>CM016483.1:12463931-13064931 GCA_002890555.2 Lagenaria siceraria | reverse complement strand
TACGATGGATGGGTGAGGGGTGGGCAGTATGCATATTCCTTGTGCAATGGGGCACACCATGGTCATTACGACATGGCAATCACCATGGTCATTACGACATGGCAATCACCATGGTCATTACGACATGGCAATCACTTATGGCTAGTTTCCTTGATATAAACTAGGTTTTGTTACTCCCTGCAAAAAGAGGGGTTTGTAGGTTATGTATTAAGCTACCATTGGGTACCCTCTCTTTGATCCAAGTCCTAGTCCCTATGTTATTCTTTGGTTCTCTTCTAACGGACAAACAAGTGCCTTTCATTGAACAACATTCACCCTCTTTGAACAGTCAGCTCTTGACGTAAAATGTTAACTTTGTTTCTTCTCTTTGAGCCCTTAGACCACATTTTGAAATGTTTTAAGTGGTCTCAAGGCTTTTTTGAAATCTATTTTTTCTTTTTTGAAAATAGGAGGCATAAGTTTTGAATCTGTATGTAGTGTAAACATCAATGTAAAATAGAAAAAAAAATGATAAAAAGCATGAAATCATAAGGCAAGTACTAGTAAACATGCCCATCAACAATCACTTTCTTGAATTGTAAGGGTCATTCTCATTATATCACTAGAACTAATAGAATGTACCTTTTCTTAAATTTTTGCTTTCATTAGTTTTTAAGCCTTGGTGGTACTGGTAAATATAGTAAAGAGCCTAATAACCAGAACTCTTGCTGTATTACTCTCACATTCATATTTGGAGTTTTATATTTTAAAGAAAAGTCACTAAGTTGATATTATTATTCTTCGAGGCACATGGCACAAATATTTTTGTTGAGTGCATTTTCATGTAGGTGTTAGGCTTCTATGAATAAAAAAGGTGTAAGTCTTGATAGTTTTTTAAATCAATACGACGTTGCCACTAGCAAAAGTTCATTGAACTCTTCCTTTTACACAAGTCACTACTTCTCTCTTTTGAAACTACTAACTATTTTGTAGATTCTATTTTGTATAGTTGGGGGTTCCTTCTTAGTTCTTATGGTTGGGCTCTTATTTTGTGGGCTGGTTTTGTTCTTTCATTTTCATCTCAATGAAAGTAGTAGTTATTAAAAAAAAGAAGTGAAGCCTTAATATTCTGTTGTATTTATGTGAAAGGGAACAAGGTTGTCAAAAATACTAAATTATAATTCTAAGGTGGTATTGTTCTTCTTATAGGACTTGTATATCCATGTTGGCTGGCCTTTGTACCGGAAATATGGTCATGCTTTTGAGGTACGTTTTCTGTTTGCTTCCTAAAAGAAAAATATATCTTCTGGAAGAATTTTGGGACTTGAATCATACTTTGTGCAGGCATTCAAGATCATTGTAACTGATCCTGACTCGGTGTTGAATTCTCTCACCCGTGAAGTCAAGGAAGCTGGTCCTGATGGACAGGAGGTAGCCTTGGTCCATGCAAATTGCGTTGTTATTCTCTCAAATTTGGATTAAAATCTGATTATACATTGTATTTTAGGTAACTAAGATAGTTCCTGCAATGTCTGAGGATGTAAAAGATGCACTAATAAAGAATATTAGAAGAAGAATGACTCCCCAACCCTTGAAGGTCCGAGCTGATATTGAGATGAAGTGTTTCCAATTTGATGGTGTTCTTCACATTAAGGTGCTTGTTTGACTCCTTTAACATTTTTTGTTTGTCTTGATTAAGTTATTTCATGAAAAATGTAAACACTGATCTATCTGGCTTTCCAGGAAGCAATGCGTAAAGCTGAAGCTGCTGGAAACGATGATTGTCCTGTTAAAATTAAGTTGGTTGCTCCTCCACTCTACGTCCTTACTACTCAGACACTAGACAAGGTTAGTGCAGTCCTCATGATGTGATGGATTGTCATAAATGGATCTTTTGCAATTTGAGATAACAAAAAACTTTCCAACTATCAATCTCCTGAACCTGAATTTTCTTAAAAATGTAGTAACTTAAAAGCTTCTCCGGAATTGGTTAAGGTGGGGTATGAGCACAATGCATGGAGTGAACCCTCCAACATCTTGGTTATATGGGAAAAAAAGTAGAAGACAATCTTAATAGACATGTTTAGCGAATTCTAATTTCTTACGTCTCCATTCATATTCAATTTTGGTGTGGTGGTTACCTTTCTAGGCTTCTAGCATTTAATTTCTTACATCTCTAATCAAAAGGGTCTACTCCTCGTTTCCTCTTATGGGATGAGATTGCTGATGAGAGAGAAAATCCTACGAGAAAAAAAGAAAATAAAGTATGAGTGATTTGATTGGTCTTGAACCTGTAAGATTGAAAGCATTTTTAGATATGAACTATATATATCTGGAATACTGATGAATAACACATCTAGCCACTTGACACCTATTAGGTCGTAAATATTATGGAGCGCAATAGAAGTCTATAGATCACCTTATTGACACTAAGTAGAATCTCTCCAAAACCTTGTAGTAACTAAGAAGAGCTAAGAAACACGAACACTTTAGTTTGGCTAGTGTGTCCGTATCCGACACGTGTCGAACACTTCGACACTTGTTGGACACGTATCGAACACTTGTTAGTGCAACAAATGTGTTATATGGTATTGGAGCTGTGGTTGCTCTTCTTTCCTTACTCGAGACCCACTTATTTAGAAATGGGAGAAGGGATGTTAGATTTTGGAGCCCTAATCATTTGGAAGAGTTTTTGTACAAGTCTTTCTTTCAATGTTTGGTTGATCCTTCTCCCTTAGGAGAGTTGGTCTTTACGGTGCTTTGGAGGATTAAGATCCGTAGAAAGGTGAGGTTCTTTACTTGAAAGGTTTTTCATAGTTGTGCTAATACGTTGTATAGACTTGTGAGGAAGTTGCCTTTGCTTGTTGGGGCCTTTTTGTTGTATTCTTTGTCAGAAGGCGGAGGAAAACTTGGACCATATTCTTTGGCACTGTGATTTCGCGAGTTGTGTCTAGGATTCTTTTCTCCAGATGTTTGGTATGATGTATGCTCGTCATAGAGATGTTAGTGCTATGATTGAGGGGTTCCTCCTCAATCTGCCTTTTGGGGGAAATGTCGTTTTTTTGTAGGGTGAGCGGAATAATTGGGTGTTTAGGGGAGTGGAAAAGGATCCTAGGGAAATATGGTCCCTCGTTCACTTTCATGTTTCTCTGTGGACTTTAATTTCAAAGACTTTTTGTAACTACTCTATAGGCATTATTTCAAATAGTTGTAGGCCTTTTTTGTAAAGGGAGTTCCTGTAGACTTATTTTTTGTATGCCTGTAAATCCTTTCATATTTTTTCAATGAAAGTAGTTGTTTTCATTAATATATATAGACTGGTGAAATGAAGTTCTAAGATTACTGGTTTTATGTTTTTCAAATGACATCTTTGTTTTGGGTTTTCCATTTGTTATTTGGTGTGGAATAGGAGCAAGGAATCACTGTTCTTGAAAAAGCAATCACTGCTTGCACCGAGGCAATCGAGCATCACAAGGGAAAGCTTGTGGTGAAGGAGACACCCAGAGCGGTGAGTCTTGTCATATTTGCACATTTTATAATCAACAATTACATCCTTTGTGTTAGCTCACATTCTATCTTCTCCAATTACCTACTATAGGTGAGTGAAAGAGATGACAAATTGCTTGCTGAGCACATGGCGAAGCTACGACAAGACAATGAAGAAATCAGTGGCGATGAGGATAGTGAGGAAGAGGAAGACACAGGGATGGGAGAAGTCGATGTTGAGAATGCAGGTTCTGGGATCACCGAGTAATCATTGTAGGAATTTTGTAGGAATAGAGAAGAAGGTTTTTCACTTTACCAAGAGACTGACACATACTTGAGTTATTACAATTGGGAAGTCCGTGTGTATTGCTCTTATTCTTTCTCTTGATATCTAATGAAGCTTATGTGGATTTCTTTTCGAGAATGATTTTGGCACGGCTAAAATCACTTTTCCATTGTCCAAATCACTTTCCTCTACAATGATGTTTGAAGGAGAAAAATCAATTTTGAAGTATCTGTTGGTAGGTGATCTTTACTGCCCTCGTTCTATTGAGATGTGACAATACCAAAATTATCCTGATATTTAAGAAGAAATTTTCAGCACTAGATCAAGATCATTTCTTTCTCAGCATTGTAGCATCTTCAAAGGACTCTTTCAGCTTTGTCCTCTCTCATTCTTGTGATCATTTTGTTGGTTGCATATTTAATTATTTAATTAAAATAAAATTAATTAATTAAGATATTATTAATTTAATTAATCCTACACTCTCTCTTCTTTTAGAGTGGGAGGTGGGAAGTTATCTTCCTCGTTAAAAACATAGAATGTGTTCTATGAAATGGATGCTCTGAATTTTTGCAGAATTCCAAAATCTCTCACAAATTCTCTCAATAAAAAAACATTTTAACTCCCTTTATTTCTTTTCTTTCAATCAATGATTGCCACAACTCCGTCTCCCAGAGTTATCGTCGGGAGGACCTTTTGGAGGATTTATAGTGAAAACAAGAATTGTAGAGAATTTGTTGCTGGAATTGCTTGAAGAAAGTCTGCAAAGGTACACTTTATTTAATCCCTTAAATCTAATATTAAATGTATATTATGGGTTTTCTATTTTTCCTTTTAGTTTTCTTTAATTTTTATCTCTTCAAATCAAAACAAAGCGATTCAATCCCTTCAATTTTAATGTGAAATAAAAGAAAGTATATTATTTTTAAAAGTTAAGTTCTAAATCTTTACAGTGTGGAAATGTCAAAGTCTAATTTTTTTCGAATACATTACTAATCCCCTTAACTAAAATTGATGCACAATTATACTCTACAATTATTAGCAGCTCTAAGTAAATTAATAATTTCTTTTTAATATGGGGTGAGAGAATTGAACCTTTAACTTTGAAGTTGATAATATAAGCACTATATCAGTTGAACTATCTTCATTTTGGCATGCAAATTAACTTGATAGAATGAACTGAATAACATAAATATTAATGTATAATAAAAATAACCTATCAAATTTCATAAAAAAATTATATTTTTAAAATTGATAATACGTGATATTGCATGTATTAATAAACTAGTTATTGAGAGAGCAAATCTATTTTTTTATAGCTATATTGCTATTTTATCACGGTCTTGATTTTCTGCTTACTATTTATTTTATAATTAGTATAGTGTTATTTTATTTAAAATGAGAAAAGAGAAATAAAGTAACCAATTTAAATACTATTTTGGTCCCTATACTTTTAGTTTTAGTTCAGTTTGAACCTTATATTTTCAAAATGTTTATTTTGATCCTTATACTTTCATAATATTCATTTTGATCCTTATACTCTAAAAAGTGATCATTTTGGTCTCTTCATGTTCATTTTTACTTCATTTTTAAAGTATCAAAATGGTCACTTTTTAAAAGTTCAAAGACCAAAATGAACAAAAACTGAAAGTATAAGAACCAAAATAATGTTTAAACCTAATAGTAATTAGTAAGAAAAATAATAATAATGAGAAGGGAGAATGAGGGAAGAAAACGTAAAATGCACATGGCTACTAGCCTACAATACACTGTTTATTGTCTAACAATTAGGTCGAAGAGGAGACGACATGTCGTAATTGGTATTTAATTTGGTGGTAATGGAAGCGACCCCGCCGATTTCTTCTCCGTTTTATCCTCCGCCTCTTACGCCCCTTCCTTCCACATTTTCCGTTCTATTTCTTCCATTTTTTCCTCTTTTCACTTTCCGAAATGACGGTCCTACCCCTCTCTCTCATTATCCAAATTCCAAACTAAACCTTTTTTTTTTTTTTTTTTTTTTTTTGGATGAAAGGCGATGGCAGCGAATCGAAGGACAACTAAACCAATTTGATTTTACACTCTGTCATATATATGATTGTCCTTTTCAATTGATTTTATAACTAACTTTTAAAACTTAATTCCATAAATAGACCTCTAATGCTTTGGGTGGCTAGGGCCGACTCGACAATAATGCTTTGGGTCAAGGCATGTAGGGGCATGACCCGCTAAGTATTTCGCTAGGCTCCAAACCAACCCTCTCTTATATGCCCATTTTGATCCTAAGATAGTATTTTTGGCTCGGATCTTGTTATTTTTTCAACTTTGTCTCTTCTATCCTTGTTTGATGTTGATTATGCATTTGATGTAAAATCACCCATGACAATGTTTTAAAATAAATGTTTGGGCAATTTGCATATTTAAGTTATTTTCTCTGTAAACAATCAAGTAAAATAATAATAATAATAAAATAAAATTGCAGAAGATGCTCAAATATTTAAAAAGAAAATGGAGAAACTCAACAAATATTAAAAGAAATAATGGATGAAAATGGAGAGCTTGAAAACATGATGATGATGCTGTTGTCTGTTGAAAGCAACAGAAAGTATGGCACTGTGCATCATCACCAGAAATTTCAGCAACAGAGATCTCCAATATTTTAATAACTCTAAAATATGTAGGCTTTTTTTCCCCTTTAAATCTAAACTTTTTTAACATTTACTGATTTTATTTTATATTTTCTAATCTGATCTTTAAATTCTCATTAAAATTCCATCTAAATTTGAAAGGTATGATAAAGATATTGTCTGCAAAAATATATATATTCTCTGAAAAAAATAAAAGGATAAGAAATGGAAAAGATTTAATTATTTTAAAGAACGAATGTAAAAGGCAAAATTTTCCTGAAATGGGTCAATCAATTTCATTTTTTCCCCCCCTCAAACTGTGTAAAATCGAAAATTTAGAGCCAAAGTTTAATACCTATTAAAAATATTTTAAAGTTTAAAGAACATATTGAATACAATATTAAAAGTTAGAGCCATATTTGATAGGTTTAAATTTCATAAATCAAAATAGTCACAAACATTAAAGTCGGATCAATTTAAAATTTAACCTCATTTTTAATTTTATACCTAAAAATAATAAAAAAAAATAACGAAAATTAGCATAATCTAATGCCACTAACTTACTGTACTATGATAATGATTTTTGCTATATTTGGGATTGATTCTAAAAATTAATTCTAGGGCAAAACACATTTTTGGTCGCTGAAGTTTGAAATTTTCAAAAGTGACACTTTAATCCATGCATTTCGAAAAATAGTTCTAAACAGTTCTTGTATTAAAATAATCGTTAGTTGACTACGAAAAAGTGACGTGACATTGTTGAGGTGTTAGTTTTAAATAACTTGGAAATATTTGTTGATTTTTATATATTATATGGCATCTTTTTCTTCTCTTTCCTCCTCCTCTCTCTTCCAATTAACTCTCTTTTTTTCCTCTCTAAAAATCTCTTTATCTTTACACAGAAAAAGTAACACTAATTTTTTTTTCAAACACTAAGGGTCTGTTTGGTAGAGAATTTGAAAATAAGAATTTAAAAACAAGAGATTCAATGAAAATAGAGTTGTATTTCATATTTTTAGATATGTGTTTGGTCGAAAATTCAGAAATTGGATTCTAATTTAAACAATTGTTTAAAATGTGTTTGATACTATATATTTATAAATAATAAAACTAGCTAGTTGGATTACCCACTAATATTAAGTTGACAATACATCATTTATGAATATGATTTATGTTAATTATATAATTATTATTTTGTAATATTATATAATTTATAATACATTACATTATACATATTACATTTTTTAATAAATGAATGTTTTCAAATTTTACACTATGATCTTAGAATCTGAAAATTTTAAAAACAGAATCTCAGTTGCCCGCTAAACACATTTTCTGCATTTAATGAACGATTATATTTTTATTATTATTATTATTATTTTTATTTTGAATTTTTTTAAAAAAATTGGCATAGTACATATGCTATCAACCTCGAAATAAGAAATAGCACTTCACTTAAATAAGTGACGGGGGTAGAAAAAGACTTGTTGGAAGGTCTTTAATTTCAACCGATCAAATACATTTATAATATACATTTAAATTTATCCTGAATATGCCAATTTGAAAGCAAGAACTTATCGAGGGTTCTCACAATCAAATAAAATTTATGGAATATACCCATTCATGACTACTAAAACTTGGTAGTATTAGCAACAAGACTGAATCAAACCACATGAAGCCTTTGTTTAAGTTCTCTAAGGTAAATTTATATGAGGAAACGATAAAAAGAGATGAGATTGAATTGATAGGTAAACTAAATGCAAAAATTAAAATATAGTAAAATAAGATAACAGTGAGAGAGAGGGATAAAAGGAAAACTCTTTTTTTCAAAAACTTTCTTTCAACTACAAAAATTTACAAAAATTTAATTGTGAGTACTTCTAGAAGATGTAACTTTATTAAAAGTAATTTAATAAAAACTATTATTAATTATAAAACTTGTTTGAATTAATTATACGCTTGGTCTTTCAATTTGAACAATGATTATCTTTTCATAATGTTATAAATTATCATGATTAAATTCTATTGTTCAACTCTAATTAGTATAACCTTGCTAGATGCTTAGTGCCTATTTTTTTTTCTCCTTTATATATATATATATATATATATATATATATATATATATATATATATAAAATTAGTTCCTTATATTAAAAAAATTAATTATCATTATTTGTTAACAAAATTTATGTTAAGAAGGGGAAAAATGAGGGGTGAGATAGTAATGCACCACACCCACTCCTTATTCTAAATTTAGTTGGAATGAGAAAAAAGTTGTTAAATTTAGTATAAGAAATGTAATCATTAATTAAAAAAAGTTAATTAGTTGGAATGAAAAATGTTAAAAATTTAGAGAAATTGTCGTGTATAGAAAAAATAAAAAATAAAACTAATTACACATATAGAAAAAAGTGCACCCATACCTTTGTATTTTCCATTTTTTTTTCTATATGTATAATTAGTTTTGTTTTTTTTTTTTCTATTTGTGAAAAGACCCCTTAAATTTATAATGGTATTTAGTTTCATAAAAGAATTATTTTAAGTAGGCCGAAATTTCTACTATTTTTTTTTAAACCAACACAATCTTACTTAGAAATATGTGTTTTAAAGAAGGTCCAAAGTTGCTTCTTTAAAACTATAATAATTTTTTATTTTAGAAACTATAATCATTAACATTTTGAGAATATATAAAAATTAGTAAAAAAAATAAAGTAGATGTTATATATAAGAGGAAGTTTTAAAAATAGAAAAATAAGGAAAACTATTTACATAAAATAGCAAAATTTTTAAATAGTTTTGATAGACGCTGATAGAAGTCTATCAGGATCTATCAGTGATAGAAATGATATAAGTCTATCATTGATAGATGCTGATAGAAGTCTATCAATGTCTATCAGTATTTTTTTTGCTATTTTATGTAAATAATTTTACATTTTTTTTTTATTTGTGAAAATTTCACTATATATAAAGTATAACCATAAAAAGTATTTTACATTTAAAAAACATAGGGTAATTTTGAAAATCTTCGTTTTCTTTCTAAAATAAAATAAAATAGGCTGAAAATTTTCTATATCACTATACCTTTTTGTACCATCCGTGTAAATCATTTTCAAATCAAGAAAATTTCATAATCGAGAAGATTTCAAAATATCAATGTCCACACAAATATCAAAATAGGAAACTTTTTAAAAATAGAAAAATAAAAGAAACTATTTACATAGTAGTTAGATGCCCAACTTTATATTAAAAAACCAAACTAAACTTGGTTTCTCGACTCAAAGATTAAAATATTGATGTCAATATCAAAATTTTAATTTTACAAAAATATCAATATCAATATTTAACAAATAAAAAATTATAGGAAGCTAATCAACCAAATTAAACGTTTAATTTAGAGATTTAATTGTAGGGCTCTTTTCAAATATAGAAAAATGAGCCAAACTATTTATAAATATAGAAATTTTTTACAGTTTATTAGTGATAGACCGCGATAGAATTCTATCGCTTTCTATCGCCCAAGCGATAGAATTTATTTGCTTGAGCGATAGAAAGCGATAGAATTCTATCGCGGTCTATCACTGATAGACAATAAATTTTTTCAATATTTGTAAATAGTTTGATATTTTTTCTGTTTATAGTAATTTCTCTTAATTGTAACAAATTTTATAATTTGAAAGTGGTGGATGAAATTAAAAGTTTAGTATAATTGTAACAAGTTTATGTGGTTTCCCTGCAGTTTATTATTATTATTATTATTAGTTCTCGAAGGACCCAAAACTTTATATATACAATTTAAGAAAATGTTGTATAATCCGAATTATTTTGACATAATGAGAAGCAATTAAGGCACGCTTAGCGTATAGAGTCCAACTTACCATGTGAGGCCATATTGGTCATTTCATTTGGTCACATTTGTAATTAAAGCCTTAAATAAAGAAAACTCCTTTTCAGTCCATTTTCAAATTCCAAAGTCCATTTTATTTTTTTTATCCTTTTACACCTAAACTTTCCAACATAGGAAATTTGTTATATTTCTCTATTTATAACTCAAAATAATGTCTTGTCTTTCTCCCCCTTCTATATAAATCCCTCAAAACCCAATCAACTTCCCAACACAAAACCACCCATATTCTCATCTATTTCTCATTTTATGGCTCTTCACACAACCTCATTCATTCTCTTACACCTTCTTTTCTACTTTTCTTCTGCCTCCTTGTCCACCTTTAATGTAGTCGATTTCGGTGCCAAACCCGACACCAAAACCGACTCGTCGAAGGCCTTCGAGGCAGCTTGGGCTGGAGCTTGTCGTGCATCGACAGCCGGGTCCATTTACGTCCCGAAGGGCAAATTCTATCTCTCAAGTACAACTTTTGATGGGCCTTGCAATAACAATGATATCACTATACGCATCGATGGCACACTCTTGGCTCCGTCAAACTATCGTGTGATTGCAAACTCTGAAAATTGGATCACTTTTCGACATGTTGATGGTGTTGGTGTCTTTGGCGGCGTTCTTGATGCTCAAGGATTTGGATTGTGGGCTTGCAAAAATTCCAAAAATTCTTGCCCCTCGGGAGCCACGGTAAATCATTTTCAATAATAAAAAAAAATTGTTAAATTTTATTTAAAAAAAATCATTTTTTTTAAATTTCCATGTGGCAAATGTTGATTAGGTGTTGTCTCAGCTACACAATAGTTTTTTTCGCTTTTCAATTTTAATCTTTATACTTTTAAATATCTAATTGTAGTCCTATATTTTCAATAAATCAAAAACTCAGTCCCCAATGCTAGTTTATTGTTGCTTTTTTAAAACTTTGTTTTTATTATTAGCATTATTACAATAATTTTTAAAACATATTCACATATTATATTTTTTTACATGAAAATTATTATTATTATTTAACTAATTTGGTAAAAATTAATTTTTAAAGACTAAATTTAAGATTTATTTAAAGTATAGACTAAAATTAAAAAATAAAAAGTACAGGCTAAAATTGAACAAATTGAAAATATAGGACCAAAACAATATTTTAACCAATTTTTTTTTTCTTTTTACAAAAGTTACCATTTTTATTTATTTCCTTCTGCGGAGATTTGCTTTCTAATTACAAAACATTATTGAATGTTGTTTTTTGGTGCAGTCGTTGGAATTTTCCAATTCAAAAAACATTATAGTTAGTGGATTGACGTCGCTCAATAGTCAAATGTTCCACATAGTAATCAATGATTGTCAAAATGTAAAAATGCAAGGACTGAAGGTCTCGGCTGCCGGCAACAGCCCGAACACAGACGGCATTCACGTAGCACAATCTTCAGCGGTTACTATCCTCAACTCCATCATTGGCACTGGTGATGACTGCATTTCAATAGGTCCTGGCACGTCGAACTTGTGGATTGAGAATGTTGCTTGTGGACCTGGCCATGGAATTAGGTACTAAATTTTCAAATTTTAATGAAGTTTATGTATTAATTGAGATAATTAAACATATGATTTTTATTTGATGGGTTGGTGCAGCATTGGGAGTTTAGGAAGAGAAATGCAAGAAAATGGTGTTCAGAATGTAACAGTGAAATCTGCTACATTCACCAACACTCAAAATGGGGTCAGAATTAAAACATGGGGAAGGCCAAGCAAAGGGTTTGCAAAAAACATTCTTTTTCAAGATATTGTAATGGTCAATGTCGAAAATCCTATAATCATCGATCAAAATTATTGCCCCGAAAACAAAGGTTGTCCTGGACAGGTTCGTATTGACATTTTTTTTTTTGTTATCCAACTTCAGCTTGCCACGTGCCAAACTATTATTTTTTCTTTTAAACATTTTGTATCTTATTTATTTATTTTTTACAAATAGGATTCTGGAGTGAAAATTAGCGATGTGACATATCGAAACATCCACGGAACATCAGCAACACAAGTTGCGATGAAATTCGATTGTAGCTCGAAACTTCCATGCAGTGACATAACGCTGGAGGATGTGAAGCTGAGTTATAAAAATGAAGCAGCTAAAGCTTCATGTAGTCATGCTGAAGGAAGTGCTGCTGGTGTAGTTCAACCATCAAGTTGTTTGTAGGGAAAATCTTAGAACTATATAGTATATAATTATATTATATGGTTTTTTTAAGGATTAGGGATATGTTAGTTATCTTGATATCGCTAACGATCAAAGTTTCAAGGTTGAGGTTATAGATTTAGTAACCTGCTATAGGTAGTCATGTCACGAATCAACATCGAGTTTTCTAGATGTTTGTTTTAGTTTAGTATATTCAACATTAGTCTACGAGTGTCAATCACTAGACACGACACTTTATTACTGTTTTAAATATTGGTGATTTGATTTTTACCATTATTTATTTATTGTTCGTTATTCAAATGGATTAAAACAAAACTTGTAATATGGTGTCATTTTCATCTATATCATATTCCAACCATCTATACATAGTACACAAATCCTAATTAAGAGTTAAAACCATTTTGATGGGACGAAATGGATTGCGGATAAGGAGATTAATTCATTTACATAAATTATTCAAGGATTTTCATCTACTAAGGCATTATATAATTCAAATTTTGACTCTTTGAACGAGAAACAGATTCTCAATCTCTATTGTAGTATATTTATAGTTTAGAGCAATGATTAGGTGCATTTTTTTTCTTACCTAATAAAAAGAAAATATTAACAATTTTTTACTCGACAATTGTTTGGACTGGACAAAGTACCTTGCTTTTTTTTTTTTAGAATTTCGCAAAGCATTTTAGTTATACAATAACTGAAGAACATTTTAGTTTTCAAGTCATACTTTGTATACAAAATAGACGCAATGAATTGACTTTGAGGCAAGAAGGCAGTGGAACTTGTCTGTCTTCTTTTCTGTTCAAACTAAAATGGATTAGAAAAAAAGAAGAGATTTTGCATACATATGTATACAACACAAATTATTTATTTATTTTTCTTTTGTAAATATCTATAACACAAATTATTTATTTATTTTTCTTTTGTAAAGATCCAGAACACAAATTATTACTATTCTCCTCGTGTTTTAATATTTTGTTGTTTAGCCAATTAAAAAATATAATTTTAATTCTATGGATCAATTTCAGTAAAGAATCAAAAGTTTTAATTTCTAGTTGGTTTTTGGTAAAATCTTTACTAAAGGATGGCAAGTGTGTAATTAATTTTTAGGTTAAAATATCATTTTGATATCTGTATTTTGATGTTTGTTCTATTTTGGTCATTGTATTTTTAATTAAATTTTAGTCATTGTATTTTAAATAAAGCTTAAAAATGGCATTTACTATTGAATTTAAATAGAATATCAATTGAGTTGGAAAATAAAAATAATTAAAAATATACAAAATAGGATAGAAAATTGAAAAATTACTATAACTAGAAAAATATCAAACTATTTACAAATATAGAACAATTTCACTATCTATGAGAGTTAGATCGTGATAGACTTCTATCGCTGATAGACAGTGAAATTTTTTTATATTTGAAAATAACTCTACAAATTTTGAAGAACACACATTTGGGTTAAAAAAAACAAATATATTTTTACTTTTCAATCATTCTCTCTTTTCCCCTCTCATCTTCTATTTCTTCTGCATCTTCATCTTCTCCCTCACCCTTTTTCACTTCCCCTACTTTCTCTAATTTTTGTCTTTCTTAGGCTGCGACATCCAGGAGGGAAAAAAAAGAAAAAAGAATTCAAGATGGATGTCGAAAAACCCATTTTTTAATGCTTTTTTAAAAGTAGAACAACGGCTTATTGTTGGGGGAAATGGTATATATGAACTGAACACACTAGCAAACTGATTACAACTCAACTAGAAACAGTACATTCAATGTATAATATTCAACCAACAAGATGGTGTATAAGGCCTAAATATGATAATAACCAAATACTTGAAAAAACCTCAAAACCTTTGGAGACTCAAAATGTAGTTGAGGCACACTTCTAATAAGTGCTGTCTCGAAGACAATTATTCGCTCTACATCGGATGCAAGCAGACTACAACGATCGTCTCAGCAGGATACAACAACTAACTCCGGTAGAACGCAACTTCGAACTACTTGGATCTGACAGAACTCTTGGATACTTGCTCTCAACTTAACACATGATGAAAAGAAAGAAAGATAGAAAGAAAGGAGCGAATTCTTCAACTTGCAGTGGAATGTTACAAATGAAGAAAGAAGTTGCTATTTATAGGCTAGCAACTTAGTAACTCTCCAAAATACAAAATAAAATCAAATAAATACAAAAATTGAATCATTTGTCAAATTTAACTTAGTTTAGCTGTTACTTGATGAAAATCACACATAACTCATTCAAAATTGTAGAAACTACAAATTTAACTTTCAAACGTGTGAAATTTACACATGACATCATTTTAATTTGAAGTTCAATCCAATTTAAAAGTTTCTAAACAAAGAATTTAATCTACACAATTAAATCCATTTTTATGTTTCAATATGCAATTGTCTCACTTTCTTTAATTCACTACATATATATATATATATCCAACAATCACCCACATGAAAGAAAGTGAGAAAAATCAAACAAAAACCGTTGAGAGCAAACAAACCAAGTTATGCATCAAGAGAGGTGTCTTCTGGACTTGAACCTTCTTCAGTAAATATCCATCAAATTTACCGAAGAAATAGTGAGACTAAGTTCTGGAACTATCCTTCTCATTGGTGAATTGAAACAATAGATATCACACACAACTCATCTTGTATCTTTAAGTTCTACACGTTTGTGTCCATTTTGGTTTTGGACAAAATCCTGAATTCACGAGAGCTTTAGAGAACATAAGCCATTTGAAAAGTTCTCATAGAAGTGACCCCACTTCTACTCTGACATAGGTACGTAATATTGATTAAGAGTATTTTGTCATTACTCCTCTTGTAAAACAAGATATCAATTTGACCTTAACATCAAAAGACCACACACTCTACAACATCATAGAAATGGAAAGAAACTATAAGTTCTTGGTGTGTCAACTATGAATTATCCAGCTAGTTTGCCTATTGAACCTAGATCTTGGGATCTCCAGTTAACTAAGTTAGGTTACCACCAGATAACTCATTGCATAGGCTTTAGCCCCATTTCCCTCGATGTATATGCAACTTGCTCTCTTGACAATCCTTTTGTCAAAGAATCTACAATATTCTCTTTTGATTTCACATAATCAATGGAAATTATTCCATTAGAGAGCAATTTCTTTATCGTATTATGCATGTATCTAATATATCGTGACTTGCCATTGTAGACATTATTCTTGGCTCTCATACAAGTCGCTAAATTGTCACAATAAATACATATTATACTTACAGGCTTTGGCCACAATGGAATATCTTCAAGAAAATTTCGAAGCCATTAAGCTTCTTCTCCTGTTTTATCAAGAGCTATAAACTCTGATTTCATAGTAGATGTGCTATACACGTCTATTTTGAAGATTTTCGTGATACAACTGATCCACCTAAGGTAAAAATATACCCACTGATTGATTTAGTCTCTGTGCTATTAGAAATCCAATTAGCATCACTAAATCCTTCCAATACAGGTGTATACCTTGCATAATGCAATCTATAGTCTAGATGATATTTCAAATACCTTAAAAGTCTGACTAAAGCAGTCCAATGATCATGCCCCAGATTGCTGGTGTATCTTGCTAGCCTTCTTCTTACTGAATAGGCAATATCAGGTCTTGTACAATTCATTATGTACATTAAGCTACCAATAACTCTAGAATATTCTAGAGAAGACACACCTTCATCATTGTTTTTCTTCAACTTACAATTTGGATCAAATGGAGTAACAGCCGACTTTCTCTCAAAATGATCAAATTTTCTCAGCACTTTCTCTATATAGTGAGATTGAGAAAGTAGGTATCCATTTGAATTTCTTGTTATTCAAATTCCAAGGATAACATCAGCAAGACCAATGTCTTTCATATCAAAGTTGGATTTCAACATCCTTTTAGTGGAATCAATGACACTTCTATTTGTGCCAATTATTAACATATCATCCACATACAAGCAAACAATGACATACTCTTGTTCTATGGTTTTAATATAGATACATTTATCATACTCATTTATCTTAACTCCATTTGATAACATAGTGCGATCATGAACCATCTATTTTTTTTTGTATATTTGTTAATCTTATAGGGAGTGCTTACGTATGAAAGTTGTTTGAGATTTTTTGCTATCCTGCAGTTATGGTTGCAATTGTAGTACATTAATAGTTTAGGGAGCGCTTACATACACCATTGTTTGAGATTTGTTGCTATCCTATAGTTTATGGTAGCAACTGTAGTACATTAATATTTAAGGGAGTGCTTACATACATTGGTTGTTTGAGATTTGTTTGTAAAGGTAGATCTATGTTAAATATAGGTTGAAAGTTGGGATGAGATGTTTTATGGTTTATTTTATAAGTTTAGATCAATATGTTGTTATTTTGTCTTAAATGGAGTGATAAATGTGGGTTGGGATGTGTTACTTGACTTCAAGATTGTATTTGTAGAGTGCTTACATACATTGGTTGTTTGAGATTTGTTGCTATCCTGCAGTTATGGTAGCAATTGAGATGTTCTTTGTATTAAGTATGATGTGAGATATTTGATTGTTTATAAAGGACTTTAAATATAGGGTGAAAGTTGGGATGAGATGTTTTATGGTTTATTTTATAAGTTTATATCGATATGATATTATTTTGTCTTAAATGTTGGGTGATAAATGTGGGTTGGGATGACTTTGAATGTTTAGATTTGTTATTTCTATGTGGGTTGAGTTGTTATTAGTGTTCAAGTTGGGGTGTTATTAGATGTTTATGATATGTCAAGTTCTTGTATATATGTGTAAAGTTGTTTTTGTACCTTATTAGTTTATTAAATGCGTTTTTTACTTTTGTTTTTGTTAATTGTTTTTCAGGACCAACTTTCAATGAAGATCACTTTTCGTAGCAAGTAAACTAAAAGTCGGTCTGAATTTTTTTTTTTGTAATGTGTTGGTTTTGGAGACCAAATTACTGTTTTGTTATATGTTTTGGAGACTAAATTACTGATTTTTTTATAAAATACTAGTAAGACTTTTATGATAGTATTGAATGAATTTTAATTAGTATTTTCGTTACTGTTTTTGTTATGTAATTTGTTTGTTTTTAGGTACAAACTAAAGTAATCAACAAAGGATGTAAGTGAAAAAAATAATATAATTATAAAATAGTTTTTGAAAAAAAAATAGGCATATGTCAACGCAACAAAGTATTATGAGGCGTCGACATTTCAAGGATATGCCGAAGGCAAACTGTAATCGTCGGCATAGAAGAACTACCGACGCCAAGTGTATGTCGTTGGCATTGCGAGAATATGCCGACGGTAGTTTCGAATCGTCGACATTAAAGAACTGCCGACACCATATTGTTGCGTCGGTATATATACCTTTTGTCAACGCATTTTGCTAGCGTCAGCATTAGGCAGACTTGACGACGACCGTCGGTAGTTCCGACCTATGTCAACACTTCTTTTTTGCGCACCAGCGAAGGATATGCCGACGGATCTACGTCGACGAAATCTACTAACAGAGATTTAGCGTTGGCACAGGTTTTGCCGATGCATTTTATGAGCTACGCCAACGATTTGTGGCGTCGGTAAAAGGCCTAAATCTTGTAGTGTCAAACTTTTCATGTCATTGTTTGGGTGCTTGTTCCAACCCATAAAGAGACTTGACAAGTTTACAAACTTTGTCTTCAAGTCCTTTAACAACAAACCCTTCAGCTTGTTCCAATCCTTCAGGTTTGTAAACTTGACAAGTTTACAAACTTTTCATTTCAAGAATTTTTATTTGGTGGGTTGGTGCAGCATTGGGAGTTTAGGAAGAGAAATGCAAGAAAATGGTGTTCAAAATGTAACAATGAAATCTGCTACATTCACCAACACTCAAAATGGGGTTAGAATTAAAACATGGGGAAGGCCAAGCAAAGGGTTTGCAAAAAACATTCTTTTTCAAGACATTGTAATGGTTAATGTCGAAAATCCTATCATTATCGATCAAAATTATTGCCCCGACAACAAAGGTTGTCCTGGACAAGTCCGTATCTACATTTTTTTTGGTTATCCAACCTCAGCTTGCCACGTGCCAAACTATTTTTTTTTCTTTTAAATATTTTGTATCTTATATATTTATTTTTTTTTCAAATAGGATTATGGAGTTAAAATTAGCGATGTGACATATCGAAACATCCATGGAACATCAGCTACACAAGTTGCGATGAAATTCGATTGTAGCTCAAAATTTCCATGCAGTAACATAACGCTGGAGGATGTGAAGCTGAATTATAAAAATGAAGCAGCTAAAGCTTCATATAGTCATGCTGAAGGAAGTGCTGCTCGTTTAGTTCAACCATCAAGTTGTTTGTAGGACAAATCTTAGAACTATATAATATATAATTATATAATTATATTATATGCTTTTTTTTAAGGGTTAGGGATATGTTAGCTGTCTTGATATCGCTAATGATTAAAGTTCCAAGGTTGAGGTTATAGATTTAGTAACTACTATAGGCACTCATGTCGCGAGTCAACATTGAGTTTTCTAGATGTTTGTTTTAGTTTAGTATATTCAACATTAGTCTACTAGTGTCAATCACTAGACACGACACTTTATTATTGTTTTAAATATTGGTGATTCGATTTTTATCATTATTTATTTATTGTTCGTTATTCAAATGAATTAAAACAAAACTTGTTATATGGTGTCATTTTCAATCTATATCAAATTCCAACCATCTATACATAGTACACAAATCCTAATTAAGAGTTAAAACCATTTTGATGGGACGAAATGGAGTGTGGATAAGGAGATTAATTCATTTACATAGATTATTCAAGGAATTTCATCCACTAAGGCATTATATAATTCAAGCTTGGACTCTTTGAACGAGAAACAAATTCTCAATCTTAATTGTAGTTTATTTTTAGATCAGAGCAAAGATTAGGTGCAACATCCTATGCATTTTTTTTCTTACATAGTAAAAAGAAATTTCTAACAATTTTTACTAGGCAATTGTTTGGATTGCACAAAGTAACTTGATTTTTTTTTTTTTTTTTTTTTAAGATTTTCCAAAGAATTTTAGTTATACAATAATTGAAGAACATTTTAGTTTGCAAGTGATACTTTGTATACAAAATAGACGCAATGAATTGACTTTGAGGCAAGAAGGCAGTGGAACTTGTCTATCTTCCTTTCTGTTCACACTAAAATGGATTAGAAAAAAAGAGAGATTTTGCATACATATATATATAACACAATTTATTTATTTATTTTTCTTTTGTAAAGATCTATAACACGAATTATTACTATTCTCCTCGTGTTTTATTTTGTTGTTTAGCCAATTAAAAAAAATATAACACGAATTAGATTTTTTAATTCTATGGATCAATCTCAGTAAAAAATCAAAGGTATTTTAATTTATAGTTTCCTCATTTTTACGAATAACTAAAAACAACGTACACTTTGCGCTAAGTGAAAAATAAGGGTTTCAAACTAAAAGGATGCGTTGATATAAATGAAGGTCTTTTTGGTGAAATCTTTACTAAATGATGGCAAGTGTTAATTAATTTGATTTACCTTGCTTTTGAACCTATTAGTATTCTTTTTTTTTTCTTGTAATTTTTACTACATTGTCTAAGTACTGTATTTTCCAATATATATTACTTATCTAGACTTACTCCATATATATACTACTTATCCTAGGTGGATGGACCCGACATCCCCTTGCGTCCCCTACAACCTGGCTATGTCATCCTTGCCTGTCCTGAATGCTTTTAAGGAACCCCCCAGGCCCAGGATTCGGCAACTGATGGCCCCGACATCCCCTACGACTTGACTATGTCATCCTTGCCTATCTTGAATGCTTCAAGAGTAAACGTTGTCCCCACAAACCAACACGGGTACTTTCAGCATGCTTTGTCCTCACTCACATGCATCCTAGGAAAATCCCAGAATTGCTCCAAGCTAAGCACGCTTAACTATGAAGTTCTTATGATTGAGCTACCGAAAAAGAAGGTGCACCTTGTTGGCATAGGTAGTAACTTTCATTTCTTTTAAGCCTTTCTTAACCATGTTTTCATGTCCTCAAGATCCCTCTCATTCGGATGTGATATCGGTTCATTCATGTCCCCCTCCTGAACTCGGGTCGTTACATGCCCACCAGCTTCCGCTTGGTTCGTCCACGAGCCACACCTTACTAGGAGAGGTTCCGCTCTGATACCATCTGTAACGCTCCGACTTTCTAGAAGTCGTTACTTCATGCATGCATACACCTTAAAATGACACATTTCATATAGTTGACTGAAGTCAAATAAATTTATAAAATAAATAACTTTATTAAATTTAAATTATTAAAAAAAATCCTGAATCGGGCTACCCCTAGAAGTTATGAAAAACAGAACTGTAAATTTTGCATAAAACATCTAATGGCAAAAAAACCAATATTTCTAATTTAAACATTCAGACTGGGATTTAAAACATGAAAACATAAAACATGAGCAAAAGCATTGACTGGTCCCAATGGCACGGTCACAGATTCTTTCTGTCATTCGCCTGTCCTTGCCTTTACCTGAAATCCATAAAATTGTAACTGAATGAGTATAAACTCAGTAAGTAATCCAACTGCTGGGATTTCTAGGTGTATAGGTAAACTGCCCCGTCACCATGCCTAGCGGCCTGAGGGCACGCCGTCAATGCTGAAGGGTGAGCTTGATGACCCACACCAGTGAACATGGAGGTGAACCCGTTGGTCCACGCATGTGTAGTGGCCTGATGGCACACCGTCGAAACTTGAGGTGAACCTGATGATTCACCATCAAATAGCATGGGACAAACGGGCGACATGCTAGTAGTCTGACAAATCATAAACATCACCAGTAGCCAAATAAATCACCAAATGCCAGTAGCCAAATAAATCACCAAATGGCAGTAGCCAAATAAATCACCAAATGGTAGTAGCCAAATAAATCACCAAATGCCAATAGCCAAATAAATCACCAAATGCCAGTAGCCAAATAAATCACCAAATACTAGTAGTCAAATAAATCACCAACTTGCCAATAGCCAAATAAATCACAAACTTGCCAATAGCCAAATAAATCACAAACTTGCCAATAGCCAAATAAATGTATGCTAAAACTTGTGGCAGAACAATACTATGAAAGTGAAGCTGTGGCCTGAGGCCAGGCCAGCAGTAGAATTACTTATTGAACTAGACAACAAACAATCGTGCCCCAAAATATCCAAGCCCCAACTCCAATCCACACTAGCGTTATGACCCAAAATTGCTCCGAGATCCAATCAAAGCCCACAATGGTTACTGCCTAAATCCACGAAACAATAATATGCTGAAGCCAAGACTTGCTGAGCACAACTAAACTTTAGGAACCCAATGGCGTGACTGTCCAAGCGACTCCGGCACTGACAGCGGCATGGACGGTCAGATCCAGACGGTGGCGACGGCTGGCGGATCGGCGACGGCCGGACCCGCGGGCTGGCAGATGGCGAACGCACGGAGGGAGAAGGAAAAGAGACGGCGCACAGTGAAGGCGAAGGGGAGGCGGCGCGCGAGGAAGAAGAAACTTTTTCTTTTCAAAAAGTGACGCACACAAATCTAGGTTAGATAATTATATATTTATTTTAATATATATAATTATAAATATGTATATTATAATAAATATATATATTATAATAAATATATAATTATAAATATATTTATAGTAATAAATAAATATATACTTATCTTAAATATACTTTATAATATCTCCAAATAACGATATTATTCCTTTTCTTCTCCCAAAATTCGCCATATTCTCCAATTAACATCCAATTCTTTCCTAGTTAACTCTTAAATCCAAAATGTCAAACCAATTACAATTAATCCTCAAATAATTAATGGTCAAACAATTGAAGAAAAATTTGTGGGATGTTACACTCTTTCCCCCTAAAAGAAACTTTCGTCCTCGAAAGTGTTAATCCTGGAAAAGTTCTGGGTACTGAGTTCTCATCTCATCTTCTTGCTCCCACGTCGCTTCCTTGAACTGATGCCTGTGCCACAACACCTGTACTAATGCTATCTCTTTACCGCGCAAGACTTTCACCTCCTTTGCTAGAATTTGGATCGGCCTCTCCTCATAGCTCAAGTTCTCTTTCAACAGCAACGGTTCAAAATATCACATGAGACGGATCCACCACATACTTCCTTAACATCGAAACATGAAAGACATTGTGAACAGCCGAAAGAGACGGCGGTAGTGCTAACCGGTGAGCCACAGGGCCTATTCGTTCCAACACCTCAAAAGGTCCGATGAAAAGGGGACTTAACTTTCCTTTCTTTCTGAACCTCAGAACACCTTTGATAGGCGCCACTTTCAGGAACACTTTATCGCCTACTTCAAATTTTAGGTCTTTACACTTAACATCAGCATAACTTGTCTGTCTACTTTGGCCTGTCTACATCCCTGTTCTAATCTTCATGATAGCTTCATTTGTAGCCTGCACTAACTCATGCCTCAATAATTTCATTCCTCAACTTCATCCCAATGAACAAGAGATCTACAGCTCGTCCTATATAAGGTCTGAAAAGGCGTCATGCCAATAGCTGTCTGATAAACATTATTATAAGCAAACTCTACGAGATGCAAGTAGGAGTTCTAACTTCCTGAAAACCTCTATCGCACAAGCACATAACATGTCCTTTAAAGTTTGGTTCAAACACCCTGTTTGACCGACAAATGCCTTTGAAAAACTATACTGAACTCTAACTGTGTGCTCAACGCTTTCCAGAGACACCTCTAACAATGCATGCGAAACAGGAGTCACCATATCACCTACTGAAACTAGTATCTCAAGACTTGTGACAATCTCATCCAAATATAACTATGAAACTTAAGATGTTGAAAATCCACAATACTTCAACATTTTCACTCTAAGAACTGTCATGAGCTTAAGAAGTCTTACTCATTGAAAATATGTACCTGAGCTGATTGTGCTGATGTAGAGAAATCTTCGTACTTGCGGCAAAGCAACTGTCATACACGACACGATGAAATCTCAAGATTGGTATTAAAGAAAGAAGAATATATATATATATATATATATATATATATATATATATATATATATATGTTGGGTTTTATGCCCTAAAACTCGTAGATAGTAAATGTTGTATTTTGACCGTCATTAATAAATGGTTATTCATTATTATTCAATAAATGTTATTGATTATTTTATCTTGTTTTAATAACCCTAAAATCCAATAAACTAACATCCTAGGCTGTTTTATGAGTCTTGAACAATATGTAGAGACATATAGAGATCAATGTTCAAGTTACAGCCTAAAGGGTCTATAGTATAAGGATAGGGTTGGGTACCTTATTCTGGTAACACTATGGATACGACCCACTTTGTATTTGATACAAACGCAATGATCCAACGCGTTCATGTAGGAGACATGCGAGTGGGGGTATCCTATGCAATGAGTTTGCATAAGACTGGACCACGAAATAGTAACCACTAGATATAACTCCGTTGACTGGTTAGGTTTCTATTTCAATAGGTTGACCTAGGCAACTTAGTCTTAATCTTGAGTATATTATGAACTCCTGTTCACGAGGGATTGTCTTTTGATTTGTATGGGTGAGAGTGGCTCGTTTGCCGACTCGATATGCCTACCATTTTGGGGACAAGACTGAGTGGGGAGCTGGGAACATAATTATACAAGATGGATTTCACTCATTCCCGACTTTAGGGTAAGTAGATAAGTGTTCCCTTAAGTGGTGTCTCCGGGACTTGAACATAGGGCCCTACCCTCTCACTGGCCCGAGAGGGGTTTCTGTTTGATGGTTGGACCATAAACAGGTTGTTCATTAGAGGAGCACTGGTACTTAAGGATTTAGAAGTAACCCAGGGGTATAACGGTAATTTGACCCAGCTGGTGTTACGAACACTTGTGAAGGACTAACTTGCTGTCATTGGTCTATATCCGTGGACACAGAAATATATCTACAGTGAGAAGAGTGCAACTGTGGGTCTTTAGTGGAGTGTACCCACAGTTAACGACTATTGATTAATGTGGTTAATGAGTTTAGCCCGTTAATCTCATATCGTTGGAGCTTCTGATCTGTAGGTCCATTAGGTCCCCTTCCTAGCTCGTAAAGAATATTGAGGTTATTATTGGTTGAAATTTGAATAGTTCAAATTTTCTAAGGGAAAAGTATAATGTATAATGATACATTATAATATAAAGTTTATTTTACAAATTAAACTTTATAGTATAAATATAATTTTGGATATGATTCAAAGTTAATTTGTAAGAGAATTAAATATTTGAAATTGTTCAAATATTATTTTATTAAAACTATAGGTTAAAATTAACGCGCATTAGATGTACATTAAAACTATAGGTTATGAGAGAAATGTATTTGAATTTGATTCAAATGCAGGTTAAAATTAAATATTTGATATTTAATTTGGTAATTAATTAATTGGAGAATTAATTAGTTATTTAATTTAATCTAATTTAATTAAATTTGATTTAATTAAATTAATTGAATTAAAACTATAGGTTATGTGAGAGATGTTCATTTAAATATGATTTAAATGAATTGATTAATTAAATTAGATTTAATTAATTATTAATTATTAATTAATTATTAATTTAATTAATTATCAATTTAATTAATTATTGATTTAGTTAATTAATTTAATTTTAATTAATTAAGGTTGTTGTAACTCCCACGTAGGGGAGTTACTTAAGACGTGGGATAACACCCCCGTTTCCCATTTTTCTCTCGCTTCTTTATATAGTGCAAAAACAGAATTTTGTTGGTGTGTGAACCTTTCTCTCAACAAAAAACAAAATTCTCAGCGTTCTCTAAAAAAAAAAAATATATCCAGAAGAGTTCTGTATTTTTTTTCCTGTGCCAAAAAGGTTCCACAAACCTTCCCTCAAGATTCAGAGAATAGGAAGGTCTCCAAGTGGTGGTGACACAACACGTAAGAGTTTTTATTCTCTATTTTTTTGCTTAACCTAGATTAATTTAAGTCTTTTTTCCCAATGTAAAAGTATTTCAAAATTATTAAAATTAATTTTGAGATACGGTTCTGATACGTTTCCGCTGCGTTTTGGGTTTTAGTCCCAGCAATATATATATATATATATATATATATATATATCTGGTCAACTAGAAAGTGCTTCCACCTTAAGAGCGTTAACTGTGATGTCCTTCTTAGTAGCTACATGTGTGAAAAAAACATTGTCCAACTAAATCTCATATTTACTAGACACGCAATGTAAAGCTTTATATCGCCAAAGGTCGTAAAACTTACTCACCAAACCTCATGTTACTCCTTAGTGTGAATAGTCTTTCACAGTCGCATAACACTATTTAGACCCTAATACAAACAAGTTTGGAAATCCCTTTAATAATAAGGTTCTTGAAGTTCTTGGACACTATGGAGCATCAGTCAATCTAAAACACATCTCCATAACCTCATAATAATAGTATCCAATCCTTGAAGATAGTTTTTAAGATAAAAACCTTCCTGATTCGTAAATCCATCTCGAGAATATCCATCCTCATAGAGTCAATCAACTCTTCATCCATGCTCGAAGAACATACTATCTGTGGCGTTCCAAGTTAAGGATTCAGAATTTAGATTCGACACCTAATGACCTCGACATTCCTCTTCAACTTGGCTACGACTCAACTCTTAATATAATTGATACTTGAGCACATTACCTCTCTTCTTAACATACAAGACTAGTGTGCCTAGAGGCTAAACATTAAGGCATCTGGAAAAACTTCTATAAATAGTTCATGT
Organism: Lagenaria siceraria; assembly: GCA_002890555.2. Lineage (NCBI taxonomy): Eukaryota > Viridiplantae > Streptophyta > Magnoliopsida > Cucurbitales > Cucurbitaceae > Lagenaria > Lagenaria siceraria. The sequence continues at coordinate 13,038,673 of CM016483.1, read as the reverse complement.
ATCTGTGACTTGCTATTCAACTCTGCTAGCATCACTCTGTAAGCAACCTTAGGAATGAAAGTGTTCTATTCTCAAGTTCATCTTTTGTGCTAGTGGTCACCCTGGAAAAATCTAGATTAATTACTTAACCTTAACGTGTGTACCGCTTGTTCTTCAGTTGGAGCTAAATTACTTTCACTCCTGAATCAAATTGATGGCTATAGCAATTTCTTGTTCTAATTTGTGCCCAAAATAAAAATCTCCCAAACGTTACTAATACCTTCAAGGATTTACTCATCCTCTAACCAAGCTTAAACCTTCCATTTCCATAGTTCCTAGCAACTGCTGTTACCAAAAGTCCTCATATGAACTATTATTTTCTTCAACTTCTTTATATTTTGAAGAAGTTCAATAAGCACTTTTCCAATGCTTGACTGTCTATGCTTAATCTTTTATTTTGAAAAGAGAATCCTCATGCTAATACCGAGTTCCATGATCAATAGCTTAAGCAAGTCATCCTTTCAACCAACAATTACTAAGGTTTAAAGTTGCAAGTAGTAACAATATCGCTTATACCACACCAAGGCTAGTAAACACTCATATCCTTTCTTAGCATGTCAAACGAGGCTTATGTACCTGTAGTCTCCAAAACATTACATTCCTTTATCTTCTCAAATAACAAAACTTTTTCTAAATACTTTTTATTTTCCTCCCACTTATTTATGGTAAGATTGAAAATAATAATCAAAGTGTTCTTTTCACTTTTCCAAGTGAAACATAATCTCTATACCAAGATATGTAACTATTTATACCCCTTTCATAATCTATCATTCATTTCTTAGCTTCAAACATTTGTAGGGTATTCTCCACAAGTTAACATTGCCTTTCAACTCCAAACACTTATTTTTCCTCTTGGTATAGGCAATTAAACTTGAGTCTTTTCATCGCAACAAAATATAGACCAAACCTAGTACCTTAGGAACAATAATTCAATCCAACAACTTATGTTTTCATTTTAAATCAATATTTGTTTTCAACCATCATGATTATTCTTAACGAATTCATTTTACTTTTGTCTTACCATGAGTCCTGCATTCCCTTATACTCCAACCAGTAATCTTTCATCCTCGTTAGGCATGTTACCTGAAGAACCAAAAACTCACACCTCACTCAAACCACAAATCTTCAGTACCAAAAAAAATGATCTTGTCCTATTAATTATTTCCAAAATTTCTCCTAAAATGTTTTAGTTTAAATCTTGAAACCTTTAATAAACCTATAGTCTCTTCTTCTTCTTCTTCTCTTTCTTATCTATAAAGCAACTTCAATCTCGTACCTAATTATGTGTCAGGCGGTGATAAACCTCCTTTTGATACCACTAATCTCCTTTTTCAATGTAAAACATAACACTAATCCTCAGTGAATTCTTGTTTAGAATATTTCATTCCCTGCCTTAATCGGTACATACTTTTCTTCCTTAACTATTATAACTCTACTTAGTTTCATAAACTTTTAAGAACTCTGCACTGAAATACATGTTCCTTTCTGACAGTTCTTTCATGAGATAAACTAGCGCCAAGTGACCTTATAAATAAATTTCTCTCTTTTTTTTTTTCTTTTCATAATACCATGGCTGAATAATCAACTCATAATAACTTCTATCTAGTCATTGATCTAGCATTAGAACATAGTGGGTGCATTTAAGCTAAACAAACATTTCAATGCACAACTTTACATAAAAACTTTACTTGCAAGGCATACCTGGCGATGACGAAGAATCCGTTGTTGAGCCATAGGGACATTCTGGACTTATATAATAAGTCAGTCTACAGAACCTAAAAACTTAGGCTTTGATACCAACTGTAACGACCCGACTTTTTAGAAGTCATTACTTCATGCATGCATACACCTTAAAATGACACATTTCATATAGTTGACTAAAGTCAAATAAATTTAAAAAATAAACAACTTTATTAAATTTAAATTATTAAAAAAAATCCTGAATCGGGCTACCCCTAGAAGTTATGAAAAACAGAACTGTAAATTTTGCATAAAACATCTAATGGCAAAAAAACCAATATTTCTAATTTAAACACTCAAACTGGGATTTAAAACATGAAAACATAAAACATGAGCAGAAGCATTGACTGGTCCCAATGACACGGTCACGGATGCTTCCTGTCATTCGCCTGTCCTTGTCTTTACCTGAAATCCATAAAATTGTAACTGAATGAGTATAAACTCAATAAGTAATCCAACTGCTGGGATTTCTAGGTGTATAGGCAAATTGCCCCGTCACCATGCCTAGTGGCCTGAGGGCACGCCGTCAATGCTGAAGGGTGAGCCTGATGACACACACCAGTGAACATGGAGGTGAACCCGTCGGTCCACGCATATCTAGTGGCCTGATGGCACACTGTCGAAACTCAAGGTGAACCTGATGATTCACCATCAAATAGCATGGGACAAACGGGTGACATGCCAGTAGTCTGACAAATCATAAATATGTAGTCTGACAAATCATAAACATCACCAATAGCCAAATAAATCACCAAATGCCAATAGCCAAATAAATCACCAAATGCCAGTAGCCAAATAAATCACCAACTTGCCAATAGCCCAATAAATCACCAACTTGTAAATGTATGCTAAAACTTGTGGCAGAACAATACTGTGAAAGTGAAGCTGTGGCCTGAGGCCAGGCCAGCAGTAGAATTACTTACTTGAACTAGACAGCAAACAATCGTGCCCCAAAATATCCAAGCCCCAACTCCAATCCACACTAGCGTTATGACCCAAAATTGCTCCGAGATCCAATCAAAGCCCACAATGGTTACTGCCTAAATCCACGAAACAATAATATGCTGAAGCCAAGACTTGATGAGCACAACTAAACTTTAGGAACCCAAAAGAAATCACAACCTTACCCCGAACCCAATGGCGTGACTGTCCAAGCGACTCCGGCACTGACAGCGGCGTGGACGGTCAGATCCAGACGGTGGCGACGGCGGCTGACGGATCGGCGACGGCCGGACGCGCGGGCTGGCAGACGGCGAACGCACGGAGGGAGAAGGGAAAGAGACGGCGCACAGTGAAGGCGAAGGGGAGGCGACGCGTGAGGAAGAAGAAACTTTTTCTTTTCAAAAAGTGACGCACGCAAACCTAGGTTAGATAATTATATATTTATTTTAATATATATATAATTATAAATATATATATTATAATAAATATATATATTATAATAAATATATATATTATAATAAATATATAATTATAAATATATTTATAGTAATAAATAAATATATACTTATCTTAAATATACTTTATAATATCTCCAAATAACGATATTATTCCTTTTCTTCTCCCAAAATTCGCCATATTCTCCAATTAACATCCAATTCAAATTCAAATTCCCTAGTTAACTCTTAAATCCAAAATGTCAAACCAATTACAATTAATCCTCAAATAATTAATGGTCAAACAATTGAAGAAAAATTTATGGGATGTTACAGAAAATTTGCAAAAAAAGTAAGTTTTTTATTAGGTTTTATTTTCAAATTCTTGTTTTCCTTCTTAGGGTGTGAGCCAAGTTTGGCATTGTTTCAATTTGAAAAAAGCTAGCCAGTAAAATTTTATGGCAAATAAGGAAGTTTTGTTGGCTTTAAAGCCATCTTCTTCTTCAGCAAAGAAAAGAGGGGACAAAAAAAAAAACCCTTGAGAGAGAGGGAAAATAAAGTGAGAACAGAGAATAACCCAGCAACAAAAAAAAAAAAAAAAAATCAAAGAATAAACCCTAGAAAGCCCTTTTATCCTTACAAACAAAACTCTTTTGTTTCAGTAGGGATTGCTTCGGTAGGGATTTTCTTCCAAGGATCCGCACCTCATACAACGAGTGAGGCCCAACCTTCAACCTTCTTCTTCTCTCTTGGAGATCTGAAAAAAAAATAGGGAGAAAGAAAAGGTTTTAAGGAAAAGAGTTTTATTGCTAATTATTCTTCCCGTTTAATTTTTATTTTTATTATAATGTGATATTTATCCATTTTCTATAAATATTTCTATTAGATCTATAATTGATGTTCTTCTTTTTATTATTATTTTTATTATTTTTTTTTTTTGGGTTCGTCTTCTTCTTCTTCCATGTTTTTTTTTCTCACTGTGTTTTTTTTAAAGAGGGTAAAATATATAAAAAAAAGAAGAGATAAAAAGTAAGAAAATAAAACTTACCTTAAGGCAGAGAGCTCCATTTCTTGGTGGTCTTGAGAGTTTCGTAGCCTTTTTTTTCTTGAGTTTTAAGTTGGGGAGTTTATTTTCAAAGTAAAAAAATAAATAGAGAAGTTTTGTTAAAAAAAAAAAGAAACTAGAAGAGAAGAAGAACAAAGAGAGAGTAAGTGAAGAGAAAGATGGAGAAGAAAGTAGTTTTGAAAAAGAAAGAGAAATGAGGTTAAGTGTGAAAAAAAAGAGATTTAAAAAAAAATTTAATTAGAGTTTTTTAAAATAAAAATAAAAAAAAGTTTAAAAGCATTATTATTAGGGGACTTTTAAAAATAGAAAAACAAAGGAAACTATTTACACAAAATAGCAAAATTTTTAGATAGTTGTGATAGACGCTAATAGAAGTCTATCAGAGTCTATCAATAATAGAAATGATAGAAGTCTATCACTGATAGATACTGATTGAAGTCTATCAATGTGTATCAGTGTTTTTTTGCTATTTTCTGTAAATAGTTTGACATTTTTTCTATCGGTAAAAATTTCCCTTATTATTATTATTATTATTATTATTTTTTTTTTTTTAAAAAAAAATGGATGGTCCCATCGTTAATTTTTTTTTTTTAATTTATGTGTTGCCACTGATGCAAACTGCTATTTTTTTTCTTTTTATTATTACTATTAATAATTATATATATAATCTTTTTTTTATTTTGATTTATTAATTTTTCTTTTACTATCTTTGTTAATATTTTTTCTTATTTAATTTTAAATTATTATTACATTGCATGTCTTCTTTAGTATCTTCTAATTTATTTTTTTAGACCATTTATTTATTTTACTTGAAATATTCCTATGTTTTCAATTTAGTTTATGCTTGCTAATTCTGCTTGTTCGTCTTTTAAAATTCAATTTTTTTAAAAACAAATAATCCGACGACGGAATTTAGAAAATTTGGGAGTCCAATTTTCTAAAATTCTTGAGGTGAGGAGTCGATTCTTTGGGAGTCCGAGGTCAATCTCCGATATATTTTTATTAAATTTTCAATATGCCCCTTTATGTTTATTTAATATTATGTTCTTAAATTTTATTTGTTTTTTTAATATTCACTTTTAAATTAATTTAAACTTCTAACTAATATTTCTCTAAGTTTTTAAATCTTTTATTATCAAAACTCTTTTAAAGATATTTAAATACATTTTCTTTAAATTACACTCTTTTGTGTTTTTAAACTTTTAAAAAAAACCAATATATTATTTCAAAAGGTTTTCATAATAAGTTTTTCTAAGAACTTGACACCGTTTTTCTTAAAAAAACAATTCCTAAGACGGAATCTAGAAAATTTGGGAGTCCGATTTCCTAGAATTCTTGAGGTGAGGGATCACATCTTTGGGAGTCCGAGATTTGATCCCAAGAAAAAATGAATTTAATCAATGTTTTAAATTTTTTATTAAAGACTATTTTTATGAAGATTTTGAGAAAATGAAATAATTTTTCAAATTCTTAAGGTGAGAAATTTTTTCCTCAAATTTTAATATAGTCAAATTGATGAAAGATTTTCCACTTATTTTATGGGATCGTTACTTCAAATATTGGAGTAATGAAGGGTAAAATAAGACATTTGTTTTAAAACCTTTTTTTTTTTTTTCTCAAATGATTTTCTTTAAAGAATATATTTAATTCAAGGTAAAAATGATTTGGCCACCGTTTTCTAAACGGGTGTTGTGGGGTGCTAACACCTTCCCCATACACAAATAACTCCCAAACCAAAATCTAGTTTTCACAAACCATTTTTTATTGATTTTTACTTAAAAATTGTTTACTTTATTTCAGTATCCAATAACACCATAAAAAAGGTTTGTGGCGATTCATTTTTATTTTCTTTTTTAAAATTAACCTTTTTTAAGGACGTCGGCCGCTCTGCGTCGTCTCGGGCACGTGGCGGCACTAGGTTCTCTTTTCAATCATTGCTACTTAATCTAAGTGTATTTTCGAATATATAGTACTACTCATTCAAGGTCATTTTTTAAACAGTGTTAGTATATATCTATCTATGTAATTTCAATGTTTTAATCATTTTGCTAATTCACAATGTAATTTAGATATGGATTTTACTTAAACTAGATCACTAGAAAAAAAAATTCACTTTTAGTTACATGCAAAACGAGGTCACTGAAAAGTAGTAATACCGCTAAAAGTATTTGTAACACCTCGAGTTTAGGAGAGGGGACATGAATCAAATGAGATCACATTCGAATGAGAGAGATCATGAGGATATAAAAATATGGTTAAGAAATGCTTAAAATAACTGAAAGTTACTACCTATACCAACAAGGTGCACTTTCCTTTTCGGTGGCTCAATCATAAGGACTCCAAAGTCAAGTGTGCTTAGCTTGGAGCAATCTTATGTTGGATGAATTTTTAGGAATTTTCTTAAAAAGCATGTGAGTGAGGACAAGTCATTATTTATGTTTTACAACAATATGTTGAACTTGTCACTAAAAGCGTATATTATTTAGCAACTTTGTTGCTAAATGTTTAACTTATAGCATTAGTGGTGCCTCGACGTCCTCCACATCAATGAAACTTGATACTAGGGACACATCGATCGCCACATGCCGCTAAAACCTCTTTTAAGTGATGTATATACATCGGTGAAATGTGACATACTAGCATTGCACTATAGTTCATTATTTATATTTTACAACCAATATGTTGAATTTGTCACTAAAAGGGTATATTATTTAGCAACTTATATGTAATTTGTTGCTAAAATGTATATTATCAACCATTGCAACTAACTTTTGCGACGTTGATAAAAGCGTGAAATGTATATTTCACGCCACTGTAAATTCTTGGTTTTGAATTTGTTAATTTTTATTAAGAAAAAAAGGTTTTTTTGGGTGATTTAAAAGAGAGAAACTTTTTCAAGGGAATTTTCATCGCAATCTGTTGAAAAATGTGATTAGTCATTTTTCTAAAACAAAGTAGTAAGGTTAGCTATTTTTCAAACTGTGGTTTTAGATTCTAGCTGGTCCATTCTTCAACTAGTGTTTGATTACTTAATTAAAATTGATTTTTAGAAATTAGAAAATGTTTAAAAACCAATTTAATGTGTTTGTAGAGAAGACACTCCTGAAAATTTAGATTGGAGTATGAAAATTTCAATCTTTATCTTCAAGAAAAATAGTATAAATCAATTATTCTTAAATTATGCATATTTTGGAGCTTAAATAATAGTACATATTTTAGTTGTTGTTTGAATGATTTTTTTTTTCACAAACAAAATTATTTCTATAGTTTTAAGAGAAATTATATGGGTGGCAAATTAAGTGTAGGGTCTAGCAAACATAGTTCCAACTTTTTAAATTTTGCAAATATAGAAAAATTGCTCAAATCACGTTTCACACTTTCACGCGCTCATCCGTCCAATCGACTAATTAACTACCACCACTCACTCTCTCACTCTCACATTTCACGTCCAAATCAACGAACAATGGCTCTATTTCGTCTGTCTTCTGTTTTGCCATTAACTTTTGCTTATTGAACAATGAAAACGAGAGTCTAGGTGTGGATTAGAGAATCGAAATTGAAATTGGAGATTCTGGCTTGGAACTAAGTTTAATAAGAAGGATTTTACGTTTGGAGATGAGATCAGGTTGGGAGAGAAGAAGATTCTATTGAGAAAAACAGAGTTCGTTTTGGCCTGAGTGTGTGAGATTCTTCTCTTCGGGAGATTTACTAGTTTCCAAGGGAGGAGGAGAGATAAAATCCATATCGAAGAATGAATCTTGATTCTGATCATCACCATCGAAATGAGAACGAATGAGAGGATATGCAGTTTCAACAATGGAGGAGAAATGAGCATAGAATTATGGATTTTTACGAAATCAAGAGCTTTCATGGCAGAGTGAGGATTGGGAGAAAGACATATGAGGGGTTGGGGGTTTAGAGGGAGAGAGAAAGGATCATAGTATATCAAGTGTATCAAATGTCTATCAATAGTATATCAACAATGTATCAAGTATATATTAGTAGTGTATCAAGTGTATGAAAGGTATCAAGTGTAAATCCGTAATATATGAAGTGTATATCAATAGTGTATCAAGTGTATATCAGTCGTGTATCAAGGATATATTGGTAGTATGAAGGTGAAACGTGGATTGAGCTTATTTTTTACTGTTTCTGCAAAACTAAAAGGTTTGGCTATGGGTCTAATATTAGTAACTTGTTTTGCTCATTTTACAATTAGCCTTAGTTTTAAATGTTTCAATTTTGTATTTTTAAGTTTTAACAATTTTCAATTCTAGCCTTATTTGTGATCAATATTAGAAAAACTAATGCATGATATAACACTTGAGCTGTCATGAATTAGGTTATCTAAAAGCATAAATTTCCTAGTTCAATCATTGGTCACAATTTTCAACACTTTCCTTTCCTTATTCGTCTAAATTTATCTTCTAAATTTTTGTCAACTTGATCATGGAATATATACCATTGTGAAGTTAGCTTATCATGACTCATAAGTATAGTAAAAAAAAAAAACATTAACAGTAGAGAAATTGTAATGGATAGCAAAAGAAATATATGAGTATTTGCAAACCTAGCAATAATATTTTAAGATATCAAATATATATATAAAAAAATTTAGTTTCTTATTTTTATTGTTCCAATTTTACCCTTATTTGTGTATCAACATAGGTCTATTATACTTTATATTTGATATACAGTCAAATGACATACTTTATTTTTGGTATATTAGTAAACTAATATACTTTATATTCATTTATGCAACCAACTCATTTACCATGATTTTAATTGTACCATGGTGAAAATTATTTTTTTCTATTGCATTTTAATATGGAGTTGTTTTCATTTAATTAGTTTGGTTTCAATGGTGAAAGTTAGGTTTTGGTATTAATTTTTTTATGTTTTCTTTTAAAAAAATTATATGATTTTGATGGTATATCTTAATTGCATTAATCGTGTCAACTAATATAACTAATATAAAGTTTATCAATTAATTGGTTCTCTTATCAAAATTTTGATAAGATTTTGATAGAATGTAAATTATATTTAATTTGGTTTATCAATTGTAGAATGCATATACTTTATATTTTGTATATGAGTAGACTGGTATACCAGATTTTAAAAAGAAAGAAAAATATATTAACAAAATTGTTGATATACCAAATATGAAATATATCATTTGAATGATATACTGACAGTAAAATATTGGTATTCGAATTTCATATCAACACTAATTCAAAATGGATTTCAAATATGTTATTATTAGTATATCATCATTTGTTCTAAATTATGCATGTACTGAGTATTACATCGGTGTATCAATGGTTTTATCAGCACTCATGCAAAATTCATTTAAAGTTTAACAATGGTGTATTATTAGTATATTAGTAATTAAAAATTCATTTAAAGTATATTATCGGTGTATTAGTGGTATATCGACACTCATTCTAAATCAATTTTAAGTATAACATTGGTATATTAATAGTACATCGATTAAACTCATTCTAAATTAAATTTCAAGTATAACATTCGTATATTGGCATTATATCAATATCAACGTCAATTCAAAATTCATTTCAAGTATAACATTAATGTACCCTTAGTATATCAATACATTTTAAAAATACATTTGTTCCAATATATTCAGTAGTAGATAACCACCCGTTCAAAATTCAATTTCAAATGTAGCATTGGTGTATCAATAATTTTTCAACATACATTCAGAATGCTTACCAACTAGATGAACCGAACCATTATAAATTGATGATGATGTACCATAAAACTTTGAGACAAATGAATATAAGAATTTCAAATTAAGTCCACGAATAATAAAAATGCACGAATACTTGTTGACCAATAAGTTTGATATAAGGAATGATAAATTTACTATATCAATTATATAATTGATTAATTTACTAAATATAAAGTATATATTTTAACTGATAAACTAAACCTAAAGTATATCAAATATTGATATATTTGCTCGTACATTCAAAGAAGGGAAGCTCGGAATAATTAAAAATGAAAATAAAATCTAAAATATATATATATATATTTTTGCCTTCGAAAGATAGATAGGGTAGTCGTAGTGTGAAGTGTGTGGGGGCTAGATTGCTTAATTTTACAAATTAGGCGGCAGCCGCCATATGCATGCATGCACCATAGGTTTCCCTTGTTTTACTTTAAAGGAAATGATATTTTGCTGTGTATGGCAAATGTCAATGCCGTATACTCTTAGCTTATAATATATAACAAACTTAAAGTTGAGGGTTTATTTGTGTCCTTATCAAAACACCTTATTCACATGTTGTGCCACATGTTTTTATCATATTATATATTTAACTATTTTAATCTATATTGGTTTTTTTTCCCTTCTTATCTCTTCACATTCTCTCACGCCTGTCCCAAAATTTGGGATCCTATGGTATTTTTCAAAATAAGTTTCTAAAATAACTTTTAACAAAGATAAAATCGTAAAAAATATCAAAATTTATCGTATTATATGATTATATTTTACGAAAAATATGTGAAATTAATAAAATATCACAAAGCAACTATGCAACAGTGATATTTTATTTAATGAGTATTCCCTCCAAATTTTCTTTGAAACAATTGAATTTTTAAGATAATAAAGGGAAAAATTAAAAGATTTAATGTTTATAATTTAGCCATGAGAAAAAAAGAAGTGGAAGAGTTTTTCTTGGTTGAAGAGGTGAGGAATAATTGGTGCAGAGAGAAAAGTTTGGTGAACTTATGTTTGTTCCTTAAGCACGCACCCAGTCATTAGGGTTTTTTTTTTGTTAAACAACTTTTTCAATTTGGAGTCCTGTGATTGATCAGGGCTCACACATGTTAAAGGTCAAGCCTACTCAGTAAGAAAGAGTTGTTTGCTGGTCAAAAGTGAAGGATAAACGAGCATGCAGCGAAAATTAATTTGATCAATTTTCACTCTAAGATGCTCAATTTAGAGGATAAAGCATGCAACTAAAAGGAGAAAAACAAAGTTTCAAGAACACTCACCCTTTTAGTTCAAAATTCTCCTTCAATTCTTGATGAAAATCCACACCACTTGTTTGTAGACACCACAAGAGTGTTCTCTACTATTCTATGGCCTTAGATTGGATGGTGAGATCCAAATTTGTGGTGAATTTGAGAAGGAATGAAAGTTGGGAAGAAAATGAGCTATGGATGAAATTTTGCAAAATTAACCATTAATTTCACAAAATTCTTAACCATTTTAAAGTCAAAATCATCCTTATTTATTAAGGATTAAATGCAACCTAATTGCATCACAAATTGACAACACAAATGTTGAATTTGTTGGTTAATTGTGAGGATAACAACTAAGCTATTAGCTTAGTTAGTGGAAAAATTCAAACTTTCAGAAAATCAATTTTAAATGAATTTCCAAAATTGAATTTATAGCGAATAATCCCAATTTTGGTTTAATAGTACATCCCAATAGAGGGCGACCATACTTGTTCAATTTATCTCTTTCAACCTGGATTCCATGAGGCGGGTCTTGGAAAGTTTTAATATAAGTAGTAGGGATTCGCAAATCCTCCAGAGGTAGAGCACGTAGAGCCTTGAATCTAAATACATTACACACAATGGAAGTAAACATGTTAGTAACAGAACCTTCTTCAAAAAGGTCTGGGGGATAAACTACATAAGCAAAATATTGATTTTCTTCTCTAGGAACAGGCTCGATTTCATAGGATCGTTAATAAAATACATTCTATGTAAGACATAAAGTAGTTCCATTTAGGAAATTCTAATGGAGATGTGTGAATACATTAGGTTCTACAAAAAAATTTATTTTTGTGTCAATTCAAAACCCGGAAAAAGGTTTTATAAGATTCAAAAGGTCCGTTGAGCGCCTCATGACTATGTCATAATAGATCCGAACACTTGCCCCGGATCAACTTCCAAATCATAATTGCTCTAGTGAATAACTAAATAAATAGATGGAGATAGCAGAGAAAGAAACTAAGTATAAAAATCTCTCATAGGTTAACTAATTACTTAACTGTTGGCGGGTCTCTTTGTATGTGTTGTTTGGAAAGAGGAGGACTCAATGATTATTAGTTCGTCGGAACCAGAAGTCAAAATTTTGGTAGATAGGGATCGTCCTCCTAATAATATCCATAAATGACTTATTTTTGGTAAGAGATGGACATTACTATATGTAAATTCAGGTGCATGATACACGTCGGTACTCTAATGCATTTCTCCCTCTGAGTCAGAATAAATATGTTTTCGAACCCTCTCTTTTAAATTAAGAGTGTATGTTCCCGCACGAATCTCATCAATCACTTGTTCTGATTCTACATATTGAACGTTTTGAACTAAAAGTAAACTTTTTGGTGGAATAGTGACGTTATGTATAATATCCTCACTCTCAATAGTTACATACAGGTCTATATAACATAAAAAAGTAGGATGCCCAAATTTTTAATTTTAATTTTAATTTCAAAAATTAATTTAAAGTTAATTAATTAAATAAAAATAATTTAATATTTAATTGATTAAATATAATATTATTTTAATATTACATAATAAAATAATATTAATTTTTTCACTTATCCCAATTTTTCTAAAAAACCAATATGAATCCCTATTCATATAATTAATATTTAAATATTATAATTAACTCTATTTTTCGTTTAATTCGTAATTAAACGTTGATATATCGTATATATCCGACTTTCATTCCTTAAGTCAAGATTGAACGATTCAAACTTACTCACCACACTATCTAAGGTTTTTGTCCATTTATAAGCTAGTAGAGGGACCTAATGGACCTACAGATCATGAGCTGCAACGATCCAAGATTAGTCGGCCAAACTCTTTAACCTAGTTAACCAATATTCGTTAACTAACGGGACACTCCACTAAAGCCCGTAGCTACACTCTCCTCACTGTAGATATATTTTTGTTCACTTGATATAACCATAATTAATAAGTGAATCCTTCACAGGTTGTCCGTAATTGCAGCTAGGTCAAAATTACCGTTTTATCCCTATGATTTCATCTTGTTCCTTAAGTCCCACTGATCCTCCTGAATAATTGGTTTGTGATCCTATCAGTGAATTGAGTCCCTCGCGCGCCAATGAGAGGATGGAGTCCCTTGTTCAAGACTTGAAATCAGTACTTAAGGAAACAACCTATCTACTAACCCTAAGTCGGGTAAAAGTGAATTCCATCTTGCAAGACTATGTCTCCAGCTATCTACTCGATCTTACCCCTAAAATGAGAGACTTATTGAGTCGGCGCACCTGGACCACTCTCACCCATACATATCTAAGGATAATCCCGAATAAACAGGAGTTCATAGTTAGCTCAAGATTGAGATCGAGTTACCTAGGTCTAGTTGAAATAGTCAGTATTTAACTGTAAACGACGTTATAAAGTAATAGTGACTATTTTGTGGTCCGGTCTTATGCAAACTCATTGCATCGAACGCCCCCACTCACATGTCTCCACATGAACGACTCAGGATCACATCGTTGTATCAAATACAAAGTGGGCCACAATCAATAGTATCCTCAAGATAAGGTACCTAGCCTTATCCCTATACTATAGACCGTTTTGGCTATTTACTTAAACTTGATCCATTTTTATGTCATTACATATAGTTCAAGTATTCATACTAAAGCCATGGGTTCTTAGTTTATTGGATTTAGAGTTATATTAACAACAATTCTCTTTATTCAATAACACGTTTACTGAATAACCTTGATAACAACTTTATTGATAAATAGAATGCATATTAATGTTTACAAACTATGACTTTTAGGCCGTAAAACCCAACAATTGAATGTTCAGTTCCTTGGATGCATGCCTATGATGCTTCTAGTGCGTTGTTTGGGACCAGTGAGGTCTGAAGAAGAGAAGAGCAAGATATCTTTGGAGATATCTTAGCAAGCATCAAGCGTCGAGAGCGGGCACAGAAGAGCCTTGTGGAGAAGGGTGAAGTGAATAAGCCCGACTGAAGTCCCAATTCAAAGCAAGCTAGTTGTAGGGTTGGGACTGAGGAGTTGGATGAAAAAGAGTTAGAGAAAGGTGATGAGAAATCTTTGTGTCCACCTAAGGAGGTTGTAGCCTAACTCGTAGACGAGCCTAGGGGCCTGTCTAAGCAAGGTCTATCAGACACAAGGAAGGAAGAAGTGGCCCCTGATGGCGAGCAAAGCCATGCAGTGGAAGAAGAAAGAATAAGGAAGTACCCGATCTCAGCAAGAAGAAAGTGATGTGGAGCGGACCCTTACAGCAACTGGCCCTGTAGAATCCAACCAGCATGCCAATAAGGGTTCTGATGAAGGGCCCAGAGAAGCTATTTTAGCCACTTTTGAGGCCAAGAAAAAAAAAGAGTGGACTATGAGGATAGCGATGATGAAATAGTGCCAGTCAAGAGGAGACCGCTCAAGAGAAGAGTAGAGCTTAGGCCAGAAATTTCTTTTGAGACTGAGTTCACAGCAGATGTTTCTTGCACCGAACACCCAATTGCGCAGCCAGTCTTGAGGCTTCCATCGATGCAACATCTTTTGACTGAGCTGCTGACAAGTTGGCTAAGGTTATGACCAAGCTAAGAAAGGAACTGCATGCGCTCCAATGTGAAGCTCAAGATTATCAAGCTACAGTTGTGTTTGAGAGGAAGCACAAGTTGAAGAAGCCAGAGGTGTAGCTGAAGTGGAGCCCCGCGTTGAAGACAGTGTGACCAATGCAGCTGAAGATTTTGAACGAGAGGTGTAGGAAGATGAGGCCACTAAAGCCATAGATGTCGCAGCAGCAGAGCTAGAGCAGAAAATGCAAAACGAAAAAGATGTCGCCCTAATTACTGCAAAGAACGTCTTAGTTTCTTTGGAGGGGCTAAAGAAGAAACGAAAGTTGGTGAAGAAGTTTTCCAACCAAATAAAGGACCGCATCCCTGAGGATGTAGGGGATGAGAAAAAGAAGAAAGAGGAAAGGAAAAGAGAGGAGGGTGAGCCTAGCCAACCAAAACACCTAGTACCGAAAGACAAGGGTAAGAAGAAGGTGGCTGAGGACTCGCTGCAAAAGGAAGAGAGCCGAGGTTAACGCAGGTAGTTAAACGACTTGTTGCAGGAACTGAGGTTCTTCCCAGAAAAATCCCCTGTCCCCGCCTACATCCTGGAGCTAATCGACCATCATGTCTGGCATAATTTCTGTGCCGCCCCAACCATAATGTCCCCATTAGTGGTCTTAGCCTTCTACCAAGGTGAAGTCCATCCTGAAGAAGATATGGTGGTCGTTAGTGGCTACGAAGTCACATTCAACGCCCGGGAGATCAACACGTTGTTCAATCTAAGGGACGATCCAGATGCAAAAGGCAATCACATAATTGCCAAGACGTCACACGAAAGCATGCAACATGCCGTTCAGATCTTGACAAAGTCAGGATCTAAATGTGAGACATTGCCCACATGCATTCACACATTGCCTTTAAGATGCCTCACTCTCGATGCCAACCTGTGGGTGTATGTTGTTAAGAAGAGCCTCATCCCCATGATGCACGATGCTTCTATTTCAAGGGATTGAGTCATGGCAGCTTACGGCCTTATGCAGCGCATCCACCTGGATGTCGGTCGCATAATTGCAGCTCAAGTACGAGGCATTTTCATCAAGCCCGTCGAGCAGCTCTCCTTCCCGTGGATGATCGTCTCCATGTGTGACAATACTGCCTTGGCCAGTCCAGCACTTAACGTGGAGGATGAGCCGTTTGTGCCGGTCAATGGGGTCATCGACAACAAGACCCTTCGAAGGCTTTTGAAGGACTTCCCACATCACCCTGACTTGGTCAAAGTACCAAAGAGAGCCTCCAAGCCCAAGGAGGTGCATCCACCACAACCCCCACGACCCAAGAAGCAAAAGGTGGTAGTGGAACAAATTGAAAAAGAGGAAGTTGCAAGCAGTCTTGAGCCCTACGTCGGAAACATAGCATAACCTTTCTTCGTCGCACTCCCCATTACCAGAAAAATCCCCACCTTTTCCTTCACCTGAAAAAGACCTTCCGCTTCCTGAGCCAAAAATCCCTTCAATTCCTCCCCCTGAGCAAGCCAAATCTCTCACTCATTCCTCCATCCTTGATCTCCTAGTGTATGAGTCATCCCTTGGTAGCAATGACACAAGCATTTTGTGTTCATTACCCCCAATGATTGACGAGACTAGGGTGTCTCCACCCTTTGTCGCCACCAACACCTTTCGACCACCCCCGGCAATAGCCAACACTTACGTCCAACCACGCCACTCACAGGATCAATACTTTGATGTGAGCATGACTGACATGTAGGCTGTCCTACAAGACTCCATCCTTTATCCGTTGCTGCATGAAATGCGTCTGCTCGCATAGCAACATGAAGAGCGAAGAACGCACACTCTGCGTTTGCTTTCACAACCACATGGTGAGCAATTCCAAATTACCTTATCCTATATACAAAAATTGTTCGCTCATCACCTCACCATTCTCGTTCTAGAGATTCTACCACACCTCGGCCAAGCGTTCGTGTTTCGCAATAATGCACCCCTTGGTCCTGGACGCGGGGATAAGGAAAATGGCCGACAAGAGTAAAATTTAGGGGTGATCGTTTTTTTTTTTTCTTTTCTAAGTATTTATCTCTAGTCTTAGCATCTTGTACTTTGATGTGCTTATCAATGATATTTCACTTTGACTAATGTTTTCATTTCTTCATCTCTGCGTTTATTCTTTGCAATATCTTTTCATTATGAAATTCAGTACTTAATTTCTTTTCTTTGGGTGTTGAACATCTAGCCACTATGATGATAGCTATACACTCCACTTCTCTACTACCCTCAATGCAACTTATCTTAGTAACCTTTGGATCTTCCCATAGAAGTAAGTCTTTGCTCAAACCTCTTTTACAAAATTTTCCACCAACAATTTTTCTTTTGAATTTTAGCAATGAGAACCTTGCTACCCTCAAAATTTGGGAGTGGGAGAGGTTTGAGCTAATGTGGTGAAAAAAAAAAGAAATGTAGAAAAAAATAATAAACTCCAATGTCTTGAATAAGGAAAACCTAACTAAGATAAGAGTTTAGTTGTGAAAGGCACTCACTCGTAGTTGGATGCTACGCATGACACCCATGTGGGTAAGCCAAAACGAAGGTAAATAACCTGAATCAACACATTAATAGACCCATAAAGATGATGATAATAATAATAATAATAATAAACTCCAATGCCTTGCAAGGAAAACCTAACTGAGATAATAGTTTAGTTGTGAAAGGCACATGCTCATAGTTGGATGTTGTGCATGACACCCATGCGGGCAAGCCAAAATGAAGGTAAGTAACCCGCATCAACGCAAGCAATAATAAAAAAGACACAATTTCTTCATCAAACGCATTGCTGAAAAAGGAAAATAAGAATGTTTGAAATGAGTAATGGACTTTTGAGAAAAAAACTTGTGGCATCTAAACATAGGAAATACTTCTATAAGAAGTGAATGAGGCCACAAGAGTAAATGTATCATAGGCGCAGTTGTAGGAGTGAATGGTATATTGAGAGGTTAGTCGGTATTGAAGGAAAAATATGACTACGTTGAATTTCTTTAGTAGGAGACAAACTTGAAGACAAGTACTATTCTAAATTTGGGGTTGTGATAACTTGTAGAAATACAAGTTATTGTTCTTATTTTCTTAGAATAATTGAGAAAGTTTAATGAAATACGCATCATTCTTAGTGGATACACATGTTAAATACCTCTCCTGCGTTCAAGCATGCATAAGGGCTTAAAAGAATTTATTTCATGATTTAATCTTCTTTAAACGCCTAATTTTGTAGAAAAATGCAAGGTTCATCACATGCGTCAAGCACCATCATAAACACAACACTCAAATGCATTAAGAAAAAAGGCCAAAATCTTAACATCGGGATATCTCACAACCACAACTGAGAGAAAAGAGGATTTTTTGCCATCTGACCTGCATAGCAACACTGCAATCGACCAACTATTGGTCAGGAATGCTATATGATGGACACATGACCTTATCCTCTGCGTCAGAAGTTGAAATTATGACATCAAGGCATTACAATTTCAACGCTATAATTACCTAGCTGAAGCCTTTAGAAAAATAATTGTCGAAAGACACAGAAAGTCACCATAAGTCATTCTCCACCATCTTCACATCCATCTGAGAAGAAGTTGAAGTTCAGGTTGAATAAGAAGTTGAGCTCTCACCTTCAACTCTCCACTGCCGCAAGCAAGACAACGAAAACCACCCACATTGACGGCGAGCAGGACACGGTCACCGGCGTCCACCATTTCTTTGCTTTTTTATCACTTTATATGCTTTCTCTCCTTTTTGTATTTAGCTATTCAACCACTTTGTTTTATTGAACCAAACCATTTATCACTTAATATATTTCTACATCATGACCCGTATCACTTCTTCTAACCATGGATAGCTACATTATTAAAGGGGTTGGGGAAAAATAATCATCAATCTCAAGAGTTTAAGTTTAGCGTATGGTTCATTGTGCTTAATGTACTCTTAATACATTGCTTAAATCCATATGAAAAATTGGTTTAATTAGAAATAGTTAACTACTTGAGAGAGTAAGTGACTGCAGAACTCATTAAACTAAGTCAGAAATATTCTTAGAGATAAGAATAATATTAGGTTCAACTAATCTAAAGCATACTTCATAGAAATATAATTAATGTGGCTTATTTACCGAGAGGTGGATCCATTTGAGAATAGGAATATGAAGCAAAAGTATAAGTGAAAACTCAACGGATTGATGATATGTTTTCCCCAACCCTCTTCTCTCCATTTTCTTTTAACCAATCTTGCTAGCTTGAAATTCATCGCACTCATCGCACTCATCCAACTTTATCTACGTTATTTTACACATTGCTTTACATACTGCTTTCACTACAACAATCTTCACATTATTTAATAACAACTGAGAATCAATCACCTCTATACTCAAGTCAATGTTAGTTAAAATCTTCGTGTTCGACCTTAGGACTCACCAAGAAATTTTACATTTAGTTTATAGTTGGACAAAAGTAAAGGAAACTTGTGATAGTGCACATGATTCACACCCTAAAGATAACAACAATGTGCATGTGTGACGCAGATAACATAGATCTTGCATTTAATCTTGAGATAGTTTATATTTTTCATCATTAGGGAAGAGTGGGATGTGTTGAGCAAATTGAAAACATGGACAAGAATATAAATCAAAATATAGAGTAAGAAGGGGAAGGAATAGGAAAGTGCAACCAACTGTTGCTAACGAACATGAACTTTTGAACCCCATGTTGCTAGCAGATGATAGTAAACGAGGTATAGGGAATATGCTGCATTGAGACATTGAAATTAGCGATCCTAGAATTGTACGACTAGGTATTGCAGTAGAGAGATTAAAGCTAAAACAAGTCATGCTCCAGATGTTAACCACTGGAAGATAGTTTGGGGGTAGCACAATAGAAGATTCTCATTCCCACCTCATGTACTTCCTTGATATATGCAACAAGCTTGTGATTTTTGGAGTCAACCAAATAACTGCAGATGAAATTGTTTACATACTCTTTAAGAGAATGCAGTCAAGGTGCGGTTGAATGCACAACCTATGGGATCCATAGCAACTTGCGCAAATTTAAATGAGAAACGTTTAGAATACTTTTACCACCACCAACAACTTCTAAGTTGCGGTTGGAAATTATGAGACTCACATGGCAAGACAATGAAGCACTGAGTGATGCATGGAAAAGATTTAAAAGACTGCTACAACGTTGCTCTCACCATAGTCTATCACATTGTATTCAAGTGGAAACATTCTAGGAGGATTGAACAAAAATTCTGAAGTGTCATAAACAACTCTATGAATGGTGCATTACTAAGAAAAACTTTTAACGAAACCCATGAGATACTCGACCACATTGCAAAAAACAATTATGAATGAGGGTTTGCAGAGGATAAGAAAAAAGGAACTGTAAAAACCAATGTAGCAGGACCATTTGAAGTGCAACAAAGAACATCAATGCAAGCACAAATCACTGTGCTTACACCTTTGATAAAATAATTATCTACACAGACTCCGGTAGCGACAACAAGTCAAGTTGAGGCGATATCATGCATTCACCATGGAGACACTCACGCATGGGAAAACCTATCCTTCAAATGCAAAATTAGTCTGTTATATAGGAGGACCACATGAAACAAGGAATAACCCCTTCTGCAACACATATAATCTTGGAGGGAAAAACCATCCTAACGTTTCATGGGGATGAAATTAGAATGTGCATAACCTAACTCAAGTAAGTGAGCACTCTAACCCTTCTTCTTTTGCAACTAACTAAGTTAGCAACAAGGTAATTACTAAAGAAATTCAACATCAACATCCACCTCATTTATGACAATGAGTAAAGAAGACATGGCAAAGAATGATGCATACATCTAGAGTTAGGTCGTCACAATACGAACCCTAGATGTTCAACTTGGATAACTGGCAAATGAATTAAAAGGTCGACCAACTGGTGCATTGCCAAGTAACACAAAAGCACCAAAAAGAGATGGAAAAGAGCAATATCAAGTAGTGGCATTGAGAAGTTGTAAAACATTGATGAAAGAAGAAGAACATAATCTCCAATACCCTTTTGTGAAGGAGGTGGCAGAACAACCCAAAGATGAAGAGAGTTTGAAGGAACCTGAGAAGGAACAACCAGCACCCCAACCTAAGGTAAATGAAAAGAGGGACAAAGAAGAAGAATGGAAACCTCTACCTCCTTATCCTTATAGATTAAGGAAGAAAAATGATGCAGCGTAATTCTTGAAATTCCTAGAGATGTTAAAGCAACTGCAAATAAATATCCTTTTGGTCGATGTGCTGGAGAAGCTACCTTCATATGTGAAGTTTTTAAAGAATATTCTCGCAGAGAAAAGGCAATGGAATGAATTTGAAATGATGACCCTTACTAATGAGTGTAGTTTTAACTAGTGCAATTATCGCAAAAGCTTAAAGACCCAAAGAGTTTCACTATTCTCTGTACTATTGGTGTATTGACATATGTAAGTTTTAGGAAAATTTTTAAAAAGAGAAAAATAAGGAAAATTATTTATACAAAATAGCAAAATTTTTAAATAGTTGTGATAGACGCTGATACAAGTCTATCAGAGTCTATCCGTGATTGAAATGATAGAAGTCTATCACTGATAGATGCTGATAGAAGTCTATCAATATATATCGCTTTTTTTTTTTTTTTTTGCTAATTTCTGTAAATAGTTTGACATTTTTTTTATATGTAAAAATTTTCCAAAGTTTTATGTGATTTAGAAGTCAACATTAATTTAATTTCTTTTTCTGTTTTTAGTAAATTAGGCATTGCTTTTATTGTTTTTGTTTTTTTTTGTTATTTTATTTTGATTTTATGTCCTTTTTAAATGTAAATGTTTGATAATTGATTTTGACTCTCTTTTTTTTAAAAAAAAAAAAAGTTAAAAGAGTGATAGATTAGGCTCTGGTTGATGATCATAAACTATGGCTAACATTAGATGTGGTCTATATTATTAGACCATGATTGAATATGATCATAGTCTATAAAGTGGATTATATTAAAAAGCTACGGTCATGAAATTGTCTTTGAAAAAAATTCGATCATGTAATCGTGGTCTATTCTAAATTTTGTTGTGGTGGTTCCTTTTGACTTTCTTTTTTTTTTTTTTTGTTTTTGAAAAAACTACTATATAATATAGGGATGACAAAATTCCTTGCAAGTCTGGTCCTTGTAGGTGCCCAACCTAATCGAGGTGGGGAATCTTCGATCTGATTGAATATGGAGGTCCTCGATCCTGAAGTCATCTTGAATATTTTTATTATATTAATAATATATTTTCTAATATTATTAATAGTACCATATTTTATTGTAAGCTACTGTATGTGAAAGTCTTATTATTTTTGTTTCTAAAAAATTTAATTTCATAATATAATAATTCTTGGGGAGTTTTTAAAAATAGAGAAATGAGGAAAACTATTTACACAAAATAGCAAAAATTTTAGATAGTTGTGATACACACTGATAGAAGTCTATCAGGGTCTATCAGTGATAGAAATGATAGAAGTCTATCACTGATAGATGCTGATAGAAGTCTATCAATGTCTATCAGTATTTTTTTGCTATTTTCTGTAAATAGTTTGACATTTTTTCTATATGTGAAAATTTTCCATAATTCTTTGTATTAAAATTTACAATAAAAATGCTAACTTTTTTAATTAGTCAATTAAATAAATAAAACGATGATAATTATAACTTGCAACATAAATATACAATTTCAAGATAAATACCAAAATTTAATTATTTTTAAATAAAGAATAAATAAAAATCAAAGATTTTTGCCACGGGACCCAATCCTCGAATGGGGATTCCTAAATCCAAACATGAGAAATGGGATGGGGACGAGATAAAATATCTTCATGGGACGGCGATAGGGAGTGCATTCTAGCCTCGCTCATTGCCATCCCTAATATAAAGTCGTGAAAAGTGGAAGATTATTGAGTTCTAAAGTTCTCTTAGACTTGACAAAGCTACTCAAACCAAAGTTTACCAAAACAAAGAAATTGACTAAAGGTCAACATGTTACACTCGATAACTCATTTAGTTTGCTTATTGTTACAAAATGAGTTTCCTTAATCACACAAGGTGCTCAATAGAATCCATATAAAAAAACATATTGATGGCCTAGAGATGGATTTCGAATCTAATTTTCATTTAGTATCTAAGTTTTAATCATGCATATATATTTTAGAGAAATGTCTACACTTCTTCTTTAAATTTTCCTAGTAGTAATAACTGCTAGTATTTTTATTTGTTGATTCCAAAGAGATTCTCCTACCGGAGAAGTGGTAAGGAGGCTGGTGGAAGGTGCTTAACATCTGATCCAGACATATTTTAGTAATTTTGTTTATAAAGTTTGAAACTCAAAGCTGAAATATTTTTCTTTTTCTTGAAGAAATAAGATCGAAAATCCATGTGTTGTTAGATGAATGGCTAAAAATTGAGATCGTCCACGGTTAATCATGAACTCAGTGAACCTCATGTTTAAATAAAGTAGTAATTGGTATTAGCTGGATAAGTTTTGGCTATTCCGTAGTCTTTTTTTTTTTCTTTGGGTGGGGAGGGAGGGGGGAATATTGGTTCTTTGTGGCCATTTGAAATTGTTAGATAATGGCAAAGTCGAAGTCAAAGTAAGCATAGTTTAATTGACATTTGACATCTAGTTTGTATTAGTCACCAAGAGGTATGTGATTTGAATTTTCACACCCCTAATATATTAAGAAAAACCAAAGGCTAAAAAATAAGGGTTTGTTTTGTTTAACTTTACAAGTGTTTAGTTTTGAAAAAAAAATCATTTAGAAAAAAGTTGGAGTGTTTGACAACCAATCAAAATAGCTTTTAAAAGAATGAGTTTATGAAATAAGTTGGTTAGAGAAAGTACCTGAAATCAACTTTTAGAAAAATGATTTTTCAGTGCTTAATTGTTAATCTCTCTCTGATTTGTATAATATATAAAATTATCAAAATACCCTCACTAGTCTTCTACTTCATTTCCATCGTGGTTGTCACAACCACCTCCATGACAATTTACTTTGGCATCCACCTTTGACGACCAACGCTGACGACCATTGGTCTGAGTCTGAAAGGGTGTTGAATTCCCTCTCGACTGATCAAATAATATTTATAACAACAATCCAAACTAAAATAGTAGTAATAGTTGGTCGGATTGATCCACAGGGAGTGCTTGTGTCTTTCTTTAATTGTGGTTCAAAATTCTAGAGGTAACTAATGCACGATTTTTGCAAGTGCACTGGTCAAGTTATAATATAAAATGGTTAAAACTGAGCATCGTTCCACTGAGGACTACGGTATGGTTTAGTTACTAAGCTATTCGAGAATCGAATCAACTTTATTCAAGGAATTAAATTCTAGTTGTGTTTTGGTTTGGAAAAGAAAATAAGGAAAGTAAAAACAAGCGAAAATCAAGAGACAAAAGTGTTCTAGGGTATTGATATTATTAGTTACTTCATTAAGTCAAGCTTTAGGTTTTCATAGAATTATGAGCAAATAATATGTTTAAGTCTAGAAACTATTATTAGGATTATTTTCTCTAAAAAATAACCCTTTCTTATGCAACGTAAGTGATTATTAATTTCTTGAAACCAAATTAAGAAGTATAGTATTAAGCATATTCATGAACAACTTCCTTTACCAACCTAGCTATTTTCATGAAAGATTGATAAAAGTTCAATACCGTATATCCAATTAGACATACAATTACTCAATCATACATCTAACCTAATAATCATTGATGATCAATCAATAGAGAATGGAGCACAATAATATTGAAAAACATATCATTCAACAACATCCATGAAAAACACTCAAACATTAACTTAAATCCATAATTAAATCATCCAACACCTAAAACTAAGAGATTGGCCACACATAGCCATCAAATACATATTATCATATGAGTTCTCAAGCATAAGAGTAAAGAGAAAGAAAAAAAATAGGAAGAAGAACTCTCAAATCACTTCCCATTGTTGAATTCATTTGATCTCCACTCGGCCAACACCTTGGGATCTCAAATGACTTCAAACTATTCTCTAATCAATTTTCTCTCTTTTGGTGTCAATCTCTCACTTTGAGGTTTTGATATTTCATGTATTAGGGTTGCTGAACACAAAATTTTCCAAAAATGCACAAAAAAAATAAAAAAGAAAAGGCAGCGTCGCATCGCTCCCTTGCAGCGTCATGATGCTATGCCCAATTCCCGCAACATAATGCTATGCTCTCAAGAGCATAGCGACACTGCCTCTGCTTGCCAACAAATTTTGCTCTTGGGTCTAGAGCGTAAAGGAGCAGCGTAGCGACGCTCCTGCTTTATGCTCCCCAGTTTTCTAGGGTTTTTGACATGTTTTCATTCGGTTTTGGCTCAGTTTGGTACCTTTGGCTATCGAAACTCAATTTCATTATTATTTACATGAAAAACACTATCAAACACTAAATTTAACGTCTTTGAAACTAGACGACAAGAGAGGTTCATTATCAAGGTACATAAAAATTCTCCCATTTTTTAGTGTCATTCTTGCTTGAATCAATGTAACCTACAAAGTGTTGTAGGCTTACTCTCTTCTTGTGATCACCTGAATTTAGAAAATTATTTTTGTTATTTTTCATATATGGAAAGCTAAAAGAAAAAGACTCAAAATAAGAAAAATATTTGCAAGGCTCATGATAACTAAGGAAAGAAATTTTAAGCAGAGAAAGATTTTCTAGGGATAAAGAATTTGGCTTTTCAACCCCAAACTTTATCTTGTGAGTATCTTCCTCAACATTAAGCACAATTTCATCCTTAATCTCACAAACTGACTCCTTGGTTGATTTTAATTGACAAGGCTCATAAGGGAGAGAGGGCTCACAAATGGGAAAATTCTCTAGAGATGGCACATTAGGTTGTTCTATCTCAACCTTTATCTCCTGGGTTACCTTATATAATTTAGGCTCAATTCTTATCTTTGGCTCACCTCCTCTAACTTATCCTCATCAACATAATACATAACCCTTGGGTTTCCTACCTTAGTGGCATTAGAAGGATCATCCTTACTCAAGGTCTTAATGGCATCAACTGTCAGACTAAGCTGACTGCATATGCAGTTTAGGGCGGCCTCGTTCTTACTACTTGATCTTCTACCCTAGCCAACCTATCTCCCTCTTCTTTAATGAACCTCTTCACCTTACTCTCTAGGATATACTCTTGTAAGAAATGTTCTAGGGAAGGTTTCTCCTCTAAAGGGGTTGGATTATAGCACTCAACACATAAGAGGGATAACTCACATACTCATGGCTAGGGTAATTAGGAGGGTAAGGGTTAGGATTAAAGAGTGGTAGTGGTGGTGATGGACCTAAGGTATGTTGGAACTCCACATGAGGCCACATATAATTATCGAATTCCATAAATGCGAACACCACAATAAATCAACCAAAGAAAGACTCAAGAACAAAACTAAATAAATAATAATAATAATAATAAAAGTAAAAACAAACTGTTATACACCCTAATTAAGATTAGTCAAATCTCTTAAATATTAAAAAAAGAAATCAAAAGCCAATTCTCCGGCAATGATGCCAAAAACTTGATACGTCGCAAGTGCACGCGTTGAGTAATAATATAATTAAAACGACCTTGGTTGAGTATCGTCCTTAGAAAATCAGATTGATTAATCTTTTAGCAATTCAGAGATCGTTCCAATTTTATTTATGAGGATCGAATCGTAATGACACTTAGGATAAACTAATCTAAGAAAGTAAATAAAATTGATCGAGATATGAGAATTATAAATTAAGAGAATCTATAGGGAATAGATCTCATCAAAGGTATCATTAAATCAATTGTTTGACTCTTGAAGTAATTAACACAACACCTAGATCTATAAGTCTTTTATTCAGATTTAATCTTTTGAAAACAACATTTTCTTTTACTTGAACCCTAATTATTAATCGCTTGAAACTAGATGATTAAGCAAAGCATTAAGAACCTTCATTAGCAATCTCTACCGTTATCCAACTACTTTATGTGATTTTAAATGATAGTCTAGCATGCATGATTTCATCGAAAACTTACTTGTTCAAGCAAAATTATAAATCAAGAAATCATTCAAACATTGATCAAACATTCAAAAGCATTAAGAACAGTCATGCTAGAAAGCGTAAATGTAAATTAACATTCAAGAAGCAAAATGTTCAACAATTTAAACCTAAGAATTCATCTACTTCTAAAACTATGAGAAATTTAGTCTAACATGGCTTCTATAGACAAAATCCACAGAATAACAAAATACAACAAATAAACTAAGAATAAAGAAAGAGAAGAAAAGTTCTTTCGCTTCCGAGCTCGTCTCTGGGAGGGATTTGGCCTTCCAACGATTCTTGAACCTTCCGGCATCATGGAATCTTCATACTTTGCTCTAAACTCTCTCTAAGTCTCAAATACTCCAAAGTCTGATGATTAGGGCTGTTGAGGACCTCCCAATTTATAGAATTTTCCAAACTTGGATGCCAATTTTGAAAAATATAAAAATTTTCAAAATAGGAAAGAGAGTGTTGCCACGCTCCCTTAGAGCATCGCCACGCTCTGGCAAATTTATCGCAGCATACCGCGACGCTCCCCTATTTGATAGATTTCGTTGCTCTTGGGTCTAGAGCGTAAAGGGGCAGTGTAGCGACACTCTAGAGTTACGCTGCCCTATTTTCTAGGGTTTTAGATTAGTTTTCATCTAGTTTTTGCTTGATTTGGTTCCCTTGGATCCCATAACTCATTTTCTTCATTAATTACTTGAAAACCACTAGCAAACACATTAAATCTAATAAAAACATCCCTAAATAAAGAGTAAATAACGCACATTTTAGGTGTGTTTTAGCTATGGGAATCCTCGTTGCCACCATCTCTAATCCTATAAGTTGAGGGGGAGTGAGATAATCGACATCGACCACCACATTGAGCAATTTATTCCTCAAACTTTAGGCCAAGGTATGACGAATTCTTTAATGCATGAACCTGCTAATTGTTCTTTTTAGTGTGAGCAAGAACCTATTGAGTCTCACATGGAGACCCAAGCTCTCCAGCTTGTTGAGGTCGACCTAGTCCCTCAACTTGCCAATTCCATGCCGACACTGAAAGCCCAATAAGAGTTGCCCATCGTCTATACTACTGAAGCCGAATTCATGGAAGAATTCTACCCATTCACAAGCGATGATGAAGATTCACATTATTTTCCATGTCGAGAATAAGTATGGGAGGTCAAGTATGAGCCCGAGCTTCATCTCAAGGAACCTTAGGTGGTAGAGTTAGAGGCTGCAAAGCCTCGTCCTGTTCTTCCCTCTGGCATTTCCTTTATATTTGAATATTGCACTATTTTCCCTCATGAGTCTGAGTCTTTATTCTCTGAAGAGTCAATGGAGTCAGTCTTTGATTTTCCAAAAATGAAAAAATATTTATGCCACAAAAGCCTTGAATACTTCAAAAGATCGCTTCCATTAAGTAGCTTTGTGGATTAAAGGAAGAAAGGGCCCAAGAAATATGAGAATACACAGTCGAGCAACCGACCCTAAACGTTTGCACTCTCCTAGAGGCAACCGGGTGTCAATCTTCTATAACCTTTCTTTAAATTTTGTCTCTAGTTGATTCTTTAGTTTTTTAATAAATCTTGCCTATCCCAAAAATTCTTCTTTTCAAATAATTGAGAGAACTTTTAATGATTTTGTTTTGACAGGAAATAATTAGTGCTTTAAAACAAAGAAACAAAGCTCCAAGAAAATCGTTTCCTAAAAGAAAGTCCAGCTCATCTCCAAAAACAAAAACAATGGAAGTTCTCTGTTCCCCTTTCCTTATTTTTGTCCATGTGCTTCATTGTTTTCTTAAATATTGAGGACAATGTTTTGTTTGAAAGTTGGGGATGAGGTTTTCATCATTTTTGCATAATAGTTGGTTAACTTTGCTTGCATAATTGTTTGATACTTGCATGCTTATACCTATGATTCTTTCATATTAAATATCTTGCTATATTTGGGGTCCTTGAACGTTGTGCTCGAACTATGCTTGTATGCTTAAAATGCTTGCTTGATTCATTTTGATTGGTTTGATATAATGAATCCTTTTTATGATAAATCTTGTGAGAAATTTTGTTTGAAGAATCATAATCATGATTTTGTAGGCCATTTTTTCAAAATATTTTCTTATCTTTCATGCATCTTCAAGTTCTCATTCTTATGAACTTAAGTTCTACATGTCTAGAATTTTTTTATTCGGCCTAGATTTCTATTGTCACCTTGAAATGCCACCTTTAACTTAAGAATAACCTCTCTTGTTTCAAGAGTAATGCTAGACAAAGTGGATTACAAGCCTTCTTGAGTGTTGAGTAAAAAAAAGAAAAAAGAAAGAAAAAGAAAAAAGCTTAAAAAAAGAAGTAAGTTTAAAAATAAAAGGCTTGACATGCAATCTAAAAAAATATGTGTGTGTGTGTGCATGGATAGAGGTGAAAAGAGCTACCTCCATTGTGATAAGTTAGGACCCCACGAGAAAAGAGCGGATTGAGTCCCTACAATGGGTGTGTGAAAGTTAGCCCTCTAGGTAAAAAAAATGGCCTCTATCTTATGTGTGCATGAGTAAGGCACCCTTGTCTTTGTGTTGCCTTTTTTTTTTTTTGCAAGTTCGGTATGTCTAGGGCGAATAACCGAGCTAGAGTAGGGAAAATGGATTGAAAACCTTACAAAACCATTCCAAGTCATGTTAGCTTAACTAATAAGAACTTGAACTCGTTCATACATGAATAGATTTAGAATAATTTTCTTTCAAACTGCGCTTAATTGATGGATTGGCATTTGGATTTCATCTTTGATTACAATGCTTATATTTTGAGACCGTTAAGAATCGAGTATCATTCTTTCAAAATTGAACAACTATGAGCATTTCTAAACACGAGCATGCCTAACAATTGACAGCTAACCATTAACATTTCTAATCTTTAACATGTCTAACAATAAGCATTCTCATGAGCATGTAGCAAGTATGAATATTCAATACAAAAGTAAGATCATTTCAGTAAGCATGAACATATCGCTTTTGCATGATTTATTGATCATATACTTTTATTCTTTTTGCTGGGGACGATCAAGATTAAAGTTGGGGGTACTTTGTTAGCGCCCTAAAAGTGCTAAAATCCCTAGCATAACTCTACCTTAATTAGTAACTTTTACTCATTATCATTTACTTTTGTAGGAAATATCCATTCTAAGGGTAGAAAAAGTCATTCGAAGCAAAAACGGACCAAAAACAATCCTTAAAGCACCGAAATTGAAGAAATGACCAAAATTACAAAACTACCCCTAAAGACAGCATCGTTGCGCTCCAATTACGCTCAAATTAAGGTGAAGACCCTATTGGAATAGAAAACATGCGTAGCGAAAACGACGGATCTAAAAATACACTTAATCATGCTTAATATCTAGGATAAACATGCTATAACAAACATAATAGGAAAGTAAAGAGTATAACTTTTATACCTTTGAAGACCTCTACTGAAACTTCTTTTCCTATCTTAAAGGGACCACCAATGGCAAATTTGTGCTATCCTCGGATTGATGAACACAGTTGTGGGACCGAATTTTAAGTGAAAGTTAAGGGAATTCTCTAATGGCTAGGAGAATACTATAGAAGTTTGAGAAAAAAAAAACAACACATATGCAAGGAAGCATTAGCCTTCTTCAAGTGATCATCATCACCTATATAAAGACCAAATGCATGCAAGGACAAGGCTTGCATGCCTTCTACTGCAAACTCCACTAGCATGTATATGATAGGTGTCATTACTTTGAAGAAACACTTAAACTTTTACTAGTTAGTGGGAAAATCCAACTTTGAAGTTAGATTTTTCCACTAACTTGATTTTTTAAATAAAATATTTTATAAAACTAATTTTTATAAAAACAAAATAGAAAAATTAATTTTTTATTTAATTAAAATAATTTTTAATTGAAAAACTAGCCAAATTAATATCTCATATTAATTGGTCTTTGACACATAAGCTTGATTAATCACATTAATCAAATTACTACCATTTTCATGCTTTAAACTTATTTAAAACTAATTTAAATAAGTTGTACTTTCCAAAATAATTCATTCTCAATTAATTATTAAATTATATATTATATCTCATATAAAAAAATAATATTCCCTAAAAAATCGAATTTGAACTCTTCAAATTCTTGCTTCACCTTGTTCATCAATTTTATCCTTTATGAGCTAGCATGGTGACTCGATGGACCTTGATCATGGGCTCCAACGATCCGAGACTAACTGGACAAACTCTTTAACCTAGTTAAT
Source organism: Lagenaria siceraria (assembly GCA_002890555.2). Taxonomy (NCBI): domain Eukaryota; kingdom Viridiplantae; phylum Streptophyta; class Magnoliopsida; order Cucurbitales; family Cucurbitaceae; genus Lagenaria; species Lagenaria siceraria. The sequence continues at coordinate 13,007,533 of CM016483.1, read as the reverse complement.
CAACATTCGTTAACTAACAGGACTGTCCACTATAGCCTGTAGATGCACTCCCCTCACTGTAGATATATTTGTGTCCATTCAATATAACTGTCATCGATAAGTTGATCCTTCATAGGTTGTTCTTAATCTCAGCTAGATCAAAAACAGTTTTACCCCTGAGTGACATCTTTCTTCCTTAAGTACCACTGTCCCTCTAATGAACAATCGATTTAGGTTTCAAACACTAAATCCAATTCCTCTTGGGCCAGTGAGAGGATGAGGCCCCTTGTTCAAGACCCGAGATCAGCCCTTAAGGGAACAACCTCTCTACTATCCCTAAATCAGGTAGGAGTCTTATCCCTGAAATGAGAGGCATATTAAGCTAATTCTAGCTAATTCTATTTCTCCAACTATCTACCTAGTCTTATCCCTGAAATGGGAGGCATATTAAGCAGCGCTGATGAGCTTATTCTCACCTATGGAGATCAATGGATAATCCTAAATAAACAGGAGTTCATAGATGGATTTAGATCAAGTTATCTAGGTCATCAATAAACGAAATTAATCAATGTTATCCGTAAACCGTGTTAGTACGTAGCAATGATTATTTCAAGGTCAATATTACACAATCTCATTGTGTAGAACACCCCCACTCACATGTTCCTACACGAACGAATGAGGATCACTTTGTTTATGACACCTTACAACATTCGTAACAATCATAAAGCGGGTCATATTCAATAGTGTCTCCAGAAAAAGGTACTCAACCTGATCCATGTAGTATAGATCGTTTAGGCTATTTGCTCGAACTTGATCTAGTTTATGTCTCCACATAAAGTCCAAGTACTCATGATAATAGCCAAGAGTTCGTAGTTTATTGGATTTAGAGTTATTAAATAATCAATTCACTTTCATTCAATAACACTTTTCTGAATAACCTCACTTGTATTAATGTTCATTGTTTACAAAACTACGAGTTTTAAGACATACAACCCAACAGACCCGAGAGCAACAATCAGGACAACGTTGCTGCACTATGGCTACTTACCTAGAGGGTAGCTATGCTTTCCTCAGCGTCATGACGCTCTCAAGGAATTTTAAATAGTTCAGTTCACTTCGGCCATTTCAAGGAAGAGAGCCAATTTTACCGATTGTCAGAGAGATTTTCATTCTCCCTTCACCTTGTCTCTCAAAATTCTTGTATCCTTTTATCAATTCTTTGAAGATCCATCAAATGATGCAAGTCTAAGATAATTCTTTAGGGAATTGGTAAGTTGTATTTTATTTTTCGAGGATTTATTTTTTAATTCTTTAGTTAAATGCATGAATATTGGTTAACTCTTGAGCATATTTTTTGAATTTGAATTGATTGAAGTGACGACTCATGTTTAGATTCGAATTCTATTATATTGATTTTTCATTTTCTTTTCAACCTCCATTTTTATTGCTTTTCAAAGATTAATTTAGATTAGGAGAGATTAATCCTTTAGCTCCATTAGGAATGATCTCGTACTTACCATCTATACTATATCTTTAGCGTTGGTTGATAAGTAAGGTGTTATTAATTCTTTTGATCCTTTGAATGTGTTTAACGATGACATTTGTTTAGCTCGATCACATGTCTCTACACAAACGATTTAGGATCACATCATTTGTATCAAATACAAAGTGGGCCACATCCATAGTGTCTCCAGGATAAGGTACCCAACCTTATCCCTATACTATAAACTGTTTTGGTTATTACTCGAACTTGATCTATTTTTATGTCTCTACATAAAGTCCAAGTATTCATGTTATAGCCAGGAGTTCTTATTTTATTGGATTTAGGGTTATATTATACGCAATTTTACATATTCAATAATATCCTTAATAAACTTCAATAGCAACTTTATTAAAAATAGAATATGTTTATTGTTTACAAACCATGAGTTTTATGACATAAAACTCAACACCCCGATGCTAGGGGGTAGTGTCATGGCACTTCTACCCTCAAAGTCGCCACGTTGCATGCCCATCCCTTGCGTGCATGCTCATTGCATTCACGTCAAAGTACATAGTGTCACGACACTACAAGATAGTGTCGCGACGCCACTAAGAGACCACCATTCTGGAAATGGCGCCACTTACATCACCGTGTGAGTGTTGCAGCGCCAGCCTCCTTGCTCCAATCCATCTTCTTTAATGCATTTGAACTCCAAAGTAAACAGTTTTAGCACCGATTTGCACCAAACTCCTTCCTCTACCTCTTAAACACTCAAGGCCTATAAGTCAGGAATTAAACACATTAAATGAGGGAACGACCGCAAATTAAGTGAAGGAAGATAGCATATTTTAGGTGATATCACATCTAGAGGAACCTGAGATATTGTAGGCCAGACTCGACCCCATTAATTTGGAGCCAACATACAGTTAGTTGGACTTGATCTCAAGAGGATGTCTACAATATCTTTATGTTGGGGGAGGAACAGAGGAACTCGAGATATTTTGGGCAAGACTTGACCCCACTAGTTTGGAGCCAACATACAATTAGTTGGACTTAGTCTCTAGATGATGTCTACAATATCTCGATATTGGGAGAGGAACATAGGAGAGGTAATTGTCCATATAAAGGCCTTAACGAGGAAAATTAATTATGCTAGAAGAAAGGAATAGGTCCCACTTGAAAAGCATGAATCATGATGTATGTGTTTGCATAACCTGACCCCGATATTAGGGTTACTTACTGAGTATTTTAAATACTCATTCTTTTCATTAAATGTTTTTCAGGTAAAGGCAAGAGCGTACAAGGCGTTTGACTAGGTGATCTGTTGACGGTGTCATGAGACTAGAAAAGAGGCTTTTGGTACATTTCATGTTTTCATGTTTTCATGTTCATTTTCGATGTGTCCACTAACAACTACTTATTTTAAAAATTATAACTTCAAGGTTTCATTTTATTAAAGCTTTTCAAGGATCCCAAATCAAATCTTGTTTTGATTTTTGTGAGAATTCATGCATTTTAGAAAATTCTTGTTTCACATCGAAATGGTCAATTAGATTTGTTTTTAAGAAGAAAAACTGCATGCACAGTAGAAATGACCTATTTAGAGTTTTCAAAAAGTTAGGTCTTTACATTCATAGCCTCTTAAAGAAAACTCTAATTACCACATCACACTTCATAGTAAAATGACAAAAATACTACTACTTAAAATATCATAAGAAGGATAAAATTGAAAAATACTAACATTAGTTCAAAATTATTAAATAAAGCATAAGTAATAATTCGATGTCTTGGACGATTCATATTAGGAGTAGTCCATTTATCTTATAAAGAGTGTGAAATCCCTTAATTTTTCCAATGTGGGATCCACAACAGCAAGTGTGGGGGGCAAGAGCAAGAAAGTAAGCAAGAATCGCTACAAGAGCGAGTAAGTGAAGTAGAACTATAACAACAAAAGAAAAAATAACAATAAAGGCTTGGTGATGCCAACAAAAGGTTAAAAAACTTTGTTCTAAAAAAGCAAGTCAAAATTTATTTTTCCAAGAAATTTTGGTCATCTGTACAAAAATCCCTTATTATATTATACTAAAGGGGAGAGATGAAAGTAAAACTTGAGAGTATTATGAGCTTTTCTCAATTTTACGTTCTATTGGTGTCAGACTTGTAGAATCTGTTTCTCCCTTTTACTGATTGGACTAACAGATGTTGATCAAGTCATTACCACTGCATAAGAGCCCTATTTGATAATTGTTTTTATTTTCTAGTTTTTATTATTTTGTTTTGGTTTTGATTTTCTATTATTTTGAATCATACATGTTTGATAGTTGTTTTTGGTTTTTTTTTCTTAAAAAAGTTAAAAGAGACATAAATTAGATTCTATTTGATGACCATAAACTTGTTGGATTTTATGACTTAAAACTTGTAGTTTGTAAACATTAACATGTATTCTATTTTTCAATAAATTTGTTATCGATGTTTTTTAATAAACTTGTTATTGAATAAACTGAATTGTTGTTAATATAACTCTAAATCCAATAAACTAAGAACCCATGGCTTTAATATGAAAACTTGAACTTTATGTAATGACATAAAAATGGATCAAGTTCAAGTAAATAGCCAAAATAGTTTATAGTATAGGGATAAGGCTGGGTACTTTATCTTGGAGACACCATTGAATGCGGCCCACTTTGTATTTGATACAAATGATATGATCCTAAATCCTTCATGTGGAGACATGTGAGTGGGAGCGATCTATGCAATGAGTTTGCATAAGACCGGACCACGAAATAGTCACTATTACTTTATAACGCCATTTACTATTAAATACTAACTATTTCAACTAGATGACCTAGGTAACTCGATCTTAATCCTGAGCTAACTATGCACTCCTGTTTTGCGAGAAGGAATTCACTCCTACCCGAATTAGGGTTAGTAGATAGGTTGTTCCCTTCATTACCTATTTCGGGTCTTGAACAATGGGCCCCACCCTCTCATTGGCCCGAGAGGGACTCAGTTTAGTGATAGGATCACAAACTAATTGTTCATTAGAGGATCAGTGGGACTTAAGGAACAAGATGTAATCACAGGGGTAAAACGATAATTTTGACCTAGCTCTGATTACAGATAATCCGTGAATGATCGACTTACTAATTATGGTTATATCAAGTGGACAGAAATATATCTACAGTAAGGAGAGTGTAACTACGGGCTTTAATGAAGTGTCTCGTTAGTTAACGAATGTTGGTTAACTAGGTTAAAGAGTTTGATCGGTTAATCTCGGATCGTTGGAGCTCATGACCTGTAGGTCCATTAGGTCCCTCTACTAGCTCATAAATGGACAAAAACCTTAGATAGTGTGGTGAATAAGTTTGAATCATTCAATCTTGGCTTAAAGAATGAAAATCGAATATATACGATATATCATCGGTTAATTACGAATTAAAGGACAAATAGAGTTAATTATAATATTGAAATATAATTTAAATATTAATTATATGAATAGGGATTCATATCAGATTTTTAGAAAAGTCGGCATAAGTGGGAAAAATAATATTATTTTATTATTTAATATGAAAATAATATTATATTTAATTAATTAAATATTCAATTATTTTTTATTTAATTAATTAAATATTCAATTATTTTTTATTTAATTAATTAATTTTTTAAATTCAAATTCAAATTAAAAATTGATTTTAAATTCAATTTTGAAAATTCGTTTAAAATTGGATTTAATTTTTTTTTTTTTTTTGAAAGTTTGGATTTTCCCACTAATAGCTTAGTTGTAATCCTCACATTTAGCCAACAAATTCAACATCTGTGTTGTCAATTTGTGATGCAATTAGGTTGCATATTAACCCTTAACAAATAGAGATGATTTTGGCTTAAAATGGTTAATATTGTAAAATTTCATCCGTAGCCCATCTTCTTCCCAACCTTCATTCCTTCTCAAATTCACCACAAATTTATATCCCACCATCCAATCTAAGCCCAGAGAATAGTAGAAAAGACTCTTGTGGTGGTTTACAAACAAGTGGTGTTGATTTTCATCGAGAATCAAGGGAGAATTTGGGACTTCAAGGGTTAGTGTTCTTGAAACTTTGGTTTTTCCCTTTTAATTGCATGTTTAATCCTCAAAATTCAGCATCTTAGAGTAAAAATTGATCTAATTAATTTTCGATGCATGCTCGTTTATCCTTAGCCCTAAGGTCTCTTTATATACTAGATCAATTAGAGTTCCCATTAAACCCTAATCATTCTAGGAATAAGCTTCTACCCATTAAGTCCATACTCAATTAAGAATCTAGGGCCTTAATTAATTACATCACACAATAGGGCCCAATCTAATAAAATAACCCAATGTAATAAAATACTAATCAACATACATAGCCCATATTTTAATTATTCGTATTATTAATTTAAAATATGTCTAACAATCTCTCACTTGGGCTATGTTTGTGTACTGATGTAATTAAATCACATAAACTTAAGTGTGCATAAACAAGTTATTTCAATAATAGAATTCTCCTTTAGTTCAATCTAGTCAATCTCCTGTCTCAACACGGAATCAAGACAGCTTTTGTCACTACCCTTGTAACTAAACCTTCCTTGATCACCAATTTCAATACATTCAATGACATAGATCAAGTATGGATGTATAGCATGGAAACTACATGCAAAGTGATCTAGATCATCCATGTTTCCAACTGGTACGCATTCTTTAATGAGATCATTCTAAAAAACTTTGTTAAAACTGCATGCATGATAAACAAGTTCAGATAATAAAACATAAACCATCAACTTTATTCTATATAGAAAATAAACAAATTAAGGTCAAAGAACATTCTCAATAACAAACTCTCGCTAAACTATGGAATCAGAAAAGTAACTAACACCCATGTGAGCAACATGCTCATGAAAAACTTTAGGTGGTAAACCTTTAGAGGGGGAGGCTGATGCACAAGTTTAAAAGGAGATACGATGATTGTGGCTAAGATTTTGCCTTTTTTCTAATTAATTCCTTCCCTTTTCTTTTGTTTTTTTTAAAGGCTCCAAGATTAAAAAGAGAATAATAATCTTGGTATTTTCTCTATTTCCATAACTATATATCTTTTTCAAAACTTAACACCCAAATGAATAACAAAATAATAGGAGGAAGTTTAAATATTAGATCTCAATATCTTGGAATAAAAGTTTTTTTTTTTTTAAAAAAAAAAAGAAATCTCTTTTCCAACATTTTTAGAAATTTAATTTGACTAACTTAAGGTCTAAATTAAAATTCTAATATTTGAATTAGAATCGACAATGGAGAAGTCTTATTAATTTAAAACTCATTAATTTAAAAATGAATGGGTTGAAGGAGATGAAATGACATAATTTACTCCAAATTAGCCTTATTTTATAACGTGGGGCATTACAGACTTCCCCCCTTAAAAGACTTCATCCTCGAAAATTGATGCATCTAAGAACCTTGAACACTTGGTTTTGACTTTGTCTTTCCTTAACCAAGTCACTTCCAAACTTGAATCTTTGGCTGGAAAGGTGAAGGCACGCTAGGTTACCTATTGGGTAAAGCCTTAAGATGTATTGACTTCACTAGCCAAGGAAAAAGAAAACAAATTCAACCATGAATCAAAATCAAACAAGATAGGATTACTAAGAATCAATTTGATACTAAAGCAACAAATTGAAAACATAAAATGGTAGAAGGAGATGCAAGTATAAGGTACAAGTCTAAAGTAGTGTACTTATATTAGCTGCATCAACATTCTCAACTTCTTCCTTCATAAGCGCAAAGACTCACACCTTCTTCCTTCCTCCTTGTTTAGGTGCTGGAAGGGCATTTGGAGTCGACTTCTTAGTGTCAACGTCATCCTTAATAGGACATACCCTTGCATAATGACCTCTTCCCCCACAATTGAAGCATATCCTCTGGTCTAGCTAGCATTGCCCAGTATAGTACTTGCTGCAGGTATTGCACAAGGAAAATTAGCTGGATTGTGCACTTAACGGTGTTCGGTAATAAAATGTTGGCCAGATGATGAGAAAGGCTTCCTTTTTAACTCAGACGTTAAACCAACTTCCAACCGAGGTGGTTAAACTTTCTTTGGCACATTCTTGTCCATGACTAAAGTGCCTCTAACCGCCTTAGCAAAGGTTGTAGGTTCTTTTAGAGGTACAGAACCTCTAATTTCCTCACGCAAACCTTTAATGAGCCTTTTAATCTTTCATTCTAATGTACTAACCAAGTATGGGGCAAAACAGGACAATTCTGTTAATTTTCTCTCATATTGGATAACCGACATGCTACCCTTAGTCAGACTCAATAACTCAATCTCTTTGTCGTCCTTCACAGTATCAGAAAAGTAATAGTCATATAGTATATCCTTAAACCTCGCCTAAGTCATGGGTCCGTCAACATGGTCTTTTGAAGCTTCAATGCATCTCCACCACATTTGTGCCTTGTCTCTAAGCATGAAAACTGATCCTCTGACCTTCAGGTGATCTTCGCAATTCAAGTAGTCAAACAATGACTCTAGCTCCGCGACCCACTGCTCTGCCGCTGTAGCTTTCTCTGACACATGTCCTTCTCTTACTTACTATAAATACTTTCTTCATTCACCTTGATATTGACCCATGCAAATACCTTCTGAAGGGAGACGCTACCAGGGTGCCATGAGGTCGAGCACGAGTCTTGCGGTGTGAACTTAATCGGAGAGCGTAAGAGAAAAATGACATATCATATATTTATAAACATAGAAAATTTTCACTATCTATCCGCCATAGACCTCGAGCGATAGAAGCCTATCACAGTCTATTGTGGTCTATTGCTGATAGACAGTGAAAATTTTTTATATTTGTAAATAGTTTGACTCATGTTTCTATATTTGAAAACAACCCTTAATTTAATTTAATTATATTAAAATTAAATAAAATAACTCCACTGCATTGCATGAGAGTGGAGAGGTTTTGTGAGTGGGGAGTTACACTCCCTTCTCTCCTTAAATTGCAGAGAGTCTGCAATATTGTACGTTGTTGGAATTTCACGGAAAAGAGTTACCTCTCTCTAAAAAGCTTTCACTCACTATCACAAAATTCATAGAGAAAAGTCTTTGCACAAATTTCGTTTTTCAACAAGGTTCACACCAATCGGTCCTTGCCAGAGAATAGCAAAGAAGACATATTGGAGGCGTCTCTGTAAGTGATTCAGGAGATTTGTTGCTAATGGAAGATCAGTTTGTGAGAAGTAGAAAGTTGTGATCTTCAAAGGTATTTCTCTTCTTCCCTTTAATTCATGCTTAACTTACTATTTGTGGATGTATGTTTTCTTTTCTGTGCGGTTAAATTCTAGAACGTATCAAAGAAAAAACAATCACTCACTTTCGCTGTGGGATTCACCTCCTTTAGAGAGGACAGTAGAAGTTTTTATGGATGACTTTTTAGTATATGGATATTGGTACCTGTTGTTTACCCTATACATGCACTAGGTTTAATCTATTTTATATAATTTTTCCCTTAATAAGACCAAGTATAAACTTAATGAGGGTTTCTTCGTGAGGACCAAGATCGAACGTAGAGATTTTATAGATTCAGCTAATATAAGAATGGTTTAAAAGATGATTCTCAACAATTTTTATCAAATAACATGCGAGTGTGGAAATAATACGTAACTAAAAAGTAGTAAAATTTTGATGTGAAGAAGGTGTGTATGGAGTATATATGATATGCAATAGAATCAACAAGCAAGAGTGAGAAATGATGCAATTAAGGTGTCAAGCAGTTTCTTACTTCCCGTCGACTCTAGTGGTGCTGCTTGCTTCAATTCTGCACTGGTAAAGTTGATTGGACGGCAAGAGGTTCAGAAAACTCTCTCGAGCTTCTTTTCTTCGACGATCTTCCTCAGGTGGAATGGAATGCAAAGGCTGATGATTCCTTCTCCTCTCTTTTAGGGCCACTCTATTTATTGTCAGATGCAGGGACATTCTCTACCATTTAGATAGTGTTTTCACGTTGTTTGTTACCGTTGTTGGTGGTCCCTGGCGATGCGTTGAGTACATCTTTCACCGTGAGCCCCCTTTGACACTTTCTTCGCTGCATCTCTCGATTATCTACTCAACGCAAGTTTGCTAACGCATTAATAATCCACCTAAATTTCCTGCATTTAAGTGGGTTAAAACATGATATATTTCGTAAATCTTAGTTTTGCACATGCTCAACACAAAAAAAAGGTATTTTTGCATGATTACTCTTCCCATGAAGTTACCGCAATTATTCTAACTTAAGAGCAATAATAACTTGTATTTCTACAAGTTATCAATACTCAAGCTAGAAGTAGAGGGATGATTGATGAAGGTTGTCATAAGTTGTCCTGGGTCCAGTAGAGTTCTCTTAAGTTGACTTTTACATGCACACACATTGGGAAGAATAGAAAAAATATTCAATGCCTTCAACTGTAGTTTCTCATTTATAAGCTTCGTGACATGTTTAGCATCGAGACTCGAGTTATTTAAAATGTAAATCTTTTGTTTTCTAGTGTGTGTTTTATTTTCTCTTGCTTGTGGACTATCAATGTTTAGGTTGGGGATGTTTGATAACTCTTAAAATGAGTTATCTTTCCTCGCCTAAATCGGGTTAGTTCTTAAGAATTTAACATTTAAATGAATTTGTATATAGGAAATCGAGTAAAGGAGTCTCTCTGTAACGATAGTCTTGTACTAGGTTGTTACTATATGCATGCATCCATCTCAAAAAATTCTTTTTTATAAATTTAATAAAAATCAAAAGAGCTTTATGGAGTAAATAACTTTTATAAAATCTAAATAACTAAAAATCTTTGATAGGGGTACCTTTAAAGTTTAAAATAAAGTTGAAGATTTTCTGTACAATGTCTGACAGTGCAAAAATAAAGTTCTGAATTTAAATATCAAGACTGGAATTTAAAGCATCTAAACTACGCGGAAACTACTTCTGATCCCATGGCATAATTATGAATTCTTCTTGTCATGCACTTTTGCATCCTTTCCCTTACCTAAAAACATAACATAAGAAAATGGCGAGTATAAAAATACTCAGTAAGCAACTCCACTACCGAGGTCAGACTATGCATTTATGTCTAATTAATGCAACATACTAGTGGGACACACATACTTCAACTTATCATACATAACTATCTGAATGAATAATTAAATCCGTCCTACCATAGTTGAGTTGTGCCCACAAATCTCTAGTGAATTTTGAGGGAAACACATATCTTTGTTGAGTCTCGAAGGAAACACAAACCTCTAGTGATCCCATAGGAACACAAACCTCTGGTGATCTCGAATGAACACATACCTCTGGTGATCCCTATTAATGCCCTAACAGTGCCTAATTCTCTAACTTAATTCTACTATAATTAATTATTTTTACTCATTAATTCTCTATCTTTGTATGTAATAATCAATTCAAAGGTAAAAAGGTCATTTGGATAAAAAAACTAACAAAAAAACGATCCTTAGGGCACCAGAATTGAAGAAATGAACAAAACTACCGAAATGCCCTTTAGGACAGTGTCACTAATGCGAACACTGCAAGTGCACGAGTCAAGTAAAAATATAAAACGGTTAAGTCCAAGTATCGTTCCACTGAGAATCCTATTACGATTTTAATTGCCTAGCTATTCTAGGGTTGAGTTGATTTTATTTGAGGATTCAAATCGATTGTTTGTGTTTTTGTGAAAATCTTAAAACAAAAAAAAAAGAAAAAAAAGAAAAAGGAAAACAAGTAAAGTTTAGAAACCCAAGAGTAAAAAAGCGTTCTAGGATATTAAATCCTTATTTAGTTCATTATGCAGTATTATAGAGTTTCATGGAATTGATTTCAAATCATATGCCTAAGTTTAGAAACGTGATTCTGGATTATTTTCTATAATAAACTTTTCTCAGGCAACTTAATTGATTACTAATATATTGAAACCAAATAAAATTACATGGCATTAGGAATAGTCGTTAGCAACTTTCATTATTAACCTAACTATTTCCATGAAAGATTAACAACAATTCATCGTTATAGATCCAATTAAACATACAATCCATCAAATTACGTATCTAATCTAATATGCATTGAAGACCAATCAACACAAGTTAAGCATAATAACAATGAAAAGCATAAGATTACATATCTATGAAGAGTTCTACAATATCAACATAACTTCATAAATAATTCATCAATACCCTAAAACTAAAGAGTTTAGGCACTCATAGCTTTAGACAACATATTTGCATTCAAATTCAACATAAGGAAGAGTAAAGTAAGAGAGAATAAAAAAAACTCTACTATGAAAGAGCCCCTTGTTGTGGAAACTGGCACGACTCCTTTGATCAACACCTCGGGAACTCGAACTGCTGTCAAACTCTCTCGAACTTAATCTCCCTCTTTTTGGTAGTAAACTTACCCTTTTTGCCTCCACGATTTCGTGATTAGGGTTGTTGAAGACCCCCCAAATATATAGAGAAAGTTTTCCGAAAATTGCATCGAAGTAAAAAAGCAAAGGCAGCGTCGCAACACTGTCCTAATTTCTATCGCAATGTAGCGTTGTGCTACGGGAGAGCGTCAATACGCTCCCTAGCAGCATAGCTACGCTCTCGATTATGCCAAACTTTGGTGCTCTCATGTCTTGAGAGTAAAGGGGCAGCTTAGCGACGCTCTTGCTCTATGCTGCCTTGTTTTTCTAGGGTTTTCTAGCTATCTTTGTCCGGTTTTGGCTCGGTTTGATTCCATTGCTTCTAAAACTTAATTTTTGTCATTTTAACCTGGAATCCAGTAGCAAACACAATAAATCACATAGAATTAAGAGTAAATAAAGCGCTTTTCACCACCCCAAACTTAGAATTTTGCTAGTCTCGAGCAGATAATAAAATAAAACCATGAGAAAATTTAAAATAAGTGAGCTGGTGACTCCTATCTCAGAGAACAACATAGTAGAAGCTTAAGTAGAAATGCTCAAACATATCTATATGGTTATAAACATTCAATGCCAAAGCTTATCATCTCCCATGTGTATGTGTGCAAGTCTCCTTTAACTCCAAACTTTAAAACTCAAAGTAGGATTTAAGAGTGCTTCTTTAGTCTTTCCCCTACTCTAACTCATTCACCAATCTTCAAGAATCCATACATTTCAAGAAATTAATATGTCCAATAAAGTGCCTTATTTATCAATTTCAATAGTCGTTTTAAACTTGCATTCTTTTACCTAGGGGCACTAGCTTTCACACATTCACTGTAAGGACTCGTACCTAGTCAATTCCTAGGCGTCTTAACTAATTACAACAAAGACAACTTTTTTTACCCCCATCCATGCATACTCATTACAAGTTTAATCATTCTTTTCGTTAAGTGAAAGATATTCAAGTAAATTAATCAAAATAAGTGCACTTTTTCTTTTCTTTTTAAAGGCATAACCAAACTTTTCTTTCTCTTCAGTTTAACATTACAAACCCTCATGCACTTCAACTCTCTAACCGGTGGGGTATTTCGAGGTGACAACCAAATTCGCCCAACTTAATCCCTTCATAAGTTATAATTTCTAAATCAAAGTGACTACGTGCTCAAGATATGAGAGTTTCAAAGAGGGACTTAAATAGATCATAACTCAAGATAATGCTATCCTATTTCCACAATAAGTCTCCTTCATGCTTATTCAAGTCTCATCATAGTCAATCAACATCACAAGCACATCTATAAAACGTTCCCATGTCTTTTCAAATCTGAAATTAAATTTTTTTTCCAAAATTTCATATACTCATATGAACATGCATAAATTCAATAAAATCTCATTAGCATGCATAGCAGGATAAGAAAACACACAAAAGTACGAAGTACACCTCCCACCCCAAACTTAGAATTATGCATTGTCCTCAATGCATGAAAATTAGATCAAAAGAAGCGAGTCTAGGAGCATGCGAGAGTCCACTAAACAGACTAGTAGAATGAGTACTTTTTATGTTAGAGAAAGATCATGAAAGATCGCAAGCATATGAGTGACTTCATTATTTAATTAAAAGCAAAACAAAAGAAGTTAATCTAAACGACCTAAAATTAAAGAAAGCAATAAAACTTGGGTTGCCTCCCAAGAAGCGCTTCATTTAAGGTCTATAGCTAGACTGAACCTCCTGAGATCATTCTTTGAAGATTAGGTTCTCAATTCGGCGTTCCTCATCACCTATGTAGTGCTTCAGTCGTTGACTATTTACTTTGAAAGTTTCTCCATCATTGCCTTACAACTCCACTACTCCATGTGGTGACACATTTACAATGACAAAGGGTCCTAACCATCATGTTCTTAGCTTACCTGGAAACAAACATAATCGTGAATTGAAAAGCAAAACTTTTGTCCAGGTAAAAAGGTCCGTGGAGTGATCTTCTTGTCATGCCATATAGTAATGTGTTCTTTGTAAAGTTTGGCATTCTCGTAAGCTTGAGTGTGAAACTCATCCATCTCATTGAGTTCCAAGAGTCTTTTCTCACCAGCTTTTTTGAAGTCCACATTTAGCTTTTTGATGGCCCAATAAGCTCTAAACTCAAGCTCTACGGTAAGTGACAAGCTTTTTCAAACACCAACTGGTATAGTGACATACCAATGAGAGTTTGAAAGCTATTCGGTAGGCTCACAGTGCATCATCAAGCTTAAAGGCCCAATCCTTCCTAATGATTTTAACGGTCTTCTGTTACTTAATTTCCCTGTTAGAAAACTCAGCCAAACCGTTAGTTTGAGGATGAGAAGCTGTAGCAATTTTATGATTTACACTATATTTCTTCATCATGGACTCAAACAATTTATTGCAAAAGTGAGAACCCTCATCACTAATGATAGCTCTAGGTGTGCCAAAACGTGTGATATGTTTTTATGCAAAAATTTTAAAATAATGCGGGCATCATTAGTCCTAGTAGCTATAACTTCTGTCTATTTGGATACATAATCAACTACAACTAAAATATATAGGTATCCATCAGATGAAGCAGGAAAGGGCCCCATAAAGTCAATACCCCAAACATCAAAGAGCTCCACGTCCAAGATAGATTTCATAGGAAGCTCATGTTGTCTAGAGATATTGCCAGTACGTTGGCACCTATCACATGATTTAACAATGGTATAACAATCTTTAAAAAGTGAGGGCCAATAAAAACCTGACTGTAGTACCTTAGATGCAGTTCTAGTAGGTCCAAAGTGACCTCCATAGGGTGAGGAATGACAAGAGTTTAGAATACTTACCACCTCCTCTTGAGGAACACACTTTCTTATCATATTGTCAGCACAAACCTTAAATAGAAGTGGATCCTCCCAATGATAGGATTTGACATTATGCAAAAATCTCTTTTTTTGTTGAGTGTTCAAGTCAAGTGGCAAGTGTCCCCCTGCAAGATAGTTTATAGTTAACAATATCAGCAAACCAAGACAAACTATCTTTTACCTGATACAGTTGTTCATCAGGAAACATCTCAACAATGGGAGGACAAGCAACATCATATTCGTTCTCAAGCCTAGAAAGATGATTTGCAACCATATTTTCACAACCTTTTCTATCTTTGATTGCAAACTCAAATTCCTGTAATAACAAAATCCATCTTATCAATCTAGGCTTAGCATATTTCTTAGCAAACAAATATTTCAAAGCAGCATGGTCAGTATGCACTACAAACTTAGAGCCAAGCAAGTAGGGTCTACATTTATCAAAGGAAAACACAATAGCTAGTAACTCTTTTTCAGTAGTAGTATAATTCTATTGAGTAATATCAAGAGTTCTACTAGCATAGTAAATAGCCCTAAACACGTTATCTCTATGTTGGCTTAAGACAGTACCTAATGCATAATCACTAGCATCACACATAATCTCAAAAGATTAACTCCATTCAAGCACAACAATAATAGGTGCATAAATCACTTTCTCATTCAAAGTATTAAAAGCTAGTAGACATGCATCATCAAACATAAATTTAGCTTCCTTTTCTAGCAAGTTACTCAAGGGTTTAGCAATTTTTGAAAAATCTTTAATAAATCTCCTGTAAAACCCTGCATGCCCTAGGAAACTTTTAATACCTTTCACATTAGTAGGAGGTGTTAATAATTCAATAGCATAAATTTTTGTCCTGTCCACCTCCAATCCCTTTTGAGAGACTTTGTGCCCTAATAATGTCTTCCTTTACCATAAAATGATACTTTTCCCAATTTAAAACAAGGTGGGCATCTTGGCACCTTTGCAAAACAATTTTAAGGTTAGCACAACAAGAATCAAAGGACGACCCAAAAACAGAAAAATCATCCATAAATACTTCTATTTTGTCCTCAATGAGCCCCTAAAAAATAGACATCTCATACAACATTGAAAAGGAGCAGGGGCGTTACATAAACCAAAAGGTATTCTCCTAAAAGCAAATTTCCCATAGGGACGAGTAAATGTGGTGTTTTCTTGATCTTCAAGAGCAATGACAATTTTGATTATAACCTAAATATCCATCTAGAAAGCAATAATGTGAATATCCTGCAAGCATGTCAGGCATTTGATTAATAAAATGAAGGGGAAAATGATCTTTTCTAGTAGCCTTATTCAACTTCCTATAATCAATGCATACACACCATCCTGTAACAGTTCTAGTGGAAATTAATTTATTTTTTTTCATTTTTGACAACTGTCATTCCACCTTTCTTAGGTACAACCTAAACAGGGCTTACCCAAGAACTATCAGATATGACATATATAATTCCTACATTTAAAAGTTTCAGCACTTCTTTCTTAACTACCTCCTTCATTGCAGGGTTAAGTCTCTTTTGGTGTTCCACTGAAGGAGTAAAGGTATCTTTCATCAAGATTATGTGCATACAGACTAATGGACTAATACCTGTAAGATCCTTAATAGACCAACCAATAGTAGATTTATGCTCCCTCAATATTCTCAACAATTTCTCTTCCTCCACCTCATTCAATTCAGAAGATAAAATAATACGGAAAGAATCATCATCATCAAGGAATGCATATTTCAAGTGAGGAGGTAATGCTTTCAATTCTAAGACAGGTTTCTCAACATTCACATTACTCACAACATGCAATAATACTAGAGGCATATGTTTATACATTTTACTACATACTTGCAAACTATCTAACCACTTAGCATACAAAGCAATATTATCTCCAATAGTATCAACATCATCAAAATCAAAGTCTACTATGCTTTTTTTTCTAGATAGTCATAGCAAGCACAACCTCAACATGCTCTGTAATAGTTTTATCAATCACATTACAAGTACTAGCCTCATCGTGATGACTCAAGGACTTGTAAAGCTTGAAGACAATTTTTTCCTCATTTACCTTTAGAGTCAATTTCCCTTGTTGGACATCGATAAGAGCCTTTCCAGTGGCTAAGAATGGGCGCCCACGGATGAAAGGAATTTTTTAATCTTCTTCCATGTCCAACACTACAAAATCTGCAGCGAAGATAAATTTATCAACTTTCACTAAGACATCGTCAACAATACCTCTAGGATATGCTAAAGATCTATCAGCTAGTTACAGTGAGATTGTGGTAGGTTGTACTTTTCCATAAAGCTCTAGCAACATTCAAAGTGCCAATAGTACAAGAAATAATAAAACTCCCTGGTTCCTTCAATTTTTTAGGCAACTTCTTTTGCAGCACAACACTGCATTCCTCTGTCAAGCTAACCATCTCATATTGCCCAAACTTCTTCTTTTTAGACAAGACATCTTTCATAAATTTAGCATAGTTGGGCATTTATTCTAAAGCCTCCACAAAGGGAATATTGATATGCAACTTTTTAAGAATTTCAAAAAAATTAGAAAATTGAGAATCTAAAGTCTTTTTCTGAAATCTTTGAGGATATGGAAAAGTGTTAGGAATAAAAGGCAAAGGGGTAGATGACTTACTTGAAGATTCGGGTTCCTTTACCCTTTCTTCTACCTTTTCTTTTTCGATGATCTCATCGGGTTCATCTTCTAGGATGGGCTCATCTATGGTTTCATTCACTTCTTGTACCTCATCCTCTTCATTAATCAAAGGTGTAGATAGTGTTTTCCCACTCTTTAAAGTCAAGGTCTTGCATTCTTCTCTTGGATTCTTCTCAGGGCAACTAGGGAACTTACCCTTTTGCATAGTTTGAAGAGAAGTGGCTATTTAGCTAATTTGTACCTCAATATTATGGATAGTCTTACCATGACTTTCTACAACATTCTCTAATGTTGTGGTCCTTCCTCTAGACTCTTTGATAATTCCACCATCAATTCTTCCATGTTGGTTTTCTTTTCAATATAGGAGGGCCCTATAAAAGAGAAGCCTGGAGGAACCTGTAAAATATTTTTATTGTTAGCATAGGAAAAGTTTTCATGATTCCTCGAACTAGGGTGATAGTGAGTTAGAAGTTGTTGTTGTTGATGGCCTCTATAATGTCCTCTATCTAATTGGTCGTCTCATTCTCACCTTGTTCCAACTTCTTTTGATTAGCAGATTCCATAGACATGGCAGCTAGAGAGACTATGGATGATGGATTGACTTGTGCTGGACTTCTTGTGGACAATTTAGAAAGAACATTAGTAAGAGAAGCCAATTTTGCTTTGAGAGAATTTACCTCATCCACCTCATACAATCCGACGGCCTTGGTTGAAGATATTCTTTCATTGGGCCAATTATATGAAGTGTTAGTTAAATCTTCTAAAATTATGTAGGCTTCTTGGGCAATCTTTGAGAAAATATATGTTGAAGGAGGAATTTTGGACCAATCACAAATTGCCACGTCATTTACCAAATTAATGGCGAAATTATAAAATAATTAAATTTGGGACTAATTGAATGTTACATGTGTCCTAAATTGAAATTGAAGACGACAATTGGCAACCTCGATGGTGCCACGTGTCTCCGTTCTCATCGTTGGATCAAATTTATTATTTTTGGTTCAATTAATTATTAATGTTTGGGCTAAAATTTAATTAAGTAAAAAAATAGACTTAATGTGGCCCAAATGGCCCAAAGGCCCAAATCCAATTAGTTGGGCCCAATGGGCTAGGCCCATGGACCAGCCCAAGCCCATAAAGCCCACCTAAGAACTCTATAAATAGAGAAGTTCTCCTCATTTACAAGGTTCAGAAATTTTTACACTCAGAGAGCCTAGAGAGAATTCTCCCTACAATCAGAAGACTCACTAACTCCTGAAGCTGAACCACACACTTGAAGACTGAAGCTCCTTGGAATACATACATCCCTCCAAGACTCCAACTTCACGTGCATCCACGCGCTCCGCTTCCATACATCAAGCGTACGCGCACAGTTGAGAGAGAATCAGAGGATCAAGTACTAGAGATCGAACCACATCCGCATCAAACTTATATAAACACAAGTTCAACTCCACGAAACACGTTTCTCAGAAAACCTCGTGCGAACAAATTGGCACGCCCAGTGGGACTCTCTCTACCTCTCATCTCTCTCTCAACACTCAAACCAAGCAATGGCTTCTAAGAAAGCAGCATCCAACGCTCTTGCAGCATCCAATGCTCCTGCAGTGTCCAACACTCCTGCAGCGTCCAACACTCCTGTTGCAAGTGATGCATACACAGGACCCATCACTCGCAGTCGCTCAAAGGGGATCATTCAGGAAAAGGAACAAGGTTCTGCCGTTGCAGAGAACATATGGAGGCAATTGACAAAATCTCCTAAAGGCGGGATTGTCATAAAGGAAAATCCTTTGTTTGATAACTCTGCTCTTGCGTCTGAACGATCCAAGAAAGAATCACACCCTGATGTGATGTCTGTCACGATGGCTGACATAACGACCGAGGCAACCATGGTAGAATTGGAGAGGAAGATAAATTTCCTAGCGAAAGCTCTCGAGGAGCGAGATAATGAGATCGCTGCCTTGAGAGAGCAAATGCAGGCTCGAGAAACTGCTGAGTCGAGCCACACTCCCGCTGTCAAGGCAAATGACAAAGGGAAAACTCCGTTGCAGGAAAACCAGCTGCAGCACTCTACCTCTGTCGCCTCTCTGTCAGTCCAGCAGCTGCAGGACATGATCACAAATACCATCAGAGCCCAGTATGGGGGATCGCCACAAAATTCTTTTATGTACACCAAGCCGTACACTAAAAGAATTGACAACCTCATAATGCCTATTGGATACCAACCACCAAAATTCCAGCAGTTCGACGGAAAGGGCAATCCTAAACAACACGTTGCTCATTTTGTTGAAACATGTGAAACTGCAGGGACTAGAGGAGATCAACTGGTTAGACAGTTCGTCCGTACCTTGATAGGGAATGCTTTCGATTGGTACACTGATCTAGAGCCAGAAGTGATTGACAGTTGGGAGCAGCTGGAAAGAGAATTCTTGAATCGCTTTTACAGCACTAGGCGGACTGTTAGCATGATCGAGCTAACAAACGCCAAACAGTGGAAGGGAGAGCCAATCATCGACTACATTAACCGATGGAGAGCTCTAAGTCTTGATTGCAAAGATAGACTCACTGAACTATCTTCAGTGGAGATGTGCACTCAAGGCATGCACTGGGAACTTCTCTATATCCTGCAAGGAATAAAGCCTCGCACATTTGAAGAGTTGGCAACTCGCGCCCATGATATGAAGTTGAGCATCGCCAGTAGAGGAACAAAGGACTTCCTGGTCCTAGGAGAAAAGAAGGATAAGAAGGATACTAAGGGCACCGATAAAACTGTAAAAAGTGCCACGAAAGAATCTATGGTCGTCAATACGACCCCATTGAAATTTTCCTCTAAAGGAAGAGATTCGAGAGTTGAAAAGAGAGATGACGGAGGCGAGCGACGTCGCCTAACTTTGAAAGAGAGACAGCAAAAGGTTTATCCATTTCCAGACTCTGACGTTGCAGATATGCTAGAGCAACTGTTGGAGAAACAACTGATTCAACTACCTGAATGCAAGCGGCCGGAGCAATCAGGAAAAGTCAACGACCCCAACTACTGCAAATATCATCGGGTCGTTAGCCACCCAATCGAAAAGTGCTTTGTGCTGAAAGAGCTAATTATGAGGTTGGCTCGCGAAAAGAAGATAGAACTAGATCTGGATGAGGTGGCTCAGGCAAATCATGCCGCGGTGGCAATGCCTTCAAGCATTCCACCATCAACACGACTTCATGATCAAAGAGAAAGTTTGATCCAATTTGGGACTTTTGAGCCTATAGTCGTTCGGTTCCAACAAGAGATTATAATGACAGACCTTCAAGGCAAAGATAACTTTGTTGAAGACGATGACAAAGGGTGGATCCTGGTGACTCATCGAAAGAAAAGAAAGGTGAGCTCCACCAAAAAAGAGTTGCGCTTCCGTCGAGATTACAGAAGAGGAAGCAAGACTCATAAAAAGAAAGCAAAGAAGGTGTGGAAGTCTAAACCTATCAAGGAAGAGGACGAAGATTTTTCTCAACCTCCACAACCAGTGACTCTGGTAGAATTTCTTCCACAAAACATTCTTGATGATCATCCAGAGGAAGTGTTAGAAGTTGTTGCGTGTCATGTCGTCAGCACAATAGAAGGCGAAGATATTCCTTCAAGCTCGTTGGAGACAATGGTAGAATCAAAAGACCAACCGTTGTTCGACATAGAAGACTTGTTGTCTCTCCCTCAGACAGCTAAGACTGCTCTTATTGATGCATTGCTAAACTCAGGTGCATCAAGTTCATCAAGTTCAAGCGTCCTAGCCTCCAGGGTGCGTACGTGCGCTTCTTGCTGCACATCTATAGGCTTTTCAGATGAAGACCTATTGTTGGGATCAAAGTCTCATAACAGGCCCCTATTTGTCTCAAGATACATGCGAGAACAAAGGGTTGGTCGAATTCTCATTGACGATGGGTCAACTGTCAACATTATGCCTAAATCGACTATGAAGCAATTAGGTATCTCAATGGAAGAACTGATGAATAGCAAGTTAGTGATCCAAGGCTTCAATCAAGGTGGTCAACGAGCGATCGGCATGATTCGCCGGGAGCTCATTATTGGTGACCTAAAGGCCAACACATTGTTACACGTCATAGATTCGAGGACTACTTACAAGCTGTTGCTGGGACGTCCTTGGATTCATGGAAATGGAGTGATAACTTCTACACTCCATCAATGCTTCAAGTTTTACCAAGATGGCATTAAGAAGGTTGAAGCAGATTCCAACCCATTCTCTGAAGCTGAGTCCCACTTCGCAGACGCAAAGTTCTACTTAAAGACCGATAATGTCGGTGAAGTTATGCCCACGGAGATTCCTCTAATAAAAGGGGAGGATAAGTCTCAGTTCAAGCCACAAATAGATGCAACAAAAGAACCAAGCGAAGGGGCCAATACTTCTGACTCTAAAAAGAGTGAGGCATCTACTAGCTCCACGAAGACTGAAACTTTGGAAGATGAGAAAGCTCCAAGTCCTCCAATCTTGCGTTATGTTCCTTTGTCGAGACGCAAGAAAGGCGAGTCACCATTCGCAGAATGCTCGAGGGGCTTGAAGGTCGGTGATGTGGAGATCTTAAAAGAAAGTTTTGTTACACCTCTTACAAAAATAACAAAACAAGAAATTCACAAACCAAAAATGGACCTGACGAAGGCGAATTTGCCTGAAAGACGGACGAAAGATGGGTTCGACCCAAAGGCTTATAAGCTGTTGGCAAAAGCAGGCTATGACTTTACAACTTACACTGAGTTCAAAAGCCTGAAGATTTATGAGCAGCCTGAACTTTCTCCGTCCCAAAAGAAGCTTTTGAAGGAAGGATATGCCATACCTGCCTCAAGGGAAGGACTTGGATATAAGTCTCCTGAGCCGGTTCGCATAACTAGAAAGGGAAAGGCAAAAGTGGCTGACAGCAATCACATAACAATAAAGGAGGTTGATAACTCTAAAGAAGGGGAAAACAATAGTCAAAGAACCTCTGTTTTCGACCGCATTCGACTGCCTGTCGCACGTTCCTTAGTCTTTGAAAGGCTAAGTATGACGGAAACAGAAGAAGGAAGTCAGCGCCCAACGGCTAACCTCGACCGACGCTCTGCCTTTCGAAGGCTTGTCATGCCTTATGGAGAGGAAGAAGACATTCGTCATTCTCCAGTGAGGACTCGACCCTCGGCATTTGAAAGATTAAGTGTGCTTACGAAGAAAAATGAGGAAGCACCTCGCGGGTCAATTTTCGATCACCGTAAGCATGAAGGTGTTGAGAATCACTCTAACAAAAGGTCGTCTTTCGAGCAAAAGAAAAAAGAAAAGATTCACGGTGATTCTCCTAGTATATCTACAAAGAAGAGTGGAGGAAAATCCCGCACATCAATTTGGCGCCACATTAAGCATGAGGATGCTGAGAATCATTCAAATCAAAAGCCCCCTTGCGAGACAAAGGAGGGAGGGGAAATTCGTAGTAATGTTCCTTCACGAATGAAAAGAAAAATTTTCGTCACCCTCAATACAAGTGAAGGCTCTTTAAAGGTGAAAAGACGTGACGTTATCTTTACTAAGCCCGACAATGAAAACTTAGAACAGGAAGAAGGGAAAACTTCATGTCATCATATCACCGTCATCGAAGAGTTGGAGAGCGAGATATCCGAAGAAGATGTGGAGGACGCCCCACTCACGCTTGAGGATGGTGGTCAATCTACAGTAGATGAACTCAAAGAAGTGAATCTCGGCACAGTAGAAGAACCACGTCAAACTTTCATTAGCGCGTCTCTCTCAAGTGAAGAGGAGGGCGAATATATGAGCCTACTCACCGAATACAGGGACATCTTTGCTTGGCCATACAAAGAGATGCCAGGACTTGATCCAAAAGTAGCAGTCCATCATCTCGCAATCAAACAAGGGTATCGACCCGTCAAACAGGCTCAACGACGCTTTCGGCCAAAGCTTATTCCCCAAATCGAAGCAGAGGTCAATAAGTTGATTGAAGCAGGATTCATTCGTGAAGTCAGATATCCAACGTGGATAGCCAACATTGTTCCCGTTAGAAAGAAAAACGGACAGCTTCGCGTCTGCGTAGACTTTTGTGACTTGAATAATGCATGCCCAAAGGATGACTTTCCATTGCCTATCACGGAGATCATGGTTGACGCAACTACTGGGCATGAAGCCTTATCCTTTATGGATGGGTCATCCGGGTATAATCAAATACGGATGGCTCTCGCGGATGAGGAAATGACTGCCTTCCACACTTCGAAGGGAATATACTGCTACAAGGTGATGCCCTTCGGATTAAAGAATGCTGGCGCTACTTATCAACGAGCCATGCAAAAAGTATTTGATGATATGTTGCACAAACATGTTGAATGCTATGTTGACGATCTCGTGGTTAAGTCCAAGAAACGACAAGACCATCTGAGAGATTTAAAAGTTGTGTTTGACCGCCTGCGAAAATATCAATTGAGGATGAATCCTCTCAAATGTGCATTTGGCGTAACCTCAGGGAAGTTTCTTGGTTTCATCGTAAGGCACTAGGGAATTGAGATAGATCAGTCCAAGATCGATGCTATTCAGAAGATGCCAAGGCCAAGAAATCTACACGAGTTGAGAAGTCTCCAGGGTCGTTTGGCTTACATACGAAGATTTATTTCCAACCTTGCTGGCCGATGTCAACCTTTTCAAAAGTTGATGAGAAAAGGAGAAAGTTTTGAGTGGGATGAGGCTTGTCAAAATGCTTTTGACAGCATCAAGAAATACTTGCTTAATCCCCCTGTCCTAGGCGCTCCCTTGGCAGGCAAGCCGTTGATATTGTACATTGCCGCACAGGAAAGGTCGCTGGGGGCATTACTGGCGCAAGAAGGAGAGAAGGGGAAGGAGCGTGCTCTCTACTATCTAAGTAAGACCCTAACTGGAGCTGAAATCAATTACTCTCCTATCGAGAAAATGTGTCTTGTGCTTTTCTTTGCGATAGACAAGTTAAGGCACTACATGCAGGCTTTCACAGTTCACCTAGTTGCGAAAGCTGACCTTATTAAGTATGTGTTATCCAGGCCGATCATCTCCGGGCGCCTGGCCAAATGGGCAATTCTGCTCCAGCAATACGACATTGTGTATGTGCCACAAAAAGCGATTAAAGGACAAGCATTGGCTAACTTCCTAGCAAATCACCCAATTCCATCAGATTGGAAGTTATGTGAAGACTTGCCCGACGAGGAAGTTTTCTTGGTTGAAATTACGGAGCCTTGGACTATGTACTTTGATGGTGCAGCACGAAGGAGCGGAGCGGGGGCAGGCATCGTCCTCATCTCACCTGAAAGACATATGCTGCCTTATAGCTTTACACTAGGTGAATTATGCTCAAATAATGTCGCTGAATATCAGGCTTTAATAATTGGCCTCCAGATGGCATTAGAAATGGGAATATCGTACATAGAAGTTTATGGCGATTCAAAGTTGGTAATCAGTCAACTCTTGCTGCAGTATGATGTGAAGCATGAAGATTTAAAGCCTTACTTCACCTATGCCAGACAATTGTTGGAAAAGTTCGACAGCGTAATGTTGGAGCATGTACCAAGGTCAGAAAACAAGAAGGCAGATGCTTTGGCAAACCTAGCTACTGCATTGACAATTCGAGACGATGAAACTCTAAACATATCACTTTGCCAAAGGTGGGTTATACCTTCAATTGAGGCTGAATGCGAAGAAACGAACTTGACATCAGTCTATTTAATTGACGAGGAAGACTGGCGCCAACCCATCATAGATTATCTTGAACATGGTAAACTTCCAACAGATCTCCGTCGTAAAACTGAGGTGCGAAGGAGAGCAACTCACTTCATTTACTATAAAGGGACTTTATATCGTCGTTCCCTGGAAGGGCTCTTTCTTCGATGCTTCGGAAAAGAAGAGTCGATAAAAGCGCTAGAGGAGGCACATTCAGGCGTCTGTGGTGCACACCAATCTGGACCGAAGCTTCAATTCCAGTTGAAGAGGATGGGATACTATTGGCCCAAGATGATCCAGGATTCGATGGAGTATGCGAAGAAGTGTGAAGCTTGTCAATACCATGCAAATTTCATACATCAACCACCAGAACCCCTGCATCCAACTGTGGCTTCATGGCCTCTTGAAGCTTGGGGACTTGATCTTGTTGGTCCTATAACACCCAAGTCGTCAGCAGGACATTCTTACATCCTTGCAGCGACAGATTACTTTTCAAAATGGGCTGAGGCCATTGCGCTGAGAGAAGCCAAGAAAGAAAATGTGGCAGACTTTATCCGAACTCACATCATCTACCGGTACGGAATTCCCCACCGAATTGTGACGGATAATGGAAGACAATTTTCTAACAGTCTAATAGATAAATTGTGCGAAAAGTTTAAATTCAAGCAATACAAGTCATCCGTGTACAATGCAGCTGCGAATGGGCTAGCAGAAGCTTTTAACAAAACTTTATGTAACCTACTGAAGAAAATCGTCTCTAAGTCAAAGAGAGATTGGCAAGAGAAGATTGGTGAAGCGCTGTGGGCTTACCGAACTACCCATCGCACTCCTACAGGAGTCACGCCATATTCTCTTGTTTATGGAGTGGAGGCTGTTCTCCCATTGGAAAGAGAAATTCCATCACTAAGGATGACAGTTCAAGAGGGGCTAACTACAGAAGACAATGCCAAATTACGTCTTTAAGAGTTAGAGGCACTTGACGAAAAGCGGCTAGAAGCTCAACAGGCGTTGGAATGTTACCAAGCGCGAATGTCTAAAGCCTTCGATAAGCACGTGAAGCCTCGATCATTTCAAATTGGTGATCTAGTGCTTGTTATAAGGAGACCTATCATCACAACAAGACATACAGGAAATAAGTTTACTCCTAAGTGGGATGGACCCTATATCGTCAAAGTCTACACAAATGGAGCGTACAAGATCGTCGATCAGGATGGATTAAGGATTGGCCCAATCAATGGCAAATTCCTTAAGAAATTTTATGCATGATAAATATGTAAAATGCTCCTTATCGCAAGAGCCTAAACTGCACGGTGCTCCTGGCCCCCATGAGCTTAAAAGGTGAATGGCCAAAAAAGAAAAAAAAAATTGAACTACGTTATGACTTGATCCCTATACATTATAAAGGGTACGTAGGCAGCTTCAAGGAAACTTTAAGTACAGTCACATACACCATAAAAAAAAAAAAATACTTCAATTGAATCACAATATTTGTTGCTACACATTGAAGCTAGTAACAATAAAGTAACTAAAAAAAAGAATCGGGGTAAAGTCAGAGCCTCCACTTGAAGTTTTTTAGCTCTTCACGTGCAGATTCCATGTTTTGGCAAACTGTAGCGAAAGCCTCAACACCTTCATCAGTTATAGTAGGGGTGCTCTCAAGAGTACTGATCTCCTCCTGCAACTTGACAACTTTAAGTTCTTTTTCATCTACGACCTTTGCTTTCTCACATGATAAGTTCAAGAGCTTCTTAGACTCAGCATCTACATTTTGAAGTTTGGCTTCTAATTCTTTCTTTTCCAACGACAATCGAGCAGTCTGCTCTTGGATAACTTTGTCTTCTGCTCGTAGCTGGTTTACCAAGGCTAAAGCCTCTGTCATACGGGATGTCTTCTCCCTCAATTGATGGTCTTTGTCGGTTGAAGACAACTGTGCGAAATATGAAGATTGTACCGTATTGAAATTATTGACTTTCTTAAGATAATTATTCACAAACTCACGAAGTGGAGACAAATTCTCCGCATGAATCTTCGAAATACTAGAAAATACTTTCATTACTTCTGGTTCGCGGTTTGGGACATTCTTATATCGTGTATGTACAATCTTATCTTGAATACTTTCCCATAAAGATATTGCTGCCTGTCGATAGAAGTTTGAAACCACCACATTGCCACAATATAGAGAGGCTTCAGGGTTCCCAGCAGTTGGTTCTTTGCAAACTTGCTGAATCGGTGCAGAAACCACAAGGGGATCAGAAGGGGGCATGTTTATTTCTCCCAAAGGCGCGTTAGAACAACCAATTTCTTCGAGCGAAGAGTCCAATACTTCTATGCTTTCAACGCCTACCTTTTTTTTGCCCTGTCGAATGTCCTCAGAAATGACAAGAGGTCGTAATGGTCGCCTAGTTGTTTCAGTTGGCGGCGATTTAGAAGTTCCAATCTTCTCTATGGATGAATCCAAATTATAGGGTCCCATTAAAGATTCTTCGCTACCTTGCCTCACAAGTTCCTCTGGGGGGCGAACGAGCTCAAATCTTATGGCAATCAAATGGCCTCAGACCCTCGCAAGTCCCTTCGGCGGCGAACGAGCTCGGATCTTATGGCAATCAAATGGCCTCAGATCCTCACAAGCTTCTCTGGGCGGCGAACGAGCTCAGATCTTATGGCAATCAAATGGCCTCAGACCTTCACAAGTTCCTCTGGGCGGCGAACGAGCTCGGATCTTATGGCAATCAAATGGCCTCAGACCCTCACAAGTTCCTCTGGGCGGCGGCGGCGAACGAGCTCGGATCTTATGGCAATCAAATGGCCTCAGACCCTCGCAAGTCCCTCGGGCGGCGAACGAGCTCGGATATTATGGCAATCAAATGGCCTCAGACCCTCGCAAGTCCCTCGGGCGGCGAACGAGCTCGGATATTATGGCAATCAAATGGCCTCAGACCCTCACAAGTTCCTCTGGGCGGCAAACGAGCTCGGATCTTATGGCAATCAAATGGCCTCAAACCCTCACAAGTTCCTCTGGGCGGCGAACGAGCTCGGATCTTATGGCAATCAAATGGCCTCAGACCCTCACAAGTTCCTCTGGGCGGCAAACAAGCTCGGATCTTATGGCGAACAAATGGCCTCAGACCCTCGCAAGTTTGGAGAAGTCAAAGCGGCAATCTAGGTGCTCCTGAAAAAAAAAAAAAGCCAGAGTATATTCTAAGAAAAAAAATAGTTGCCTCGAAGTTTTACCTTGTTTATGGTGTGAAATTTTATTCCCAAAAGAAAAAAAGAAAGACCTGGAAAAAAAAAAAAATCGTTCTCAGTTTTACATATTCTGTACAGCAACGATTATGAACAAACTAGAGTTCAAAACAAAGATCTAACCGTTCAGAATGTGGCCCTATGTGTCTCGAACAGGTGGATAAAATTTCAAGATGATCCGACGGTTGAAACGCCAGAAAACGACAATTTTCCGTGGCTGTCACTGAAATAAGAAAAAAAAAGAGTTTTCCCAGTTTTACATATTCTGTACAGCAACGATTATGAACAAATTAGAGTTCAAAACAAAGATCTAACCGTTCCGAATGTGGCCCTATGTGTCTCAAACAGGTGGATAAAATTTCAAGATGATCCGACGGTTGAAACGCCAGAAAACGACAATTTTCCATGGCTGTCACTGAAATAAGAAAAAAGAGTTTTCCCAGTTTTACATATTCTGTACAGCAATGATTATGAACAAACTAAAGCTCAAAACAAAGATCTAACCGTTCAGAATGTGTCCCTCTGTGTCTCGAACAGGTGGATAAAATTTAAAGATGATCCGACAGTTGAAACGCCGGAAGACGACAATATTCCATGGCTATCACTGAAATAAGAAAAAAAAAGAGTTTTCCCAGTTTTACATATTCTGTACAACAACGATTATGAACAAACTAATGCTAAAAAAAAGATCTAACCATTCAGAATGTGGCCCTATGTGTCTCGAACAGGTGGATAAAATTTCAAGATGATCCGACGGTTGAAACTCAGGAAAACAGCAATTTTCCAGGTGTTGTCGCTGAGAATCCGAAATTCTATTTGCCTTCTTCGTTCCTACTTTACCTCATTAGGTCACTTAAATAATATATATATATATATATAATCCTAAACCCTAATTCCTTAAGAAATTAGGTATATATATATATATATATATATATATATATATATATATATTTAAGTTTCTCGAATTAAAATTTGGTCATATTCTAAATTTTATCCTAAATTCAAATGTCCGGATCTTGTAGATTGGATCTTAAATTAATCTCAATTTAAAATTTGGCCATATTCCAAATTTTATCCCAAATTCAAATGATTTTATCAAGATTTAAATGGCGGATAATATCTCAAATTTATCCCAAAATAAAATTTGGTTATATCCCAAATTTTATCTCAAATTCAAATCAAACTTCGAAGTTATCACAAATTAAATTTGGCCATATTCCAAATTTTATATCAAGTTTTAATCAAACTTATGTACTAAATTCATAGTTTGATTGACGCACCAAATATGGTCAAATTCAAGAACATATACAACTTGCATTTTGACTCAACTTCATCTTTTTTCGAGATTCACCCACCATATACGTGCATAAATCTCGAAAAGGGGGCATTTGTTGAAGGAGGAATTTTGGACCAATCACAAATTGCCACGTCATTTACCAAATTAATGGTGAAATTATAAAATAATTAAATTTGGGACTAATTGAATGTTACATGTGTCCTAAATTGAAATTGAAGACGACAATTGGCAACCTCGATGGTGCCACGTGTCTCCGTTCTCATCGTTGGATCAAATTTATTATTTTTGGTTCAATTAATTATTAATGTTTGGGCTAAAATTTAATTAAGTAAAAAAATAGACTTAATG
The DNA here is from genome assembly GCA_002890555.2 of Lagenaria siceraria. Taxonomy (NCBI): domain Eukaryota; kingdom Viridiplantae; phylum Streptophyta; class Magnoliopsida; order Cucurbitales; family Cucurbitaceae; genus Lagenaria; species Lagenaria siceraria. The sequence goes on along the minus strand of CM016483.1, from coordinate 12,977,545 downwards.
TGGCCCAAAGGCCCAAATCCAATTAGTTGGGCCCAATGGGCTAGGCCCATGGACCAGTCAAGCCCAAGCCCATAAAGCCCACCTAAGAACTCTATAAATAGAGAAGTTCTCCTCATTTACAAGGTTCAGAAATTTTTACACTCAGAGAGCCTAGAGAGAATTCTCCCTACAATCAGAAGACTCACTAACTCCTGAAGCTGAACCACACACTTGAAGACTGAAGCTCCTTGGAATACATACATCCCTCCAAGACTCCAACTTCACGTGCATCCACGCGCTCCGTTTCCATACATCAAGCGTACGCGTGCATACATCCATTCAAGACTTTAACTTCACGTGCATCCACGCGCTCCGCTTCCATACATCAAGCGTACGCGCACAGTTGAGAGAGAATCAGAGGATCAAGTACTAGAGATCGAACCACATCCGCATCAAACTTATATAAACACAAGTTCAACTCCACGAAACACGTTTCTCAGGAAACCTCGTGCGAACAATATACTCTCCGGCAGTTGCATCCAATATAGACTTAGTTGTGCTTGTGAGCCCAATATAGAATAGTTAGATTTGCAACCAATCAGGGTATCCATGCTATGGACACTTTCTCAAGAGGTCTTTATACCTCTCCCAAGCTTCATATAAATGCTCATCCTCTTGTTGGCTAAATGTGCCAATCTCCGTTCGCAACTGTTGAGACTTCGCCAATGGAAAGTATTTGTTTAAGAAAACTTGAACTAGCATATCCCATGTAGTTATGCTCTCCAACAGAATAGATTCTAGTCAATCCTTGGCCCGGTCCTGTAAAGAGAAAGGACACAATCTTAGTCTAATTGCATAGTTAGTAACACCATTCATCTTTACCGTCCCGCAAATTTCAATGAATGCTCGAAGATGCTTATGAGGATCTTTAGTGGCTCGTCCTCTAAAAGCAAGATCTCTAGCCATTTGTATCAACCCCGATTTTAACTCAAAGTTGTTGACATTTATTGGCAAGTTTGCAATTCTGGGTTGACTCGTCGGGAGCTTTCATGGAAAATAGTCCTGAATAGCCTTAAGTACTTCTTCTGCCATCTCCACGGTAGGATTTTCTTGAACCCTTAGATTCCTTCTAAAAGTCCTATCAATCTCGGGATCAAGAGGAAGAAGATTAGTGTCGTAACAAGGTAGAAACCAAGAATATACAACCAAGCTATTAAAAAGAAAAAGAAAATATAATACACCTCAAATTAAGATCTATCAAACCTATAAATATTAAACAAAACTACCGTTCCTTGGATCCCCGACAACGGCGCCAAAAATTTGATACGAGCACTGCAAGTGCCCGGGTCAAGTAATAATATAGAACGGTTAAGTCCAAGTATCATTCCATAGAGGATCCAATTATGATTTAATTACCTAGCTATTCTAGGGTTGAGTTGATTTTATTTGAGGATTCAAATCGATTGTTTGTATTTTTGTGAAAACCTTAAAAAAAAAAAACAAAAGAAAGGGAGTAAAGTTTAGAAAACGAAGAGTAAAAGAGTGTTCTAGGGTATTAAATTCTTATTTAGTTCCTTATGCAATATTATAGAGTTTCATAGAATTGATTGCAAATCACATGCCTAAGTCTAGAAACATGATTCTGGATTATTTTCTATAAAAAATAAACCTTTCTCATGCAACTGAATTGATTACTAACATCTTATAACCAAATCAAATTGCATGACATTAGGAATAGTCTTTAGCCAACTTTCATTATTAACCTAACTATTTCCATGAAAGATTAACAATGATTCATTGTTATAGATCCAATTAAACATGCAATCTATCAAATTGCACATCTAATCTAATATGCATTAAAGGCCAATCAACACAAGTTAAGCATAATAACAATAAAAAGCATAAGATTACATCAATTCATGAAGAGTTCTACAATATCAACATAACTTCATAAATAATTCATCAATACTCTAAAACTAAAGAGTTTAACCATTGATAGCTTTAGACAGTATATTTGCATTCAAATTCAATATAACGAAGAGTAAAGTACGAGAGAATAAAGAAAATTCTATCGAAGAGCCCCTCATTGTGGAAATAAGGCACGACTCCTTTGATCAACATCTCGAGAACTCAAACGGCCGCCAAACTTTTTCGAACTTAATCTCCCTCTTTTTGGTAGTAAACTCACTCTTTTTGCCTCCGTGATTTCATGATTAGGGCTGCTGAAGACCCCCAAATATATAGAGAAAGTTTTCCAAAAATTGCACCAAAGTAAAAAAAGGAAAGGCAGCGTCGCGGTGCTCCTTGGCAACGTTGCGACATTGGCCTAATTTCTATCGCAGCGTAGCGCTTCGCTGCGGGAGAGCACCGCTGCAGCATCACTACGCTCCCAAGCAACATAATTACGCTCTCAGTTATGCCAAATTTTGATACTTTTGGGTCTTGAGCGTAAAAGTGCATCGTAACGACGCTTTTGCTCTACGCTGCCCTATTTTTCTAGAGTTTATTAGATATCTTTGTCCAATTTTGGTTCGGTTTGATTTCATTGCTTCCGAAACTTAATTTTTGTCATTTTAACCTAAAATCCACTAACAAACACATTTTTTTTTATTTAAAAGGAAGAAGGAATTTAGGGGTGAAGTGTATAATTGTTTATCTATACTTTATAAAAATGTATATTCCATACAAATGGACATAAAGTTCATGTTACACTGTCCAACTTTTATTGAATAAAATTCCACATTATATTCCATGAACCAATTAACGTTAAAGGACAAAAAGTAATCATAAACGTAATTAGAAATTTAATCGAATACATACGAATGAAGAGATGTGATTGCCAAAAGAAGGTTAGGTTAGGTGGGAGAGACGTGAAATTATGTTTCCTTCCCCAAAAGGAGTTTACTATTTGGTAATTCATTTCCCTAGCATACTTCCCATCATTGCCTCACTCCTCATCTCAAATTAATATTTTATGGGAGGAAAAATACTCGAGTACATCTCAGATGGTACATATACTTCAAAAAATTTCAAATACTATAGTTGTACTAACTACTTCCATTTATAACTTAAAACATTATTAAATAATTCTTTTTTTTAAAGCATACTTCATTAAACAGAAACAACTCCTACTGGGTTACAAACCAGAGCATCATGCTCAATCACATGTCTAAGCCACATAGGTATGTTAATAGTCCACATCCACACAGGTATGCTATGATGAAATGAAATGATACAGTATAAAAAATTTCTCCTACTACCGTAGTACTAGAATTTTTCTCTCATACTTTTGAGCCCCAACTAATTTTTCAGTTAAAGTTTTGCACATACAAAATATTTTTTCTTGCTTTTTAAAAAATATATTTTTTTTTTATTTTTTCTATTGTGTAGCTAAATAGACTCTAAAAAAATGAGTACAATTGAGAATGTATACAATCATTTAAAATAGTTGTATGCTAGTGGGATTACACCTATTTTTTTTAGCAATACGTAGGTTGTATTACAGTTTCATGCTCCCCTTCCTCTATACAAAAAATGATTTTTTTTTAAAAAGACACTGACATGTGTTAGTTTTTAGAAGGGTGCAGCTAATATTTTCCTTTTTTCTTTTTTTTTAAGCCTAACTAAGTGGTCCACTCACAATTTTGCAAGAGACAATTTTTTTTTGTTGTTTTCAAATATAGAAAAATGAGCCAAACTATTTACAAACATAGAAAATTTTTACTGTCTATCAACGATAGACCGCGATAGAATTCTATTGCTTGAGCGATAAACAACGATAAAAGTCTAGTGAAATTTTTTTATATTTGTAAATAGTTTGATATTTTTTCTGTTTATAGTAATTTCTCTTTTTTTAGGAAAATTTTCATAGATAGAAAAAAATGTCAAACTATTTACAGAAAGTAACAAAAAAAATATTGATGGACATTGATAGACTTCTATCAGAATCTATTAGTGGTAGACTTCTATCATTTCTATCACTGATGGACCCTAATAAACTTCTATCAACGTCTATCACAACTATCTAAAAATTTTGCTATTTTTTTGTAATTAGTTTCCTTATTTCTATATTTTAAAATTTTCTCTTTTTTATTGTTTTTTATTTAGTTGGATTGAAAAAAAAATAGGAAAATTATTATAAACAGAAAAAATATCAAACTATTTACAAATATAGAAAAATTTCATGTCTATCTGTGATAGACCACGATAGAATTCTATCGCTTTCTATCGCTCAAGCAAATAAATTCTATCGCCTGAGCGATAGAAAGCGATAGAATTCTATCACGGTCTATCAGTGATAGAATATAAAATTTTTCTATATGTGTAAATAGTTTGACTCATTTTTCTACATTTGAAAAGAGCCCAAAAAAATAACCAAAGGTAACACCCAAATATTGTTTTTATTTTGAGTTTATAAATATGCCTCCAAAGCCGTTGGATATTCCCATAGCTTTGCAAAACACTGGTCTTGTAGATTTTAAGGTTTGAAATGGTGGTTGTTTTTGTAATTTCCCTTGGGCTTTTGTTTATGAACCACGCCTTGGCTGTTGGTGGATTGACGTTTGATATCGTCAGTCTTGGAGCCAAGCCGGATGGCAAGACCGATGCCTCACATGCCTTGCATATTGCATGGGCTCATGCATGTGCCTCGGCTATGGCGGCCACCGTTTACGTGCCTAAGGGAACATTCTACGTTCAAAGTGCCAACTTTAATGGACCTTGTAACAACAATGATATCACTTTTCTCATCGATGGCATGTTCATGGCTTCCTCAGACTTTCATGTTTTGGCCAAATCAAGATCATGGATTTCTTTCACATATCTAAATAGGCTTTCCATTTATGGTGGTGTTCTTGATGGCCAAGGAACTGCCTTGTGGGCTTGCAAAAACTCAAGTAGTTGGGTTTTAGGTTATTTTGGCCAATTGTTCCATATAATATTAATTAGTGTTACTAAATAACTTTAAAGTTAGTTGTTTACTATAATTTATTTCTAAGTTTATTATTTGAAGGGAAGTTATGTAATCTTCAAGTAGTTGGGAGTTTTCATTTTCTTTTGTTGTTTTCAATTATTATTCTTTTAAATTGTCTTAATATAATTTTTCTTTTTTTTTTTTTTTTTTGAATATATAATATAGGCTTCTGGAGTAAAAATTAGTAACGTTACGTACAAAGACATTCATGGAACATCAGCTAGTAAAGTAGGTATAAAGTTTGAGTGTAGCCCTGCAAGGCCATGCAATGGATTAAAGTTGGAAGATGTAAGGCTGATATTCAAGGATCAAATTGCCCAAGCTTGGTGTGAATATGCAACAGGAACTACCTTGGGTCTAGTTCAACCTTCTAATTGCTTAATATATAATTAGTATTGGGCAGTGAATGCAATTTTATATCTGAAATTGGAAAGATGTAAGGGGTTGAAATTAATTCCTCTTCATATTCATTTTCACCAAAAGTAGGCTTCAAAAATTTAGGAGGTCTATGTAATTTGTGTATAGGATCATTTTATTTTCGTTTTTATACTTTCAAATGTCTAAATTAATTCATTTAGTATTCAAATAAATTTTAAAACTATTGATCGAAGACCAATAAAGAGTCGTGAACCCTATTATCTTGATCAAATAAGAGTTTCGTACCTAAAAAAACTGAGTATTACAATACGGTAATCAAGGGAATTTTGTTTGGTAAATGCAAGAAATGTAAATGAAAGCGACTTAAATTGCACGGAATTTAATTTCATGTGAGTGAAAGCGAATGAGAGAAAGAGTTCTGAAATTGATGATGAAAATATCTAGCTCGAGTTTGTATTTAAATTTTTCCCAATTAATTTAAGCCATCATTGAACTCTAGATCAAATCTAATGTTTGAATAGCCAAATTGATTAGAATCCTAACCAACTGTCCAACTTAACTAATTAGCCAACATGAAAAGACAATATGTTCTAATCATTCGAACAAATCGCATTAAGCTTCAAGGATTAAGCTAGATGAACGAACTAATTTTCATCATCTAATTAATTCATTCAACATGGTTTTAATTCAAGGTTGATTAAAGCAATACCCATTTATGGTCGACTCACAATAGGCAAGTTAATCTAACCTAAACTTCCTAAATGATTATTATCTTAAACAGAGATTAATCTAAAGCGTTGAAAAGTGACATTCAAGCATCGATTGTCAATCAATAACAAGAAATCACTCATCATCATAAGTATTACAATCAGATTAAAATCCACAAACAAGAGAGTTTGAACAATATGGGATTAAGAACAAGTCTCGCAACTTAAACAAAAGGGGAAAAACTAACAAACCCAAGCTAGAAGACTTACCTTTAGCCTACAATCATCATTCAAATTAATGAATGATGATCCATGAAGTCCTAAAAGAAAAGATGAGGAAGAAAATAGAAATTTGTCCAAAATGACAGAGAGTTGCTGCTTGAAGTCGGCTGAAGGTTGATGATGACCTAATTTGGGGAAGAAGCATTACTTATATAGAAATCGCACTACCGTTGTGGTGCTGGTGCCTACAAGTTGGAGCGTCTTTAGCAGCGCTGCGGCGCTAGTGCCTAGAAGTTGTAACACCCTCAGCAGTGCTACGGTGCTGGTGCCTAGAAATCGTAGCGCCCTCAGTAGTGCTGCAGTACTGATCCCCCTGCGCGGGTGCTGTGTTCGTGTCAAAGTACGTGGCATCGCGACACTTCCTCATCAGAGACCTTATGTAAATGGCGCCGCCTGGGGTGCCGCTCGTAGCGTCACGACGCCAGCCACCTTGCTCTAATCTTTACTTCTTTGAACAATTTGAGCTTTAGGTGGCCATTTTAGCATCGATTTACACAAAACACTTCATTCTGCCCCTTATACACTTGAGACCTATAAAGTCAACAATTAAGCACATTAAATGAGGGAATGGTCTTGAATTAAGCCAAAAAAGATAACATATTTCAAGTGCTATCGACCATTTTTTAGATTGGTGTTGATTTTTTTTTTTTTATCAAAATTAGTAAATTCTAAGCTTGAATTAAGTACTCCCTTTTTTCTTTGGTTAGGTTGAAGATACTCCCAAACTCAAACACACAATTTATTGCTTGTTTGAAGCTACTTTTGCACTCACAACCTACTTCTTGCTTAAAAAATTTGATAGTTCCATTGGAACAGATACTACATTCTTAGGATCATATTAATTATCTCTGGTATGAATCTAATGAAAATTAGTCAACTAAAAATAACAATAATAATCAAGCATAGGACACAAATAATTTTAATATAGAAAAACTTCCTCAAGGCCAGGAGTAAAAAAACCACGGATCGAAGTCAAAATCTCCACTATAATCAATAATAAATTACAATGAGTTCTCTCTAGTCACAGCTAGAAGCATACACAATAGATATCTCAAGATTAATAAATCTCGGCAACAAACGTCAATAATAGAAGAGACTAAATTATTAGGAAAATCTCACTGAAAGTGGCAACCAGCTACCCACCGTTATATGAAGGCAATTCCAAAAGAAATCTACACCGTTCAAATTGAAGACCATCGTGTCAAAAACATCTTATCAAAATTTCAACTTGATCAGACTACAAATCATCTCCAAAATGCTGAAAATGCTACTATATAAATGTATTATTTTATGTATTTTCTTTCTATTTCCTCTCTGTCATCACTCTTATTTTTTCGGTTCTTGTGCTATGGCTTTAAGCAGCTGTTGTAGTCTTTTATTGAAAAAAAAAACTCAATTACTAAGTGGGCCCTAAAATTGGGCTTTCCACAAAAGTTCTAATTTTTTTTTATCAAATCTCCTCTTTTTCACGATGTGGACGAATTTGCTTATTCCATAGTGGAGCGACGAACTCAAGTGTTTCTCTTGGTAGGTTCTTTCTTCAACATATCGAATTAATCTACTACGACTAGTCTCAAGCTCAAATAGTTCATCATTCAAAGTATCTCTATCCAGTTATAGCTCACATCTATATATATGCTTCGTTCTAGAATAAAATGTAGCATTCTTACCAAGATAAATATCACTCTATTTATTGCAGTATATCACATATCGTTGTTGCTTGAAGTCAAGCTCCTATATAAAGCGCTCTATCCGCAACATCTTTTTTCACGCTTCTGTTGCTATAATATATACTGCACCACCTAGACATACAAGTGGATCGTAAGTGGTAACCCAAACGGTCTGCAGTAGATGGATAAAGTTGGGTACCTTATCCTAGTAACACTACGAATACGACCCACTTTGTGATTGTTACAAGTATTGTAAAGTGTCACAAACGTTTAGATCCTAAACGTTCATGTGGAGATATGTGAGTGGGGCAATCTTATATATAAGACTAGACCACGAAATGGCTAGTCTCTCGTATTAACACCGTTGCTTGATGAGACTTATATTTCACTAGGATGATCATAGGTGACTCGAACTTAATCCTGAGTCAGTTGTGAACTCTTGCCTGTGAGGGCAATCCTTTGATTTTTTATGGGTGAGAGTGGCCAGGTTTTCCGACTCAATAAGCCTATCACTTTAGGGATTTGTCCGAGTAGGTAGCTAGGAACTCAACTATACAAGAAGGAATTCACATCTTATGAATTGCTCCCTTAAGAGCTGATACCGGGTCTTGAACAATGAGGTGCCTCACCCTCTCGCTGGCCAAATAGGGGTCTAGCTCATAGTTGGACTGTGACTAAATTGTTCATTAGAGGGATCAGTGACGCTTAAGGAGTTAGAGGTAACACATCGGTAAAATGGTAATTTGACCCAGCTGTTGTTACGAGCAATTTTGTGAAGGGTCGACTTGTTGTTGATTGATTATATCCATGGACATAGAAATATATTTGTAGTGCGAAGAGTGCAGCTGTCGGTCTTTAGTGGAGTGACTGATAATTAATGAATGTTGATTAATTAATCAAAGAGTTTAATTAATTAATCTTGTATCATTGGAGCTTCTAATCTGTAGGTCCATAAGGTCTACTTACTAGCTCGTTAAGGATAAAATAAAAGTCTAATTATTTTGGAATAATTTGAATTGTTCAAATGATTTGAGGGATTTAATTATATTAATGTGATTAATATAAAGTATAATATATATTGATACATTATAACTAATTAAGAATAAGATTTATAATTAAAACTATATTATATGTGAGAGATAAATATTTGAATAATATTCAAATACGTGAATAAGATTCATGTGAATACTATAGATTAAATTTTAATATGAATGGAATTCATATTAAAACTATAGACTAAGAGAGAAATATGCATATAATATGATTAATATGCAGAATATATGGTTAATTAATTAATTGTTTAATTAGTTAATTATATATATATTTATATATATAATAACTCTATAACAGAGAGTTATTAGCTAAACATGGGGGGGAGTTGGACTAACTTCCTCCTCCCTCCACTTCCTCTACTTTATCTATGTTATGAACACAAAAGGTTGTGGGAAAAAACGGGATCAGTGCTTTTTTACTCTCTAAAAAAAAAATTCTCTCTGTATTTTGCTTTCTTCTCCCAAGTTCTCCAAAAAGAGAGATCCCACAATCTCAGACTTCTTGCCCAAAGAATAGTGAGTGCTCTGAGTGGTGTTGTACCTTATTGTTCTTGTTCATTGGAACCTAAAGCATTCATGATCCTAAAGGGAACTACGAGAAGAAGGAAATCCATCAAAGGTAAGTAATTTCTTCTTCTCTTAAGTTTTTAATCTTCTAAAAGTATGTTGGTTTATCCTGGTTTCTTCTTGTTTTCTCCATTCTGTTAAATTTATGATTGAGTAGTTAAAATCATAATGCGATCAATCACTTCCTTCGGGAATTCAATTCCTTCAATTGGTATCAGAGACAAATAGTGATTTTAATTTTCAATTTGAATTGAAATAACAAAGAAAAGGTGGGTGTTTTTCAGCATTTTTGAATGTTGGTTTACAATTGGATAATTTCGAATTTTGGCACTTAGATTTACTGCTTTAATGTGATTAAAGTTGTAAGGGCTTGATGTTTTGGGCGTTTAATTAATGTTATCGAGTCTGTAAGTCTGTGTCGTTCGAGTTTAAAGAGTTTCCAAAGAGTTTGGTGGCTTTTGGAGAAAGATCGAGCTGAATTTCGAATCAGAGGACAGCTCGATCTTTCTCCAAAATTATCACATTCTCTTATAAATCAAAGAGAAGTTAATTTCCCTATATAGGTTACAAAATATCATAAAGCTCCCATTGAATTTCATGTTGTAACATACCCCTCATTGAATTCAATCTTGTAACATACACCATCCCATATCCTATAAATAGTGGTATATGGTGTCTTTGTAATACACACCAAAATTGAGTTCAATTGTTATCTCTACTTTCTAATTCTCTCTACTTTGTTGTTTTTGTTCTTTTATATGTTGATATTTATCTTTTATATGTTAAAATTATCTTCTAATAATATTATCTTTTATTTTTCAAATATGAGAATAAATATCCAAAACTATCTTTAATTTTTTTTTGAAAGTGTTCGCACGAGGTTTCCTGAGAAACGTGTTTCGTGGAGTTGAACTTGTGTTTATATAAGTTTGATGCGAATGTGGTTCAATCTCTAGTACTTGATCCTCTGATTCTCTCTCAACTGTACGCGTACGCTTGATGTATGGAAGCGGAGCACGTGGATGCACGTGAAGTTGGAGTCTGGAATGGACGTGTGTACGCGTACGCTTGATGTATGGAAGCGAAGCGCATGGATGCACGTGAAGTTGGAGTCTTGGATGGATGTTTGTACGTGTACGCTTGATGTATGGAAGCAGAGCGCGTAGATGCACGTGAAGTTGAAGTCTTGGATGAATATATGTCTTCCAAGGAGCTTCAGTCTTCAAGTATGTTCAGCTTCAGGCGTTAGTGAGTCTTCTGATTGTAGGGAGAATCCTCTCTAGGCTCTCTGGGTCTAAAATTTCTGAACCTTGTAAATGAAGAGAACTTCTCTATTTATAGAGTTCTCAGGTGGGCTTTATGGGCTTGGGCTTGATTGGTCCATGGGCCTGACCCATTGGGCCCAACTAATTGGATTTGGGCCTTTGGACTATGTGAGCCAAATTAAGTCTATTTTTGGACTTAATTAAATTTTAGCCCAAACATTAATAATTAATTGAACCAAAAATAATTAATTTGATCCAACAATGAGAACGAAAACACGTGGCACCATCGAGATTGCCAATTTTCGTTTTCAATTTCAATTTAGGACACATGTAACATTTAATTAGTCCCAAATTTAATTATTTTATAATTTCTCCATTAATTTGGTAAATGGCGTGGCAATTTGTGATTGGTCCAAAATTTTTCCTTCAACAGAAAGGTTTAAGATTTAAAATATTAAAGATTATTCCTTAAATGAATTAGTTTTTATAAGATGAAAAATAAACCTTAATAATTCACTTAGATTCATTAATCTATTAATTAACTCTTAATTAAAATAATTAGAAATAAAAATTTGACTATAAGATAACTCTATCTAAGGATGGTTCTGGCTAGGATGAGGTATTTAAGCTGACCATAAGAGAACAACTCTACCTGGGAACTAACCTAGGAGTTGAATTAGTCAAATTTTTGTTTGCCTATTGAAATTTATTGGATTGTTGAATATTTAAATGAATATTTAAATTATTCTCATGTGGATTTTGTAAACTTTAAAATTTATATATATAGTGATAATATATATTTGAGTGAATTCTATCATGGAAACATCTGAAAGTTATGCATAATAGTTCATTACTTTCCTAAAGCTAATTGTGATTGAAATAATCTTAATAGAGGAATAAGTAATTATTCTATTAAAACCACACATATTTATATGAGAATTTCATATTTCAAATGTGATGTAAAAGAGACAATGATCTTGTATCTTTCGTACATTAAGAGTCTTTTTGAAAAATTAAAATCCTTAATATGAAAAGGAAGACAATGCGTGGTATAGCAAATTTTGAGAATTTATTTGAATCTCTTGAAGAGATCATAACTTATCATTTTAACCCCTAAATATGATGTTATTTGGATGTTACAAGTTTTTAGAATCTCCTGAAGCGATGATTCACTACTACAAAAACTGCATTACTTGACACTTGCAACTTTTAATTATTTGACGTTTTTATGAAAAAATGTCAAGTAGTATGTAATTTTTAAGAAAAACGTCAAGAATAATGAAAAAAAAGCGGAGGTCATAAAATTTTCTGGATTTTTTTAAGCTAGCCTAAACTTGACATTTTAAAAACGTCAAATAATATAAAGTACAAAAGTTATATAAAATTCTTTATATTTTGTTTTCCATTCTCTCTCATTTTTGTTTCCGTCCCTGTGAGAACAAAACTCAAAGCCCTAAATTTCTCTATCTCTCTTCCCCTTTCTCTTTTTTGGTGGTCCAACCTTCCTCATCCTCAAGACTCTTTCCCTCTTTTTCAACCTTTACATCATCACGACTCCCTTCCCCTTGGAAGCCCAAAATTTCTCTCTTCCCCTCTCGAAAAACCCACCTCCGACGCCTCCTTCTCAATGCCTCCGTGCTCTATTCACGATCGTCGCTGCTCTCGTCTGACTTCCTCGCCGACATCTACAGATCTACGAACTTGGAGCGTTAGACGAGTAGTTGCGACAACCCACACATGAATCAGGTTCGCCTTCTACTTCTCTCTACATGACAACGTGAGTCACATGTTTCCTTCCCCTCCCTTAGTCGTGTCTCTCTTTCCTAGGCAGATCTGTGAAATCACGTCGATGAGCAGCTCCTTCAGCACCGACGCGAGCCCACCCCGACAGTCGCTCTACAGTAGTGGCGTCCCTCTTTGTTTCGGTGAGTTTCAATGTTGACCCACAGTCCTTTGGTCCAATTTTTGAGCTACCCATTCATTTTGGTTTAGATCTGTGAGTTTGATGGATATATGGAATAATTGCTGAAATATTTCGTGAAAATTGGTTCAGATCTGTGAGTTTCTCACTAGCATTTTTCGTGAAAATTATCTTGCCTTACTTGCTAAAATATTAAAATGTGGTTTTTATTCCTAATTTTGGATGAATAATTCTGTGAGTTTCCTAATGTGTTGATTCTGGATAATTTGCAGGTGGGTAGTGTCCAACCAACTCCCAAGAAGATCAAGTTCGATGAAGATTAGAATGAGGGTTCGGTTCATAGAAAGCTATAATATTATCACACCAGAGGAAGAAGGGGGCTATCATGAAGAGTGATGAGCCCTTGCTGTCTTTTTAGTTTCTTATGCTGGAGGGGTAAACTTCCCAATATCCTTGAATCTCTAAATTTTGATCTGTGAAATTTTGTGTCAAAACATATTTTTATGCTCTTTAGTAGTATGTATTCCCTTTTATAAAAATGAAAAAAAAAAGATTATATTGAAGCTTTTATGGCTTAGAATTCTGACTCTCTCTCAAGGATGAGAAAACTGAATGGTAAATTTGATAGTTCTACCATGTCAGATCTACATGTATAGTTTATATCATGTTTGTTTCAGTTTCATCCATCTAATTCTTAATTGGCTTCATATTTAGATGGAAAGCAGTTTAGATTGGATCCCCAACACTTACAGTTTGAATTGTTCCTATGCTACATGGATGTTATTTTTGGTCTTATACGCTTCTTAAAAATGAAGTTTTGATAATGATTTTGTTTGTACTTTTTGGTTTTTTTTTGTTTTGTTTTCCAAATTTATTTACTATGATTTTACCTTTAGTAAATATTTGCATTTTTGGTTGAATTTAGTCAAATTCTTCCCACAGAAACTTGGTAGATAACAGAAACATTTGAAAAGGTAGATAAGATAACAGAATCAAGAATAAGGAAAAGAATGGTGTTTATAAGAAAATAAAGATTAATTGAAATAAAGTTTAAACAATCGACTTAATGCATATTTGATGTGATTTTGAAATGGTTAAAATCATCTTTGTTATATTTAAAATTACTCTAAGCATATCTTTATTCACTCAAAATCAATTCAATGTTTGATTTTGAATGTTTAATTTTATTAACAACAAACAAATGTGGTTTTTATTTTGAATTTTCTTGCCTTACTTGCTAAAATATTAAAATGTGGTTTTTATTGCTGAAATATCAACAAGTTCATCTATGTATTTTCTTGGAGGCATTGCTTAGACTTAAAGTTATTGGTTTTAATTCTCTTCTCTTTTTGTTTGTAGATTATAAGGAGTTGAGGATAATATCCAATGAGGCTTTGACTTTGGAGTTACCTTAGAGTGTTGTAGTGCTTGGAGGAGGGTGCATTCTCTCTTTTTTATTATTACATATGCTCTATGTTTTATGATTAAGGATCGTAAGTACTCATTTTTTGTTATTAAGTATTTTGTGTCCGAATGAGTTTCATTCACTTGTTGGGAGAGATAGTTTGTAACTTTTGAATATTGTTCATGAAGTTGATAGCGTTGTAATATTAAAAATATTAATATAGTATTGGAATTTTGGAATTATTCATATAAATGTTAGTTTAGTAACATTGTAGAAATGAAATTGTGAATATTATTTGTTTATATGGTTGACAAGATTAGAAATGTGTGTTGTTTATTTGGTTGATGAATATTATTTGTCATATATATTCAATGTGATTGTTGGACCTTAAAACAGGAGCAATTATATAGGTAATTTCTACTAGTATAATTTTTTTTTTAAAAAAAGCACATACTAACTTGATAAGCAAAACGTATCAAGTATTAATTAACTTGTCATTTTCTGGGTGTCAAGAAGAAATTATATTTGACAAGTAAAAATTGTCAAGTCAACAAATTTCAAGAATCTAGGCACTTGACACTTTAAATCAGTCAACAAATTTCATATACTTGACATTTATTAAATATCAAGTCAATTACAACTTGATGCTTTTACCTAGTAAAAAATATTACTCTTATTCTTGACCTTGACGTTTTTAAAAACGTCAGGTACACTGATAATTGACTGGGAAAAAATGTCAAGTAATACAGTTTTTGTAGTAGTGATTATTCTTTTTGACCCACTTGTATAAGAGATATTTGGTTTTCTTTTGAATCTCCTGAAGAGAAAAGAATAATTAATAAGTCTTGTAGACTTGATTAAATATTTTGGAAAAGAAAATATTATTTTGCTCAGAGGAGCAAAATTTACAATTGATATATCACATTCTCTTATAAATCAAAGAGAAGTTTAGTAAATTTGGAAGGTATATATTGTAAAAAATATCATCTAGAGAAATTGATAATCTATTGTCTCCTACGGAAAATGCACATAGAAAAGTTGTATGCTTTTTCTTCTAAATTGTATTACACATATTCGTGTAATTGAAATATATGCAACAATGAACCCGAAGTTCATTGATCCAAATATATTGTTATTTAACATGATGAGTCATTTTGGGTCAATAGTGAAAATAATTATTGAAAATATACATTCGCATCCACTGAAGAACTAGAAGATTCTTCCATCTAATAAATTGTCATATGTGGCTTTGTTCTCAGATTAATTATCAAACTCTCACTAGTTAAAATTGAAACTGAACCTCTCGAGTGAACCATTTAAATATTTTATGGTTTTGTTGGCGCATCCAGTTGATGGTCACATATATGTTTATTATTTTCAAAACCTTACATCTGCAAGGTTAGTTGCTCAAATAGTTAAGAGTACAATTTCTTGATTTTGAAATTAAAAATTTTGTTCTGATAATTCTAGTGAGTTTGAATCCCAACATTTGATAATTGATTGGGATATGTGTTGAACATCCTATAGCTTATGTTCAAATAGCAAAACTTCTAAATCTGTATGAGATCACATTGTTGTGTATGCTTTAAGCCAAAGCTTATGAGCTTATGGCCAAAAGCCAAATATATTTCATGTGTGTAAATGTGCAGTAAATGATTAAATTGTTACACAACAACAATTAAGATAATGAAGTAATTAAAATGAATCCTCAAAAGAGGTTATAAATCTATATTGAAATTGATTTCACATCAATTAATAAATACTATGAACCCCTGATGGGTGATATATTTACTACACAATTGGCTATTTGTCATTAATGAGACAAATTTTTCAACATTAGGGGGAGGAATTAAGAAAGTTGGAAAAAGAAATTGAATGAAATGCATATGCATTGTCTCATTTTGATCATCATACAGATCACTTTGAACTAAAAGTTCAAAAGATAACTAATTTAAATATTACAAATTAAATGTTAGATGTATTTACAGAGCCTTTATAGTTGTAAGAAAGTAAATTATATATATTGGTTGTAAATACAACATCTAAAAATGATATCCCAATGCAAGAAGTTGTCACTATTAATGAGTCTACATCATGTCTGAAGCTTGATAGACAAATGGGTTCCAAAGATAAAGATCCTCGAAATGTAGTCAAAAATAAAAATTTACTTAGTTAGGAATATGGATATTCCAGAAGAAATCCTAAATATGAGTACTCATAAGAATCTTTAAGTAAATAAGGATAATAACGAGATCTTGAGAAATTATGTGTCATGACAAGAAAAAGGATATAACCATACTTATATAAGTTGACAACATTTTTTTGCATACAATATTGCTCACAACATTATTGATGAAAATGAGTATTATGGATTGAAAAATGTCGACATAGAAGGGATTGACTTATGTGGAAAGAAACAATCCAATAGAAATAAACTCATTTTTAAATCGTGAAGACTAGTAGTCCAGACTTTAGATATTGTTAAACATGTGAGATACAAGTGAGTATTTGTAAGAAAAACAAATAGAGTGAAGTCATGTGATATAAAGCGAGACATATTTCACAATAATTCTCGCAATGAATTAGTATTGACTATGATAGAACATATCCTCTAATGGTGGATATACAATACCATAAGATGTCTAATTTATTTGACTGTGTATAAAAAGTTTAATATACATCTTATGGATGCAGTCATACCACATTTAATGAATCTCTTAATAATGATAATCTCTGAAGGAATTAAAGATACCAAAATCATATAATTCAAATATTAGAAAATTATATTTATCATAGAGATTCTTATAAAAAAAAAAAATACTCCTGACGAATGTGATATAGTGATCATCTTATTAAAGATTTGTTGAAATAAGGGTATAAAATTACCTTGTTTGTCAATATGATATTATAAAGAAATCATAGTCAAGATTTACTATATACGTATATGTTGATGATCTGAATATATAATGGAAACTCCTGAAGAGATTTCAAAGGCAATAAAGTTTCTTAAAAAAAAAAGAAATTAAGATGAAAGTTGTAATAAACAAAGTTTTGCCTTAGCTTGCAAATAAAACATAAAGCGCGCAGATGTGATTACATCAATTGTACAAAAAATATCTTATATGAACTAGTTACAACATTGAACACTTCTGTGATGGTTCATTCACCTGATGTGAAAAGATATACCATTCAATTTCAGGAAATAATAAAAAATTAGGGTCCTGAAGAACCATAATTTTGGGAAATAAGTGCACTTATATATCCTTACTAGTTATATACTACATGTTGTAGTGTTGTAGTGTTGTAGTAATTTTGTTACATAGATATAATATTTCTCCAAAAGAAAGATATTGAAGTATATTTAAATATATGTTAGATTTTATATAAGAATTAGCTTACATAGATCTACTTTATTATAATAAATCTAATTATGATTTAATTGGTTGTGAAGATGCAAATTATTTATCTAACCCTTGCAAGCTAGATCCTAAACAGGTTACTTAGTACGTGGAGAAACATTTTTATATTTTATTGCAGCCTATGGAGCAGATCACAACAACAACCACTTTAAGTCATATTGAAATCCTGATGATTCATGTTGGCTCCAATAGTGTTCTTACATGAAGACAATAAAACATAAAATGACAACATCAATATTCAACATATTTCTTCAAAAGATGACTTGGAGGACTTATTGACGAATGTGTTACCTACAACAACACTTGAGAAGTTAAGTCACAACATTTGCATGTGACAATCAAGAGTTATCAAGTGATGCTTTTATGAGGGGGAGTTATATGTGCTGTACTGTTTTTTCCTTGACTACGGTTTTATCCCACTGGGTTTTCCTAGTAAAGTTTTTAATGAGGCAATTATTAAAATATATGAATAATGTACTCTTTTTCCTTCACTAGATTTTTTATCTCATTGGGTTTTTCCTAGTAAGGTTTTAACGCGGCATATATTCTATATAATATGGATATCTAAGGGGGAGTATTATAAATGTAATATATGAATATGGATATTCATAACCTATATAGGTTACAAAATATCATAAAGCTTCCATTGAGTTTCATGTTGTAACATACCCCTCATTGAATTCAATCTTGTAACATACACCATCCCATATCCTATGAATAGTGGTATATGGTGTCTTTGTAATACACACCAAAATTGAGTTCAATTGTTATCTCTACTTTCTAATTCTCTCTACTTTGTTGTTTTTGTTTTTTCTTTGTTCTTCTTTTGTTCTTGTTTTGTTCATATTTTACAATAAGAGTTATATTATGCATGGTTATTTTTTGAAATGAATGTCATTATGTGCATGTTATAGGTTTTAATTATTCATTAGTTTTATAAGTGTTATATTTGTTAATGAATTAGAATTAAAATCTATAATGAAGAGTTGCATGCTAACATAGGTAAAATATTTTTTAAATAGATTAAAATTGATTGAGATAGACTTATCTGGATGTTAAATATGATTACAAATAGGTTAATCTTTGGGAGATTTTTAAAAATAGAAAAACAAGGGAAACTATTTATACAAAATAGTAAGATTTTTAGATAGTTATGATAGACGCTGATAGAAGTCTATCAGTAATAGAAATGACAGAAGTCTATCACTGATAGATGCTGATAGAAATCTATCAATGTCTATCAGTATTTTTTTTGCTATTTTCTGTAAATAGTTTGACATTTTTTCTATCTGTAAAAATTTTCCTTAATCTTTTAATATTCTTTTAATCAGATTAAATGGTTTAATTCAAAAATTAAAATTATAAAATAATTATCCATAAAGGACCTTTGTCTAAGGAAGGTTCTGTCTAGGCATGAGGTTTTTAAGCTTACGGAAATGGTACACCCCTACCTGGGAACCAACTTGGAAGGTGAATTGGACAAATATTTTATAAGCATACAATAGATGATTTAATTTTATTAAAGAATTTAATGAATTGAATCATATGTTGTTAAAATAGCCAATATAAGAGTTATATTGGGCCAATTTAACAATGAACTTATTTAAAATTGTTTAGCCAAATTTTTTCTAAGTAATAAACCTTATGTTTAGAATACTCAGTGGGAGGAAAATGATATATGTGATATGTCAATTTTCTTTTACATTTCTCCTTAAAAGTTCACATCGTGAGATGTATGCTCGGCCTCAAGGCACCTTTGCTTGTGTCCCCCTACGAATGGTGTTTGCATAGATCAATACCAAGGTGAATGTAGAGTGTGTTTATAGTAAGTGGGAGAGGGACGTGTGACAACACTTCTCGCGGTCTCTTTCATTAGTTTAGAGTTAAGTTTTATACTCGACCTTGAGGCACCTTAGCTTGTGTCCCATGATGAAAGGTGTTTGAATGAAATGTATCTCAAAAATCCAGTAGTAGATAAGATTTCTTTAGTTTTTGCTCCGATCAGTTTTTTCCTACGGTTGACTCATTGGGGCGGAACTCTGGGATCTAAAATGAAAGGTTACACTTACAAGAAACTATTAAGGTTGTTAATAGTTTCTTAACCAAACAATGATGACTAATTGTTATAGGAATAAGAGTTATTCTAGTGTAAAACTTGGTCGAGAATGTCTCAATTCAGTGAAGGAAAAATTGACTACCCTACAGTGGCTTTTGTGCTAACTCACTGAAGCATCATTGCATAATTAGATGTCACACAGGGTACATTATTTTTTCTAAATTTGATTGGTTTAAAAGGGTTTTTGCTGAAAACTAATATAAATAATTTGTATTTTTTTAGCAAAATGACTAGCGCCACTCTCAATCTACTTAGTCCTGATAAGTTAACTGGTAAAAACTACACTAGTTGAAATAATACTATCAACACTGTGCTAATTATCGATGACCTGAAGTTCCTTCTGGTTGAGGATAGTCCTCAAGTCCCTGCAGCCAATGCAACCCAAAATGTTTGGGAGGCATATGAGCAATAGATCAGGGCGAACGAAAAGGCCCGAGCGTATATCTTGACAAGCTTATTTGAAGTCTTGGTCAAGAAGCATGAGCCCATGCACACTGCTCATGAGATCATGGAGTCCCTAAGGGAAATGTTTGGACACCTGTTCACACAGCTCAAGCATGACACTCTCAAATTCATCTTCAATGTCCGTATGCAAGAAGGTACATTTATTCATGAACATGTTCTGAACATGATGGTCCACTTTAAAATGGCGATGTTGAACGAGTCTGTCATTAATGAAGTCAGTCAGGTTAGCTTCATCCTGGCAACTTTACTTGAAAGTTTTCTGCAATTCAATAGTAATGTTGTTATGAACAGGATTAACTACAACTTGACCACCTTGCTCAATAAGTTGTAGACTTATCAATCCTTGATGGAAGTCAAGGAACAGAAAGGAGAATCAAATGTTGCTTCCTCCTCCAAAAAGTTCTACATAGGTTCAACCTCTGAACTAAGTCTGCACCTTCTTCCTCCAGCACCAAAAAGTGGAAGAAGAAGAAGGGAGGTGAAAGGAAAACTAACCTTGTTGCTGCCAAGAAGGGCAAGAAGGCCAAGGCTGCAAAGAAAATCTTTTCCTATTACAACTAGGAGGGACATTGGAAGAGAAACTATTCCAGATATTTGGCAGAAAAGAAGAAAGACAAACAAGGTATATATGATTTACTAGTTTTGGAAACTTGTTTAGTGGAGAATGATATTTCAACCTAGATAATTGAGGCAGGCGCCATTAACCATGTTTGTTTTTTATTTTAGGTAATTAGTTCCTGGTAGCAGCTGGAGACTCGTGAGATGATGATGTGGGTTAGAATTGGGCACGTTGTCTCAGCTGTGGCAGTGGGAGGACTCCGTCTTTATTTACATAAATCTTTTTTAATTTGACTTAATGTTTATGTTGGTCTTCATTTAAAAGCAACTTGATTTATGTAAAGTGTTTGTTAGAACAAGGTTATTCCATTAATTTTAATGTAAATAAAGTGTTTATTAACAAGATTGGTTTTCAAATTTGTTCTGCAAAGCTAGAAGACAATCTTTATGTGCTAAGGTCGTTAGCATCTAAGTCCCTCTTGAATACTAAAATGTTTAAAATCGTGGTAACTCAAAATAAAAGACAAAAATATTCTCCTAAAGAAAATGCTCATCTTTGGTACCTAAGATTAGGTCACATAAATTTCAATAAGATTGAGAGGCTGGTTAAGAGTAGACTTCTAAGCAAGTTAGAAGAAAATTCTCTACCGGTGTGTGTGTCATGCTTGAAGGCAAAATGACTAAAAGATCTCTTACTGGTAAAGGTCATAGAGTCAAAGAACCCTTGGAACTTATACATTCAGACCCTTGTGGTTCTATGAATGTTCAAGCTAGATGAGGATTAGAATATTTCATCTCTTTTATAGATGATTATTCTAGATATGGGCATTTATACCTAATGCAACATAAGTCTGAAACTCTTGAAAAGTTCAAGAAGTATAAGGCTGAAGTTGAGAATTCATTAGGTAAAAGTATTAAAACATTTCGATCAGATCGAGGTAGAGAGTATATGGATTTAAATTCCAAGACTATTTGATAGAGCATGGAATTGTATCCAACTCTAGCACCTAGTACATCTTAGCCAAATAGTGTATCAGAAAGGAGAAATCGAACCTTGTTGGACATGGTTCGGTCTATGATGAGTTACGCTCATTTACCTGATTCGTTTTGGATTATGCAGTACAGACTACAGTTTACATATTGAACTATGTTCCATCCAAAAGTGTTTCTAAAACACCTTTGGAGTTATGGAATGGCCGTAAAGGTAGTTTAGGCCATTTTAGAATTTGAGGTTGCCCAACACACGTGCTTGAGGTAAATCCTATAAAATTGGAACCTCGTTGAAGATTATCTCTATTTGTAGGTTATCCCAAGGAAACGAGAGGTGATTACTTCTACGATTCTAAAGATAATAAAGTGTTTGTGTCGACAAACGCTACATTTTTAGAAGAAAACCACATCTGGGAGCACAAACCACGTAGTAAGATAGTCTTAAACGAACTTTCCAACGAAACTACTGAACCATGTACAAGAGTTGTTGAAGAGCTAATTACATCAACAAGAGTTGTTGATAGTTCATGTAATAGGTCACATCAACCTCAACCGTTGAGGGAACCTCGGTGTAGTGGGAGGGTTACGAACGTACCTATTCACTATATGGGTTTAACTTAAATTAATATTATTTATTAAATTTTTTATATAAAATTAAATAATTATTTAATTTTATTTAATATTTGAAAATTCTAAAATTAAAATTGAAAAATTCAATTTTTAGGAAGTTGGATTTTCCCATTTACAAGCAAGAAGCTTGGTGTACTCTCATTATTTAGCCGATAATCCCACTTATTTCTTCATCAATTTGAGGTTAATTCTCATTGCATGTTCTTCTTCTATAAAACAAGAAGATTTTGGCTGAGAATTGGGTGAGATTTTGACAAATTAAATGTTAATTTCGTTAAAACTCGCTCAAGAACACCATCTTCTCTCTATCTTCATTTTCCTCACAAATTCACCACAAAATTAGATCTCACCATCCAATCTAAGGCCATATAATAGTAGAGAAGACTCTTGTGGTGGTCTACAAACAATTGGTGATCAATTTCGTGGAGAAATCAAGGAGAATTCAAAATTCAAAGGTTGTAATTTCTAATTCTTAGTTTTTCCCTCTTTCGCATGTATGTTTATCCTAGATATTGAGCATGTTAGAGTGTAATTTGTTCTAATTCGCTTCCATTGCATGTTTGTATATTTGTCAATTGGTATCAGAGCATATTAATTGCACTCAATTTGCTTTGGTGGGGTTCAATTCATTAGATGAATGTTTGGTATTGCTAAAATGGTGTTTTATGGTTTATGGCATCAAATTACCCTTTCAATTGTTGAAATTTGTTGTAATTAAGCCCTTGTTGTTGGATCTTGATGTGTTATAAAGAGTCTGTAATTTGCTTGAGTTGATTAGAGTCCAAATTAAGTTGTACTTTGAAGAAATTTGAGCAAATGACAAGCTGGCACAAAAACAAGGAGTGATGTCTGTGCATGAGCATCGCGACGCTCCTTCAATAGGGTTGCGATGCTATTTATCATTTTTCCAGAATTTCACGTGTAAAGAAGAAGGACTGGTTCAATTGAATCGATCTGGTCCGATTTGGTCTTTTAGCCTTCTTTAGTTAGGTTCAGCCCAATTTTAGCACATTAGAGTCCAGTTCAAGGGTTTTCGAGGTGGTTCAGGCCAGTTCAAAATGTTCAGAGGCAGTTCAAGCTGTTTTTCTCTATTATTATTGTAATATATTTGTGTTCTTGAGATGCCAAAAACCAATCCATTTTAGTATTTTTTTTTTAATTATTTATGCATTATGAATATATGTTTAAGTAAATTAAATCTTTTATGCATATTGTATGCCATATAATTTAAACCCCACCATAGGATAAGCATGTATCATGCATTGCAAGTATGTTATAAGTGTTATAATATATAGTATGCATGTTTAAAATATCGTGAGAATTAGTATAAATCTTATATTAATTTATGATATGTATGTGAATGTATGTTATAATTTAAATGTCTTTTTTTTTTATATATAAGTGTTATAAAATCGATTAGACATTTAAAATCTATAACAAAGATAAATTGCATGCTCACTTAGGGAAAATCATTGCAGTTCAAATCAATCTTAGTTAAATTAGGTCAATTTCTTGTAAAACTTAGTTTACGAGACTCACCCGATAAAATCCTGTCT
Organism: Lagenaria siceraria; assembly: GCA_002890555.2. NCBI lineage: Eukaryota > Viridiplantae > Streptophyta > Magnoliopsida > Cucurbitales > Cucurbitaceae > Lagenaria > Lagenaria siceraria. Next base: position 12,953,613 of record CM016483.1, on the reverse strand, counting down.
AAGATTGGAGGAGGTACTTAAGTTGAAGATTTAGGAAACACCTCCTACCTGAGGATCGAGTCAACGTCTAAGTTAGGTTAGCTCAATTTTATAAGCATGTGTGAGCGGTGTGAGGTAATAAATGCTTTATCACTTAGACATCGTAGAATAATATCTAGTATAAACCTTATGCTCAGATTAAACACCTAGACTTAGGTTATGTTTTATTAGCCAAAATATACCTAAGTAAGAAAATACTTAAGCATGCTCATGTATCTTAATATAAGAGTTATATTTGAATGCATGTTTAATTTAATTTCATTAATTTAATATAATTGTTATATTTTCTTATTTAAAGCATGTCCATGCATCATGTTTATAATGGTTATAATATATGATGACATGACAATATAGTATGCATGTATTATTATTATTATAAGTGTTATAATATAAGTGCATTTATATTATATGACGTTCATTAATGTCCTAATATAAATGTTATATTGTGTATGGTTAATGAAAATGAAAATGCATTGAGCATGAAATTACTTAGAAATATAAATGTTATATTTGAATGAATGTCATTAGATGCATGTGATAAGTTTTAATTAGGGACAATTGCAAAAATGTTAAATTGATTTGTTAAAATTAGACCCATATACAATGTTTTATGATTTTGTAAAAAAAGCAAAATCTTTAAGCCCAGCCCAATTGAAATATCCGGACGACCAAAATGCCCCTCACAGTTAAAAATGTGGGATTGTATCTGATTGCCCACTAATTACCATCTGATTTTTATCTGATTACCATATAATTGCCAATGATACCAATTCCTATCTGATTGTTGTCTTATTATTGTTTGATTGTTATTAATTTTAATGATATTTATTGTTGTTTGATTGTTATTTGATATTGATTGTAATATGATTGTCAATGATACTACTGTTATCTGATTATTCTCTAATTACTATATGATATTGACTGTCAACGATATCGATTATTATCTGATTGTTGTCTGATTATTATTTGTTATTAATTGCCAATGAAACTGTCGGTTGTTTGATTGTTGTTTGATTAATATCTAAAATGGGTTGTCAATGATACTGATTTTTATCTGAATACTATGTAATTATGATTTTTAATGATATATGATTGCTATCTGATTTTCATTTGATATTGATTGTTACATGATTGTTGTCTAATTATTGATATACTAATTGTCAATAATTTTTTGATTTGTTGTCAACAATAAATTGCTAGAATAAGACACTATATATTGTACTTACATAAAAAAAATGATTAACAAATATATCTTTGATGTCCACAATATGATTATTCAAATAGATACAAATTATTTACATGTTTTTCTATTATATATGACCAACACACTTACAACGGCTACAATTTGTGTGCTTTGCCAATTCACCAATTGAAGGAATCCTTTGTTTTTTAGGTCTTCTTGCTTGGCGAGGGTTGTTCACCTCTAAAATACAAGTAGTAAAAAATCAAACATTAATCACATGAAAATTAAATATAAATAAAAAAGTACTTAATATCTAATAAACATCATATGAGAATTAGATAGTAGTGAGATATCAATCACTTGGCAATCAAATAGAAATCACAAAGTACTTGATATCTATGAAAATCACATGGTAATCAATGACAATCAGATATCAATCAGACGACAATCACATGCTAATAAAAAAGAAATCACAAAGTACTTAATATCTAATGAAGATCATATGACAATTAGATATCAATGATATGACAATCACATGACAATCAAATAGATATCAGACATAAATCATATATCAGTTATATAGCATATTTATTCTCTATGCTTAACCAATTCACCCACACTTCTAATTTTCAATTTAATTTCCACATCTTGTATAACATATCTAACTAGCATTTTGCAAGCCTACAACAAATTTTTGTGGATTTTCCTTAATGGTCAATGGTCTTAAGCTTGATATCATAGCTTGGTGAATGAAATTAATTGCTAACCATTCCCTCTAAAGAATGTTTAAGTAAAATATTGGGGGAAGAAAAATACAAGAAAAAATGTAAATGGAAAGAAATACATTCATATAGCAAGCCAGATATTCCTATGGGAGCCCAAAGGAGTCCTTTTCACATCAGGTCTAACAATTCTGACTCTCCAAAGTACTAACAATAACACATGAATTTTCCTCTTACTCATGTTGCAACTCCCCTCCTTTCAATTCCTCAATATACATAGCCTCAAATAAAAAGTCTGTAAAATCAAACTACAATAAACATAATAACCAAAGAACACAAATAATCTCGAATACAAACCAACAATCTACAACCATGATTATAAACAAATATTTAACATCCCCATTCTGAAAACCTAACATTCATTCCTAAAAAATCTATAGTAATAGAAAAATCAGAGAAGATCTTAACGAAATCAAAACCAGTAAAATTGTGAGTGCAATCGTGAATGAGAGAAGGTGAGGACGAAATTGAAGCAAAAAAATTGAATACAAACCTTGGCTTCAAGACGAGAAATCCTCAAGGAAGGGGATTTTGAAACCGTGTGTTCAACTAATGAAATAAAAACAAAATTTTGAAAAAAAAAATATGCACAATCGTGTGCATCAAAAGAAATTTTGTATTTCAAATCTTGGAGAAATCATGAATATTGGAGAAGATCGAAGAATTTTAGGTTGTTGCAAAAACGTGGAGAATATTAAGGAAGAAAACATGCGTAAAGGAATGAGAATATCAAATTTACTAATTTTCTATTTTTTAAGAGATGAGGGTAGTTTTGGAATATTATTTTTATATAAAAAATCAAATAATGTGATTTTTTAACCATCTATATTATTTTCAATATATTTTTTCATATTTGTAATATTTTAAAAGTTGATAACATGGATACTAATATATAATCAAAATTTGATACCCAATGCAATTCTCCTTTTAATTATTCATTAGCTTTATAAATGTTATAATTTCTAATGAATTAGAATTAAAATCTGCAATGAAGAATTGCATATAAACATAGGTCAATTCGATTTTAAATAGTTTAAAATTGATTGAGATAGACTTATGTGGATAATATTTCTAATATGATTAGAAATAGGTTATTCTTTTAATATTATTTTAATAGGATTAAATGAATTAATTAAAAGATTAAAATTATAAAATAATTGTCCATTAGGAACCTTTGTCTAAGGAAGGTTCTATCTAGGCATGAGATTTTTAAGCTGACAGAAACGGAACACCCCTACTTGAAAATCTACCTAGAAGGTAAAGTGGACAAATATTTTATAAGCATGCAATCAATGATTCAATTTTATTAAAGAGTTTAATGAATTGAATTGTATATTGTTAAACTATCCAATATAAGAGTTATATTAGGCTAATTTAACAATGGACTTAGTTAAAATTAATTAGCCAGATTTTTTTCTAAGTAATAAACTCTAGGTTTTAAAACACTTAGTGGGAGAAAATTGATATATATGATATGTCAATTTCTTTTTACGTTTCTCCCTTATAAGTTCACACCGTGAGATTTATGTTCGGCCTCGGGGCACCTTTGCTTGTGTCCCCCAACAGATGGTGTTTGTATAGATCAATACCAAGGTGAATGTTGGGAGTGTTTATAGTAAGTGGGAGAGGGACATGTGACAACACTTCCCATGGTCTCTTTCATTAGTTTGGAGTTAGGTTTCATGCTCCGCCTCGAGGCACCTTTGCTCGTGTCCCCCTATGGAAGGTGTTTGCATGAAATATAACTCAAAAATCTAGTAATGGGTAGGATTGCTTCAGTTTTTGCCCCAATAAGTTTTTCCCTACGGTAGGCTTATTGGAGTGGAACTCTAGGATATAAAATGAAAGGTTACTTACAAGAAATTGTTAAGGAAGTTAATAATTTCTTGACCGAAAAATGGTGACTAATTGTTATAAGAATAAGAGTTATTCTGGTTTATTTTGGTGTACCACTTGGTTGAGAATGTCTCAATTCAGTATAGGGATAATTGACTACCGTGTGATGGCTTTTGTCCTAATTCACTGAAACATCATTACAAAATTAGATGTCACATAGGGTATTATCTTTTGTTAAATTTGATTGGTTTAAAAGGGTCTTTGCAAAAAAGTTAATATAAATAATTTGTATTTTTTTAGCAAAATGACTAGCACTACTCTTAATCTACTTAGTGCTGATAAGTTAACTGGTAAAAACTACACTAGTTGGAAGAATATTATCAACGTTGTGCTAATCATTGATGACCTAAGGTTTGTTCTAATTAAAGATAGTCCTCAATTCCCTGTCGCCAATGCAGCCTGAAATGTTCGAGAGGCATATGAGCGATGGGTTAGGGCGAATGAAAAGGCTCGAGCGTATATCTTAGCAAGCTTATCTAGATTCTTAGCCAAGAAGCATGAGCCCATGCTCACCGCCCGTGAGATCATGGAGTCCTTGAGGGAAATGTTTGGACAACCGTCCACACAGCTCAAGCATGACGCTCTCAAATTCATCTTCAATGCCCGTGTGCAACAAGGGGCATCCTTTTGTGAACATGTTCTGAACATGTGTGTTCTTCATTTCAGGGAATTAGTTCCTGGCAACAACTCTGGGCTAGGGAGATGACAGTGCGAGTTTGAACAAGGCACGTCATCTCAGCAGTGGCAGTGGGAGGACTTATATTACTTTTACATAAATCATATTTGTTATTGGAGAATATATATGTTGTTACTAGTTTAAAGAAGAACTTGATTTCTGTAATATGTTTGCTTAAATAGAACTATTCTATTTCTTTTAATGTAGATAAAATGTTTATTTACAAGAATGGTGTTCTTGTTTGTTCTGCATACTTAGAATGTAATCTATATGTGCTAAGACTATTAGCATATAAAGCACTTCTTAACACTGAAATGTTCAGAACTGCAGTAACTCAAAACAAAAGACAAAAGGTTTCTCCTAAAGAAAATGCTCATCTTTGACACCTAAGATTAGGTCACATAAATCTCAATAGGATTGAGAGGCTAGTTAAGAATGAACTTCTAAGCGAGTTAGAAAAAAATTCTTTACCAGTTTGTGAGTCATGCCTTGAAGAAAAAATGACTAAAAGATCTTTTACTAGAAAATGTCATAAAGCCAAAGAACCCTTGAAACATATACATTTAGACCTTTGTGGTTCTATGAATGTTAAAGCTAGAGGAGAGTTTGAATATTTCATCTATTTTGTAGATGATTATTCCAGATATGGGTATTTATACCTAATGAAACTTAAATTTGAAGCTCTTGAAAAGTTCAGGGAGTATAAGGCTAAAGCTGAGAATTCATTAGGTAAAACCATTAAAACATTTTGATCTGATCGCGGTGGAGAGTATATGGATATAAATTTCCAAGACTATTTGATAGACCATAGAATTGTATTCAAACTCTCAGCGTCTGGTACACCTCAACAAAATGGTGCATCAAAAAGGAGAAATTGAACCTTGTTGGACATGGTTCGATCTATGATGAGTTACACTCATTTACCTGATTCGTTTTGGGGTTATGCAATACATACTGCTGTTTAGATTTTGAATTGTGTTCCATCCAAAAGTGTTTCTAAAACACCTTTGGAATTATAGAATGGTCGTAAAGGTTACGTCATTTCCGAAGTTGGGGTTGCCCAACACACGTGCTTAAGGAAAATCCTAAAAAGTTGGAACCTCGTTCAAGATTATGCCTATTTGTAGGTTATCCGAAGGAAATGAGAGGTGGTTACTTCTACGATCCTAAAGATAACAAAGTGTTTGTTTCGACAAACGTTATGTAGCCACCTATTTTTGTCCGGGCTTACTTAAAATATTTAATTATTAAGTTAATTTTGTCTTAATTTTGTTAATTTGATTTTTGTATTTATCCACCTTTATTTTGAAAGAAAAAACAAAAGCTTGTTTTATTGTTTGGTTAGGTAACTAGATTGGTTAGTTAAAGTAACTAATTTGGTTAGAAATTTGCAAAGAAAAGTAAGTTTTTTATTAGGTTTTATTTTCAAATTTTTGTTTTCCTTCTTAGGGTGTGAGCCAAGTTTGGCCTTGTTTCAATTTGAAAAAAACCAGCCAGTAAAATTTTATGGCAAATAAGGAAGTTTTGTTTTCTTTAAAGCCATCTTCTTCTTCAGCTTCAGGAGAGAGAGCTGTAGGGGGAGAATAAAGAGGAAAAAAACCTAGAGAGACAGTGGGAGGGACTACAGAGAGAAAAAAAACCCATAGAAACAAACACACAGAGCAAACCTTAGGAGAGGTTCTGTACAAAGAAAAGCTTAGAAAAAAAATCAGAGAGTTTCTAACATCCTCCCAAATTTTTTTGAAATGAGGTTGCATTTGATAGGGTTTTTTGTCCAAGGATCCGCACCTCAAACAAGCGACTTCTTGTTCCCGATCTAGCCTTCAATCTTCTTCTCCTCTCTTGGGTATCTGAAAAAATAGAGAGAAAGAAGAGGTTACAAGGAAATTTTTTTTTATTATTTCTTCCCGTTTTATTTTTATGTTTATTATCATGTGATACTTATCTATGTTTATAAGCATTTGTATTAGATCTACTACTACTGTTTCTTTTATTATTATTATTATTATTATTATTTTCGTGTTCATTTCTTTCTCATCTATGGTATTTTCTCAAAAAATAAAATAAAAAGAAAAGTAAAATGTGAAGCAAAAAAGGAGAGATGAAAGTTAAAAATGAAAGTAGCATACCTTAGATTGAACCAACACTTGCTGTGATCACAAAAAAAATTTGCCTAGCTTGTTGAAGAGAAAAAAAAGTTAAAAAAGAAGAGAGAAAAGCAAGAGAAGAAGAAGAAGAGAGAAAATAAAAGAGAAATATTGAAGAGAAAGACAGAAGGGTTTAGAATGTGAAAAAATGAGATTTACAAAAAAAAATTAAAATTTTAAGAGTTAAAAAAGGTTTAAAATATACATAAAAAAATAAATTTGATTTTTGAATTATTATTATTATTATTATTATTATTATTATTTTAAAAATAATAGGATGGGATGGGCGAGCCCATCCCATCGTTTTAAAATTTTAATTTTTTATTAATTTATTAATGTATGTTTTGTTGCGTGGCAGACTGCCACCGACGCTTTTTTCTTCTTTTTTTTTAATTATTATTATTTAATTTATTTAATTTGTTTTAGTATCAATTTTAGCTTATTTATTATGTTTTACTATTTTTGTTTATATCTTTTCTTATTTAATTTTATTTCATTGTTACATTATATCTTTTTTTTAGTATATTTTAATTTATTTTGTAGGCGTTTTATTTTTTTATTTTGTTTGATATATTCATATATTCTCATTTTAGTTTATGTTTGCTAATTAATAAATTTTATTGTTTGTTCGTCTTTTAAATTCATTTTTTTCAAAATAATCCGACGACGGAATCTAGATAATTTGGAGTCTAATTTTCTAGAATTCTTGAGGTGAGGAGTCGATTCTTTGGGAGTCCGAGATCAATCTCCAATATGTTTATTTGTTAAAATTTTAATATATTTTGTTTATGTTTATCTAATTCATAATTATGTTATTTTTAGCTATGTCTTGCCTTTAAAATGTTACTATTAAATCTTATTTGATTTCCAATTAAATTTCACTAACTTTTTTAAATTCTTTCCCTAACTCTTTTTAAGCCATTTTTAAAATTCTTTTAAATTACACATTCATTGTTTTTTTTAACATTAAAAAAATTAATATATTATTTTGAAACGTTTTCTAATAAGTTTATCGAATAACTTGACACCGTTTTTCTTAAAAAAAAATTCTAAGAATGAATCTAGGAAATTTGGGAGTCTGATTTCCTAGAATGCTTGAGATGAGGGATCACATCTTTGTGAGTCCGAGATTTGATCCCAAGATAAAATAAATTTAATTAATGTTTTAAAATTTTTATTAAAAGACTATTCCTATGACGAATTTTGAGAAATTCAAATAATTTCTCAAACTCTTGAGGTGAGGAACTTTTCCTCAAATTTTAGTATAGCCTAATTGATGGAACTTTTTTTTCCACTTATTTTATGTGATCATTACCTCAAATATTGGAGTAATGAGGGGTAAAATAAGACATTTGTTTTAAAACTGTTTTTCTCAAATGATTTTATTTAAATCATATATTTAATTCAAGGTAAAAATGATTTGGCCACCGTTTTCTAAACGGGTGTTGTGGGGTGCTAACACCTTCCCCATACACAAATGACTCCTGAACCCAACTCTAGTTTTCGCAGACTATTTGTTATTGATTTTTACTTAAAAATTGTTTAGTTTATTTCGGTGTCCAATCACACCGTAAAAAAGATTGGTGGCGACTCCTTTTTATTTTCTTTTTAAAATAAACCCCTTTTTAAGGATGTCGGCTGTTTCGCGTCGTCTCGGACATGTGGCGATAGTTTGGCGACTCCACTAGGGACATGAGGCTCCACCTCGAGAGTTTGGTTATTTCTCTCTTTTATCTTGAATTATTTTATTATTTGATTTTTTTTTAATTTATTTATTGTATATTTTATTTTTGCACACACATTCACAAGCTTTCTACCCGGGCTTTACCTACTATGATTAGAATCAAGGACGGAGTAGTGTTAGCCTTCGAGAAGCTTTGCTTCCGTGCGAGCACACGAAAAGTTCTCACTCAATTTGGTTATTCCATCATGTACGACTTTTTGACCAATTTGGAGACCTTTATCATTTAGGGCCTTAGAATTAGCCTCACCATTATACTAATCTATTACTACATGTATTTTTTTTTTTTTTTAAATAATCTAAGTTTAAGTGATTTTGGTAAAAAAAAAAAAGTTTATTTTGAAACTTTATATATTTGTGTTTAGTTAAACATCACATTTTCATGAAAATTAAGTAAAGAGTGAACATTAATTTCTTTTATGTGCCAATTTTGATTTTGTTGATCAATTTACATTTTTACTAATTTTTTGGATGTTTTATAAAGTTTATTCACATTTAAAATATATATATATTTTTAAAGAAAATTGAGCAACTTTTTTTTTTTTAAAAAAATGCATTTATTCAAATATTTTTGTTTGAAAAAAAATATATGTATTTAGTAATTTACATTTCCATCACCAAATAATAATTTTTTTAGTTGGTATTGAAAATGGTGAAAGAAACTCTTTTCTTGGAGAAAATTTTACAAAAACTTTTGAAACTTGACGTCATTATATTTTGTCTATTAAAAAAATCAAATATTTTAGAAAGTAAAAAGATGAAAGGCGTCAATTATGTTTTGTTTCTCAAAATTAATAACATTTTGCAATAAAAAAAATGAATTTGAATAATTTAATGAAAAGAAAGAAGCTCATAAATCATTACTTGCTTAATGTAGATATTTAAATTCTACTTTTTCATAAACTTTTTGTGGTGATATTTATTAGCTATTAACTAACTTTTCATCTCATATAACCACATTTTTTTGTCATTGTATTTTGTTAATATCTACATTTTAACAAAAAAAAGTGAAGTTAACTATTTCTTATAGGAAGTTACACTTTTAGTAATTAAATTTTTATTAAAATATTATTTTTGTTGCACTTTTAGTAAACTTACTATTCTTTTTTAAAATAACATTTTTTTATAAATATATAAATTAAAGATTTCATATATTTGTTTAAAAAAAAGGAAAAAAAGTTCTTTTTTAGGGCTTGTGGCTTTTTAATATTATAAGTTGTATTAATGTACATATTTTTCTATTGATGTTATTGATAATCATTTCATTATTGTGCATAATCATATAACTTTAAACACTCGTTTGCATGTTATGTCATGTGTTTGCTAGCATTTTGTTTTTTTTTTTTAAAAAAAAATCTCATTAGCCATTGCATTTAGTTGTTTCTTCTTGAATTATTAATGAATTTTGTTTACATTACGTTTTTTATAATTTTTTGGCATTGTCAATTAAATCATGCATGCACTTCATAATAATAATTAAGTAATTTTGACTAGTTAAATCCTTCTCTTTCTTTAAAAAAGATTAAAAGAGTCAAAGTTTTTACAAAATAGCTCAAAAGATCTCCACCCCCTCCATCATTATTGGACTTGAAGGAAAGTCGAAGTCACACAAGAGTTCACTAGCCAAGTGCAAGTATTTTTTTAAAGGATGTTGAAAAATTAAAAGGACAAGTGGAAAGATTTCATAATTACCCACTCAAGTTAAAGATAGACCATTAGCAGAGGCATTCAGACAGGCAAAGTTGTTACATAGTCAAGTTTCAGATGACACGTTTCCTTACCCACGTGTTTTTAACTCTTAAGAAGATGCTAGATCCATCATTAGTAGGATCAAGGGCATACCTTACACAAAATTGCGGACAAGCTCCATAACAAGTGAGCCATTTAAATGACCTAGTGTCATCATAAGCCTACAAGCCTGCAAGAAGACTTTTAAGGATGTAGGCGGTGGAAGAAGGTTTCTAAAAGAGAGATTGTGTGCAATAGAAGATGTCAGTATCTACGAAGGCATTGAGGCAACACGACTATGTCTAGCATCATCATTATTCCGCCCAAGTACAAGAGGCCAAAATTTGATAAGCATAATGGGGCAGTTGCCTAAATTTCGTATCGTCGTGTACTGTTGAAAGAAGTCAGTGCACTCACATGAAGACAAAACTTTGATTCACCACATTTAAGATCGCCTAATTGGGATTATTTTACCGCAATGAATTTATTCTCTATCGGGTATGGGGTATGATGAAGGCGCTATGAAGGTTTCAATCTAGTTGAGATGTTCCGGTGCGCCTGTTGATCCCACTTCTCCCTTTAGTTGCTTGTTCATAAGTGATAGCCTAATCGACTCGACTCCTTATCAGTATATGCAGTTAGATAGCTCTCAAGTGCACAAATATTGAAACAACACAAGCATAGCATTAATTTGGCCTTAGACCATTCAAATTTTCAATATTGGAAAAGGAAGCATAAAGACTTTCAAGGAATATGCTCAAAGATGTAAAAATGGTATGTTCAGGGGCAGCCTCATTTGACTGATAAGGAAACGTCATCAATGGTTATAGGCACTTTAAATGCTCCATACTATAGTAAAATGTTTGAAGGAGTCTCAACAAACTTCTCCGACATTATGAAAATAGGAGAAAGAGTTAAGAGTGCAGTTAAAAGTGGAAGGTTATAAAGTGATGCAGAAGTAGAAGTTAGCACCACTAAAAGCATGATTCCACAAGAAGAAAAGATAAATTGCATGAGATTAGCTCGGGGTAGGGCATTATTGGCTGTGCATTGCTACCAACATTTAAACAGGAGCACTATGCTCAGAGTCCTCAACACAGAAAAAAGTCAACTAAATGCACAAAATTAACAATTGACAAGAAAAGGGCAGCAAAGCACCTTGGTCGTTATCATCGCTAGAAGTACGACACCATCTAATGAGTTGGTTTATCCGTGCTCACTAAATTTGAGCTTCACATTTAGAAAGTCAAAAAGCTATGTGATTGGTTACCCTTAAAATCGGGATGAAAACTTTGTAACAGGGACACTTTTTAATCTTTGGTTGAAATGAATGTAGTTTTGATAGCCAATGTGTCTCATTTGTCTTTATGTGGAATGAAATGGGTTATTGGTTTCCAATATTCAACTATATTCCTAATGTTATTTAATCACAACAGGTAATATATGATTGATAAGAACATTAGAAGTGAAATCAACATCAAGGCTTGATTTCAAATTTTCATCTCTTGATTTCAAGGAGAAGAATTAAAATTTGTTATGCTCAAGCATTTGGAAAAGAACAAGAGGATTGGACAATTATCAAGCCAAAACCTTGGAAGCATCATGAGCCTGCATTTTGTCAACAGAATACGCCTAGATTGGATACAAAATGTTGTAGCATCAACTCTTTTTCATTATCAAAATTTGAGTTGGTGTATTGTAAACATCCAACAAAATAATCAAGGTTATAGCAGTCGTGGAAGGCTACCATTTGTTTACATATCAACTGGGGCAGTTTCCCTTCATTTAATATATAAACAGAAGCCATTTTCCCTCATCACGGATTATATACCATTTTTTTAATATGATTAAATTTGAAGACGCAGCTTACATTGCAAGACATGGGATGTCCGTCATTTTTTCTCGCAAAAGAGAATAAGTTTGAAAGAAGACCCTCTCATTTTATTAAAGATTATCAAGGACGATTATATAGAAGCCTATAAAAAAGTTTTCTCTTATGAAGTATTTGAGGTTTGAAGAAGGACTTTAACCTTTTAAATTGAAAAGATCAAGGTTTTAAGTTACAAGACCACTTTGTCTTTTATGGATCCACCTTCTTTTTACAATCGGTCTCAAAGACTAGAGATGGTGTTTGATTTGGCAAATAATCACTCCAAGGAGATTTTCAGGGTAGGATAGAAGTCGGATTACAACTCAAGTTAATGATACCTGATTACCAATTTTTATGAAAAAGAAAACGAGCTATTTTGTATACTTTAACTTGTTTTCTTCTTTTGAAAAGAATCTAGAGAAGTGTTAGAAAAAATATTAAAATAGGCATATTTTAGAAAGAATATATATGCATACATATATTCACCATTGAAATAATCATACATATACATTCATACATGAATAACATTTATCATTATGTCTTTTTGCTGTGGTAGCGCTTGTTTATCCCTGGCTCCCAGCATTTTAAGTTTTGTTGTGGTAGCGTTTGTTTATCCATGGCTCCCAGCGTTTTAAGTTTTCCTGTGATGGCGCTTGTTTATCCCTGGCCTCCAACTCTTTTTTATTTGTCATGTGACGCTTGTTTATCCCTGGCCCTTGACGCTTTTTGCTGTGGTAGCATTTGTTTATCCATAGCTCCCAGCGTTTTAAGTTTTGCTATGATGGCAATTGTTTATCCCTGGCCTCTAGCTCTCTTTTCTTTGTCATGTAGTGTTGTTTATCCCTGGCCCTTGACCGTTTCCACTGTGGTAGTGCTTGTTTATCCCTGGCTCCCAACATTTTAAGTTTTGTTGTGATGACGCTTGTTTATCCGTAGCCTCTAGCTCATTTTTATTTCGTCATAAGGCGCTTGTTTATCCCTGGCCCTTGAAATTTTTGCTGTGGTAGTGCTTGTTTATCATTGACTCCCAGCGTTCTACGTTTTCCTGCGATGGCGCTTGTTTACCTCTGGCCTCCAGCTCTCTTTTTATTTTGTCATGAGGCGCTTGTTTGTTCCTGGTCCTTGACGCTTTTTGCTGCGATGGCGTTTGTTTATCTATGGCCTCCAACTCCTTTTTTATTTTGTCATGAGGTGCTCATTTTATCTTTGGTCCTTGACACTAAAAATATATTTGAAGTATTTCATCTTGACGAAATAGCGGCTACACCTTCGTCAACCTTCTAATTCTACAAGGATGTACGAAGGGGGGCATGTTGTAGCCACCTATTTTTGTCTGGGCTTACTTAAAATATTTAATTATTAAGTTAATTTTGTCTTAATTTTGTTAATTTGATTTTTGTATTTATCCACCTTTATTTTGAAAGAAAAAAAAAAGCTTGTTTTATTGTTTGGTTAGGGTAACTAGATTGGTTAGTTAAAGTAACTAATTTGGTTAGAAAATTTGCAAAGAAAAGTAAGTTTTTTATTAGGTTTTATTTTCAAATTCTTGTTTTCCTTCTTAGGGTGTAGCCAAGTTTGGTCTTGTTTCAATTTGAAAAAACTAGCCAGTAAAATTTTATGACAAATAAGGAAGTTTTGTTGGCTTTAAAGCCATCTTCTTCTTCAGCTTCAGGAGAGAGAGCTGTAGGGGGAGAATACAGAGAAAAAAAAACCTAGAGAGATATAGGGAGGGAATACAGAGAGAAAAAAAAAACCCCTAGAAACAAACACACAGAGAAAACCTTAGGACAGGTTATGTACAAAGAAAAGCTCAGAAAAAAAAAATCAAAGAGTTTCTAACATCCTCCCAATTATTTTCAAAATGAGTTTGCATTTGGTAGGGCTTTTTGTCGAAGGATCTGCACCTCAAACGAGCGACTTCTTGTTCTGGATCTAACCTTCAACCTTCTTCTCCTCTCTTGGATATATGAAAAAATAGAGAGAAAGAAAAGGTTACAAGGAAATTTTTTTTTTATTATTTCTTCCCGTTTTATTTTTATGTTTATTATCATGTGATACTTATCTATGTTTAAAAGCATTTGTATTAGATCTACTACTACTGTTTCTTTATTATTATTATTATTATTATTATTATTATTATTATTTTCATGTTCATTCCTTTCTCATCTATGGTATTTTCTCAAAAAAAAAAAAAAAGTAACATGTGAAGCAAAAAAGGGGAGATGAAAATTAAAAATGAGTGTAGCATACCTTAGATTGAACCAGCACTTGTTGTGATTACAAAAAAAAAAAAAAAATTGGCTAGCTTGTTGAAGAAAAAAAAGTTAAAAAAGAAGAGAGAAAAGCAAGAGAAGAAGAAGAGAGAAAATAAAAGAGAAATATTGAAGAGAAAGAGAGAGAATGGTTTAAAATGTGAAAAATGAGATTTACAAAAAAAAAAAAAATGAATTTTTAAGAGTTAAAAAAAGGTTTAAAATATACATAAAAAAATGAATTTGATTTTTGAATTATTATTATTATTTTTTAAAAAAAACAAAATAGGATGGGATGGGCGCGCAGCCATCCCATCATTTTAAAATTTTATTTATTTATTTATTTTTTATTTATTAATGTATGTGTTGTTGACGCTTTTTCTTTTTTTTTTTTCATTATTATTAGGGCTCTTTTCAAATATAGAAAAGTAACTCAAACTATTTACAAATATAGAAAAATTTTACAGATAGATCGCGATAGAATTCTATCGTGGTTTATCACTAATAGATAGTGAAATTTTTCTATATTTGTAAATAGTTTGATATTTTTTCTGTTTATAGTCATTTCCCTTATTATTATTTTATTTATTTAATTTGTTTTAGTATCAATTTTAGCTTATTTATTATGTTTTACTATTTTTGTTTATATCTTTTCTTATTTAATTTTATTTCATTGTTAAATTATATCTTTTTTTCTAGTATATTTTAATGTATTTTGTAGGCATTTTGTTTTTGTTTGATATATTCATATATTCTCATTTTAATTTATGTTTTCTAATTTATAAATTTTATTGTTCGTTCGTCTTTTAAATTCATTTTTTTAAAAATAATCCGCCGACGGAATCTAGATAATTTGGGATCTGATTTTCTAGAATTCTTGAGGTGAGGAGTCGATTCTTTAGGAGTCCGAGATCAATCTCCAATATGTTTTTTTTTGTTAAAATTTTAATATGTTTTGTTTATGTTTATCTAATTCATAATTATGTTATTTTTAGCTATGTCTTGCCTATAAAATGTTATTATTAAATCTTATTTGATTTCCAATTAAAATTTCACTAAGCTTTTTAAATTCTTCCCTAACTCTTTTTAAGCCATTTTTAAAATTCTTTTAAATTACACATTCATTGTTTTTTTTTTAATATTAAAAAAATTAATATATTATTTCGAAAGGTTTTCTAATAACTTGACACAGTTTTTCTTAAAAAAAATCCTAAGACGGAACCTAGGAAATTTCGGAGTCCAATTTCCTAGAATTCTTGAGGTGAGGGATCACATTTTCGGGAGTCCGAGATTTGATCCCAAGAAAAAATTAAATTTAATTAATGTTTTAAAATTTTTATTTAAAGACTATTCCTATGACGGATTGTGAGAAATTCAAATAATTTCTCAAACTCTTGAGTTGAGGAACTTTTCCTCAAATTTTAGTATAACCTAATTGATGGAACTTTTTTTTTCACTTATTTTATGTGATCATTACCTCAAATATTGGAGTAATGAGGGGCAAAATAAGATTTTTGTTTTAAAACTGTTTTTCTCAAATGATTTTCTTTAAAGAATAAATTTAATTCAAGGTAAAAATGATTTGGCCACCGTTTTCTAAATGGGTGTTGTGGGGTGCTAACACCTTCCCTATACACAAATGACTCCTGAACCCAACTCTAGTTTTCGCATACCATTTTTTATTGATTTTTACTTAAAAATTGTTTACTTTATTTCGGTGCCAATCACACCGTAAAAAATATTGGTGGCGATTCCTTTTTATTTTTTTTAAATAAACCCTTTTTAAGGACGTCGGTCGCTCCGCGTCATCTCGGGCACATGGCGACACGTTACATTTTTAGAAGAAAACCACATCAGGGAACACAAATTGGGCAGTAAGATAGTATTAAACGAACTTTTCAACAAAACTACTGAACCTTCGACAAGAGTTGTTGAAGAGCCAAGCACATCAACAAGAGTTGTTGATAGTTCATCAAATAATTCACATCAACCTCAATAGTTGAGGGAACCTCGGCGTAGTAGGAGGGTTGCGAACCCACCTGTTCGCTATATAGGTTTAATTGAATCCTTAACCGTCATATCAGATGGCGATGTTGAGGATCCATTTTCTTATAAGAAAGCAATGGAAGATGTAGATAGAGATGAATGGATCAAAGTCATGGATCTCAAAATGGAGTCTATGTACTTTAATTCGATTTTGAATCTTGTAGATCAATCTGATGGGGGTAAAACCTATAGGTTGTAAGTGGATCTACAAGAGAAAAAAGGGTGTTGATGGTAAGGTGCAAAACTTTAAAGCTAGACTCGTGGCAAATGGTTATACCCAGGTTGAGGGGGTTGACTATGCGGAGACCTTCTCACCTATTGCCATGTTAAAGTCTATCAGGATACTCCTGGTCATTGCTGCATATTATGACTATAAGATATGGCAAATGGACGTAAAGACTATTTTTTTGAATGACAATCTTGAGAAGACCATCTATAAGCAGCAACTTGAGGGATTCATAACCCAAGATCAAGAGCAAAAAGTTTGCAAGCTCAATCGGTCCATTTATGAACTAAAACAATCTTCTCGGTCTTGTAATATAAGATTTGATACTGCGATGGATAAGGTTGTACTAGATGGATAAGGTTGGGTACGTTATCTTGGTAACACTATGGATAGGCCCATTTTGTGATTGTTACAAGTGTTGTAAAGTGTCACAAATGTTTAGATCCTAAACGTTCATGTGGAGACATGTGAGCGGGGGTATCCTATATATGAGAGACATATATAAGATTGAACCGCAAAATTATTAGTCTCTCATACTAACACCGTTGCTTGACGAGATTTACTTTTCACTAGGATCATCATAGGTGACTCGACCTCAATGTTGAGTCAGTGGTGAACTCCTACTTGTGAGGACAATCCTTTGATTTGTATGGGTGAGACTAGTCAGGTACGCCGATTCAATAAGCCCACCACTTTGGGGATTTGTCCGAGCAGGTAGCTGGGAACTCAACTGTACAAGAAGAAATTTACATCTTATGAATTGCTCCCTTAAAAGCTAATATTGGGTCTTGAACAATGAGGCGCTTCACCCTCTCACTGGCCAGAGAGGGGTCTAGCTCATAGTTGGACCATGACTAAAGTCTTCATTAGAGGAATCAGTAGTGTTTAAGGAGTTAAAGGTAACATATGGGTAAAACAGTAATTTGAAGGGTCGAATCGTTGTTGATTGATTATATCCGTGGACATAAAAATATATCTACAGTAAAAATAGTGCAACTGTCGGTCTTTATTGAAGTGATCGATAGTTAATGAATGTTGATTTATTTAATTAAAGAGTTTAATTAATTAATCTTGTATCATTGGAGCTTCAAACAAATAGGTCCATTAGATTCATTTGCTAGCTCATATACCTTGGTTTAATTTGAATTGTTCAAATTAACTTAAGGGGAGTTTTTAAAAATAGAAAAAAAGGGAAACTATTTACACAAAATATAAATTTTTTAGAAAGTTTTGATAGACACTGATAGAAATATATTAGGGTCTATCAGTGATAAAAATGATAGAAGTCTATCACTTATAGATGCTGATAGAAATCTATCAATGTCTATCAATTTTTTTTTTTTTTGCTATTTTCTGTAAATAGTTTGACATTTTTCATATCTATGAAAATTTCTCTTACGTTAAGGGAATTAATTGTATGAGATACAATTAAATAATGTAAAATAATAAATTTTAATATAAAGTTAATTTTTTTCTGAGATACAAAATTAAACTTTATAATATGTGAGAGAAAAATATATGAATGAGATTCAAAAATTAATTATATGAATTAAATTCATATATAAACTATAGGTTAAAATTAATATGAATATGATTCATAATAAACTATAGGTTATGTCAGAGATATTACTTAATTGTTGACTAATCTTTTATATGTATATTAAATTAAATTTCATATATTTATTAATTTAATTTTAATTATAATACTTTACCTGTTATCATTTCCTCATCTCTCACACAAACTAACGAATGCCTTTTATTGCAGGTCCTGAAGAAACATATTAAAGCCATAGGCTAAACTCTCGTAGACATTCGAGAAATTAGCCCATCCTATTGTATGCACAAAATTAGGCTCGAAGAAGGGACAGCTGGTTCAATAGAACGACAAAGAAGATTAAACCCTGCGATGAAAGAAGTCGTCAAGAAGGAAATAATCAAGTGGCTCGACGCAGGAGTGATCTATCCTATTTCAGATAGCAGTTGGGTGAGCCCAGTACAATGTGTTCCAAAGAAAGGAGGAATGACAGTTATTACCAACAGCAAGAACGAACTAATTCCCTCGAGAACAGTAACTGGGTGGCGAATATGCATGGTTTATAGAAAATTGAACCTTGCCACCAAGAAAGACCATTTTCTGTTACCATTTATTGACCAAATGCTTGATCGTTTAGCAGGGAATGAATTTTTTTGTTTCCTCGATGGATATTCTGGCTACAACCAGATCATGATAGCACCAGAAGATCAAGACAAAACCACTTTTACCTACCCGTACGGGACATTCGCCTTCAAACGCATGCCTTTTGGGCTATGCAATGCACTTGGAACATTTCAGCGGTGCATGATGGCCATATTTTCGGTTTTTTTGAAAAATTCGGTGGAGGTATTCATGGATGATTTTTCGGTCTTTGGAAACTCTTATCCTGCTTGTTTGAACAATCTAGAGGCAGTGCTAAAAAGATGTGAGGACACAAACCTGGTCTTGAATTGGGAAAAATGTCATTTTATGGTGAATGAAGGCATTGTATTGGGCCAAGCTGGTCTCAAGGTGGATCAAGCAAAAAGTGACACTATTGCTAAACTTCCACCTCCAACAAATGTGAAGACATTAAGAAGTTTCTTGGGGCACGCTGGCTTTTACAGGCGATTTATCAAGAATTTTTCTCACATAGGCCGACCACTGAGTGCTCTTCTGGAAGTTGACCGACCATATAATTTCGACGCAGCATGTAAGCAAGCATTTGAGAGTTTGCGGCAGGCACTAATCTCAGCACCGATTCTTGTGGCACCAGATTGGAAAATTCCTTTCGAACTAATGTGCAACGCAAGTAATTATGCGGTGGGAGCAGTACTGGGTCAGCGAAAAGAGAAGATATTGCATCCAATTTTTGATGCGAGTAAAACCATGAACGATGCACAAGAGCATTACACAACCACAGAGAAAGAAATGTTGGCAGTAGTATTTGCGTTGGAAAAATTTCGTGCATACTTAGTAGGATCTCTTGTAATCATTTACAGTGATCATTCAACAATTAAGCATTTAATGACAAAGAAGGATGCCAAACCCAGACTCATCCGATGGGTGCTCCTTATGCAAGAATTTGACCTCACAATTAAAGATAAGAAAGGAACGAAAAATCAGGTTGCTGACCATCTGTCAAGACTGGAAAACAAAGAAGTACAAGATAAGATGGAAAATATTACAGAGAGTTTCCCAGATGAGCAACTGATGGAAGTGGCATGTAAGGAACCATGGTATAGACAGTGAATTATCTTGTTTGTGGACAATGGCCCACCGAGTTCACCACACAACAACGGAAAAAGTTGTTGCATGACTGCAAATTTTACTGCTGGGATGAGCCATATTTGTACAGACTGGGGCCAGATCACATCATGCGTCGCTATGTACCCGAAGCCGAAGTTCCGCAAGTTTTGTCTCAATGTCATGAATCATCCTATGGAGGTCATTTCGGAGGTTAGCGCACAACGGCCAAAGTTTTGCAAAGCGGCTATTTTTGGCCTACACTTTTCAAAGACGCAAGGAACCATGTGGTGCAATGCGACAGATGCTAGCGGACAGAAATATTTCAAATAAAAATCAGATGCCTCTTAATTCAATATTAGAGGTGGAACTATTCGATGTTTGGGGTATTGATTTCATGGGACCATTCCCGTCTTCTTGTGGACAGCTTTATATTTTGGTTGCTGTGGACTACGTGTCCAAATGGGTTGAAGCAATCTCTTGCGCTAAGAACGATGCAGCTGCAGTGTCAAAATTTCTGAAAAAGAACATATTTTCACGTTTTGGAACTCCACGAGCATTAATTAGTGATGAAGGTTCGCATTTCATTAATCGCGTTATTATTAACCTTCTCCTGAAATATAATGTTAAGCACAGGGTCGCAACCGCATATCATCCGCAATCCAATGGACAAGCCGAAGTGACCAATAGAGAAATTAAAACGATATTAGAGAAAGTGGTGAACGCATCGAGGAAGGATTGGTCACAACATTTAGACGATGCGCTGTGGGCCTATCGCACTGCATACAAAACACCCTTAGGGATGTCACCATATGCGTTGGTCTATGGAAAACTTTGTCACTTGTTGTTGGAACTGGAACATAAGGCCCAATGGGCGTTGAAGCGATTAAACCTTGACCTGGAGCTAGCTGGAGAGGCTTGAAAGATGCAGTTGAACGAATTAACAGAGTGGAGATTAGCTGCATATGAGAATGCAAAGATCTATAAAGAGAAAACCAAGAAATGGCATGACAGCAAGCTCAGTAAGAAAGATCTATATGCCGGTCAAAAAGTGTTACTTTTTAATTCGAGATTGCGTTTATTCCCAGGTAAATTGAAGTCTAGATGGTCGAGACCTTTCACAATTAAAACAGTATTCCCGCATGGAGCAGTGGAATTGATGAATGACGATGGCACGGGAATATTCAAAGTTAATGGCCAGCGAGTAAAGCCATACTATAGAGGCACGATTGACAGGGAAAAAGCCTCCATTGACCTCCGCGAGCAAGCATAAGAACGCATATAGAGGCACCCTGCGGTAGAATGTCAGACAAATATAACTTCAGGGATGTTCTCTATCCTTTCTCTTTACTGTTTTTTTCTTTCTTTCTTCGTACTAGTTTTCTTCCAGTTAGGAGTAGTATAATTCAAGTAGTTACTTTGATGATGAGTAGATATGACCTCTGAAACACAAAGAACGCATTCGATGCATTGATCATTTAAAATTTTTTTGCTTGCGTCCTAACCTAAGTGGGATGCGGCGAGAGTAGACATGCATAACTGAGCCTTCAATCTAACATAAATGCATTCAAGTACCTGAAATCAGGTCATGCACAGTGATATTGCAGACTGCACGGCTCAAGGAAATGCTTCGATTCATGCGTAATTAGAAGCGTCATCCTTTGAGGGCATTCATTACCCTTGCACGCGTAAGTTCAATATAAATACCTCCTCTCTCGCCCTCGGACTGAATCTTTAGCCTTTCTGCCAAGTAAACTCGATTAACCCCTTCCCATCAGCTCTCTTTCACCGGTGATGTCCAAGCCAACCTCCGTGTCCTCTTTAGCCCCACCTTCCTCTACACGCCGATCATCGCCGATAGATCTATTTACACAAGTTCCACTCGACGTCAAACCCATTGCGGTTGAATTTCCAGCTCCAAAACGCCCAACAGTGATCGTAATCGATTAGGACTCAGATTCTGACAGAGGATTTCCTCAAAAACCGCTGGACGTCAAGCCTCTTGCAAGTAAGTTTAAAGATCCCCCACGCCAAGCGCCGTCGGTGGTAGTCATAAATTCAGACTCAGACGACTCCGACTCCGAAGCTTCGTTACATTCTGCACCGGTCCGCCGTTGAACAAGGAGGTAGTGGGCCAAGTAAGCTTCAAGCGCGCCGTTAAGCCGCGCCTGCCCGTCAATGTCCACTGAGGATTCTCAGAACAACTTCACCAGCGGTGGTGAAGATAGTGTTGTCTCTTCCTACCCTACGCAATACTCCACCCCCTCATCTTCCTCTTCCTCTAGTGTTCGCCAGCCTTCACCTACCATCTCAACTCCTTCAACTCCCCTTTCAACCCCCGTTTTCAGGCCTGTGCCTAACCAGCCTAGCCCTCGAGTCCGCCCCCCTTCTGTCCGGCCAATTATTCAACCTTCTCCATTTATTCATCGTGCCCCCTCGCCTGCCATGCGACCATACTTTTTCACTACATTCAACGCACCTCAACCACCCTCCTTGCGTCGACCACCTCCTGTGGTTATTATTGATTTAGACTCTGACGAATCTGAGGAGCAATCACCTCAGCAGCCAATCGACGCAAGGCCATTGGCATTTGAATTCCCACCTTTTCCAACCCATCCTCCACCCCCACAACCATCTAAATTTTCTCCACCGCAACTGTTTTCTTCACCTCCCTAAACTAGTCCTTCACCTTCGCCAATCCCTGCTGCTCCAAAACTTCATCCATTGGTCGTCACATATCTTAAGCCATCGCTCGTCAAATCGTGTGCAAAGCGACCCAGAATGAAGTTTCCCGCTGAATCATCCGCCGAAAATCTCGGTGACGCAGACCCTATCATCCAACTTGTGGATGAATGCCAGCCATCAGGCGCGTCCCTGAACTCCAATGACGCCATGTAGTGCCCTGGTTGGATCAAGTGAAGCCCGACGACAGGATGAGCAGGAGGTCTTTGGAGATATTTTGGCTAGCATTGAGCGCCGGAAGTCTACTGCGAATACTCCGGCTGAAGAGGGAGAAGTTAACCAGCCCTCTCCGAGTTCTCAAGCAGGAACTTTAGAGCTCAATACCGTTGAATTGGAGAAAGGAGATGAGGGCAAATCGGTGTGCGACCCACTTGAACGCATCGCAGAAATCCTTTGTGAAGTCAGAAACCTAGCTGGCCTGCAGGACAATATTGGCCAGGATACTACTGTGTCTGTGGCAATAAAGGGGCATGGGGTGGATGCCCAAAATGAGTGGCAGCAGTTGTCGCCACAACCAGAAAATTCACCACAAACGAAGATCCCTGCGGTGAATATTGCTGACGAGCGTAAGCTACCAGAAGCTCGCGGGTCCCCGGAAAGCAGCACCAATGACGGGCATATCGGTCCTGTTGCTTCAAAATACAGGATTGACCCTGACGAAGAGGATGAATGGGTCGCTCCTCTACAAAGGTGCCAGTTGAAAAAAGCGGCGGTCGCCGTCGACGAACCTGTAATCCACACAATTAGTCCTGAGGTTGTTGTGGCGGCGTCATCGTCCGACCGCACGGCAGAAAAATTGGCCAAAGCAAAGGCCAAGCTGAAAAAGGAACTACGAGAACTCTGTAGAGAGGCGGAAGATTATGCGGCCGCTTGTGTCTATGCCAAATTCCATCGCGCCGATTCTCAGGACAACATTAGTGGTGTAGCCTAAGCAGCCCAAGAACTTGAAGCTGAGGTGCGCGATGATGCGGCCACCGAAGCGTTGAACGTTGCTGCGTTGGAACTTGAGCAAGAGCTTCAAGTTGAAGATGATGCGGCACTGGCTGCATCTTTAAACTCTCCTCGTCGGAAAGAGGAGCCTGAGAAACAGAGGCTTGGGGCCAAGAAAACCAGTCGCACAACGAGGCATTTTCTTCCCCCACAGCAGCTCCAGCACAAAAGCCCGTAAAGAGAAAAAGGGATGACGAGGGAGGTTCCCTTCCATCACTACGCCCGCAGCTACAGGATAAGGGCAAGAAAATATTGGTGAAAGAGCCTCCAGAAAAGAAGAAAGGAAGGGGTCGAAGCTAGCCTTTCGGTGACCTGTTGATAGAAGTAGGTTTCTTCTCGGAAGAAACCCCCTTACCTGCCTACATCACAGACATTGTGGACTACCATGGCTGGCGTGACTTTTGTGCGGGTCCCCAACTTATGGCACCTGAGCTTGTCCGAGCTTTCTACCACGGGCAGGTGCATGACGAAGTGGATATGGAAGTTGTCCATGGTTGCGAAGTTCCATTCGATGCCAGGGAAATCAACGCTCTATTCAATCTACACGATAACCCTGAGGCTGAAGGTAATCGCATCATTGCCCACACTCCCAGTGAACTGATGCAAGATGCCATCCGGGTTCTGACTAGACCTGGGTCGACTTGGGAGACATCACCCACAGGCGTTCATACCCTTCCTTCCAAATGCCTCATGCCTGAGGCCAACCTGTGGGTATATTTTTGGTTAAAAAGTGGCTGATCCCAACAACTCACGATGCATCAGTTTCTCGGGATCGCGTCATGGCTGCATACTGTATCATGCAGCGAATCCCTCTTGATGTTGGTCGCATTATAGCGGCGCAAGTTCGCAGCGTCTTCACCAAGCCACGCGGACAATTATTCTTTCCTTGGATGATTGTTTCACTCTGCGTCAATGCGGCCCTCCACTACCCAGATCTTCCGTTCGCGGAAGAAGAGTATATTGACATCAACGGGGTAATCGACAACAAGACGCTTCGACGCCTGCTCAAAGACTCACCGCATCGCCCAGAGCTGGTAACTGTACAAAAAGGGGCCACCAAGCCTAAAGCGGTGCGACCACCACAACCTCCTAAGCAAAAGCGACGCCAGAAGGAAGTCTTTGTTGTAAGTGATGACGAGCCTATGCCTAGCCCTGAGATTAGCACTGGACCTGTAGGCCTGCATCACTCGCCGCCATCTACCAATAATATTCCCTTGCCGTCCCCACTAAACTAACCATTATCTCCCACAAGTCCAAAATTACCTACACCTCTTCCTCCTCGGCGGGCTGTTAAGGAGTCACTCCAAGGGACCAAAGGCGCAAGTTCATCGCGTCCTTTGTCGCCTGCGATTGAGGAAACATGCCCACCCCCTCCACCTCCAAAAGCTTCGACTACACATACCCCGCAGATGCAACACCATGAAGTTGAAGTGGAGTGAGATGGATTGCAGCAGTACATGAGTGATGCCATTCTAGCACCTGTTTTGCAGGAAATGCTTCGGCAAGAGGAGCGAGCTACACAGGCTATGCATCTGTTAGCAGCCAGGCATGATGAGTAGTTCCGATTCACGTTGGCATACATGTAGCAGTTATTAACTCATCGCCCTGCCTTGCCTCTACCAGAAATTCCAGAGCATCTTCTCCAGCCATTCATCTTTCCAACAGATTCGGCTCCTGCTCCTGAACGCAAGGCTGATGATACTGAGCATCAGAAATAAGTTTAGGGGTGTTTTGCTCTAATGCTTTTTATTTACAACTGATTTTGTCTTCTTTTTCAACGCTTCGTGTCATGTGTATGCATACATTAATAAACCATCCGTTGAATGCCTCTTTTTTTTCTCCATCTTTGTTTTTGGCTGATATCATCGTTTTTCCTTTTGAAATTCATAGCTTTATTTTTTTCTTTGCGTTGAGTATTTGGCCCAGTGATGATACTTATACACTACATTGTCACCTCAGCTCTTTCCCAACATCACTCGACAATTTCGATCTTGTCTTAATGAAATACGTCCCAAGCTCTTTGTGCGTAAGATTTAGCTCAAACTATTCTTCTAACATTTTTTTCTACAAAGTCTCTTCTAGTTTTGCTCTTTAACGCAATGAGGACCTTGCGACTCTCTAAATTTAGGGGTGGTGAAAAGTTTGCCTAAAGATTACCCACCTGCCAAGCGATATCGATGTAACTTCAATGTCTCTAACTAGAGATAAGAGTTAAGTTGTGAAGGGCACTAACTCGTAGTTGGATGCTGCGCATGACACCCGTGCTGGCAAGCCAAAACGAAGGTTAGTAACCTGAATCAACGCATTGCAACACGGGGGTGCAGATTCCTATGTCTTGTAGCCAAAGTCAAGATAAGAGTCTAAAAAGTTGTGAAGGGAATGTGCTCGTAGTTGGATGCTGCGCATGACACCCGTGCTGGCAAGCCAAAACGAAGGCATGTAACCTGAATCAGCGCATCCCTAAAAAAAAAAAAAATCTTATGAGTCTATGACAAGGCCAGCGGGTTATAAGTAAAGACAGGAAAAGAATTGTATAAAATGAAGAAGTAAATTTTTGGAAAGAAGCTTGCCACATTTGAACTTAGGAATTATTTCAAGCAAGTGACAAAGTTAAGAGTGATGTTGTGAAATTTAGCTGGTGCAGGCAAGAGGGTATTCTGAGAGGCCGATCAAAGCAAGAAAAAGAAATGTGGCGTTGAATTTCTTTTGTAAAGACACGCTTGAGGACAAGCTTTATATTAAATTTAGGGGTGTGATAACTTGTAGAAATTTAGTTATTTTACTTCTTTTTCTTAGAATAAATGAAAGATTAGTGAAAAGAAGGGCATTTCAACGCATGATTCTTTAATATATTCGCATAACACGCGTGAGTGCATGAAAAGAAAATAAGAGATGTTATTGATAAGAACTAACAACCCTTGAACGCTATTTGTGCAAGAGAACACTATCGCAACCATGCGGCGAAGATCACATCAACGCATGACCAGCAAAGAGAAAAAACCAACCATGACAGCTGTGGTAGATCTTCGGTACCATAAACCGTTAGACGGAGGCGGGGCGCGTGGTCAGAAAAGACAGAGCCAAACGCGTTGTGGTCCCGCCCTGCACCAAAGATGGAAGGTACCATAATGACGCCTATAAAAGCAAGGGAGAAGCAAAAATTAGGGTAATCAGAAATCATTCTTCTGGGAGGCGCCACTGCACACCAGTCCATTTTTCCTCACAGTGACGGCTGTAGAGATTACGCTACACATCCACTGGCGATGAACTGAGGCTCGAGAGACACGAAGTCTTCGCCACTATCTTCAGCCTCCACCTGCAATTTCAGCATCACTATAGCTCTGTCGGCGAGCTAGACATTCTTGCCAACAGTTTCTTTTTTCATTTTTTCATCATAGTGCTTAATATTTGCTTAGAGATTTGATCTGTTGTTAATTTGATAACCGCAATATAGTTGCACGGTTAACTCTCTGAAACTTTATATTCATTGTTGAACTTTCTGATCATATACATTTCCGCAGCTAGTATGAGTAGCTAAAACATTCACGAGGGTTGGGGACTGTGTTCAACAATATTGTTGAAATTAAACTTAATTCCTTGATCATTTACAGGAGTGTATTCTTTTGTCGACTGCTTGATAGAGTGAGCCATTATTGATTACATCACTGTAGCTCATAGGACAATCTTAGAAATAGGCTTTGCCTTAGAGCCTTTCAAACTGGCACGCATCATAGATATATGACTAGTGTGGCTTTTCTGCTGACAGGTATGAACCAATGGTGTTTGAAGGTTTGATCGATATACTTAACTGGATATTTGACATATTGATGAATGATAGTCTCCAATACTCTTCTTCATTATCACTCTTCCCACTGAAATTGCATTATTGATCTGACGCTCCCATTTTAGTTGTTTTCAAATATTTAAGTTAGTTTTTGTTCACAAATCCTCCATTCATTTCCCTCTTCCTCGAGATTTTCATTATAATCAAAGCATTAGCTATATAAAAATTCCTGTGTTCGACCTTGGTTCTCACCAAGATATCTTAGTATCAGTTTATACTTGGATTGATATTAAGAAAAACTTGAATTGCTAATGATCCATCAAATCACAAGCATAGTCATCAAAGAAGTCTAAAAGAAATATTAAATCGAGAAATAAGTAACAAGTTTTTGGCTAAAGGCTTTCGCCAAAAGGAAGGGTTAGATTTCTTTGATACCTATTCTACAGTGACGTGGATTACATCTATAAGGATGTTAATTGCAATAGTAACTTTAAAATTTGGAAATACACCAAGTGGATGTAAAAACTGCATTCTTAAATGGAGATTTAGATGAAGAAATTTATATGGAACAACCTGAAGGATTTGTTGTTAAAGGACTTGAAGACAAAGCTTATAAACTTGTCAAGTCTCTTTATGGGTTGAAACAAGCACCCAAACAATGGCATGAAAAGTTTGATCGCACTATGTTATCAAATGGATTTAAGATAAATGAGTGTTATAAATATGTCTATGTTAAAACCATAGATCAAGAGTATGTCATTGTCTGCTTGTATGTGGATGATATGTTAAAAATGGGCATAAATAGAAGTGTCATTGATTCCACTAAAAGGATGTTGAAATCCAACTTTGATATGAAAGACATTGATCTTGCTAATGTTATCCTTTGAATTCAAATAACAAGAAATTCAAGTGGCTACATACTTTCTCTATTTCACTACATAGAGAAGGTGCTGAAAAAATTTGATCATTTTGAGAGAAAGTCGACTGTTACTCCATATGATCCAAATTGTGAGTTGAAGAAAAACAATGATGAAGGTGTGTCTTCTCTAGAATATTCTAGAGTTATTGGTAGCTTAATGTACATAATGAACTGTACAAGACTTGATATTCCTATTCAGTAGGAAGGTTAGCAAGATATACCAGCAATCATGGGCATGGTCATTAGACTGCTTTAGTCAGAGTTCTAAGGTACTTGAAGTACACTCTAGATTATGGATTGCATTATACAAGGTATCCACATGTACTGGAAGGATTTAGTGATTCTAATTGGCTTTCTGATAGCATAGAGACTAATCAACCAGTGGGTTTATTTTTACCTTAGGTGGAGCAGTTGTATCATGGAAATCTTCAAAGTAGATGTGTATAGCACGCTCTACTATGAAATCAGAGTTTATAGCTCTTGATAAAATAGGAGAAGAAGTTGAATGACTTCGAAAGTTTCTTGAAGATATTTCATTGTGGCCAAAGCATATAAGTGCAATATGTATTTATTGTGACAATGTAGCGGCTTCTATGAGAGTCAAGAATAATGTCTACAATGGCAAGTCACGACATATTAGACACATGCATAATACGATAAGACAATTGCTCTCTGATGGAATAATTTCCATTGATTATGTGAAATCAAAAGAGAATATTGCAAATCCTTTGACGAAATGGGGCTAAAGCCTATGAAATGAGTTATCTGGTGGTAACCTAACCTAGTTGACTGGAGATCCCAAGATCTAAGTTCAATAAGCAAACTAGCTTGATTATTCATAGTTGACACACCAAGAAACTTATAGTTTCTTCCCATTTCTGTGATGTTGTAAAGTGTGTGGTCTATTGATGTTAAGGTCATATTGTTATCTTGTTTTACAAGACAAGTAATGACATAATACTCTTAACCAATATTACGTACCTATGTGAGAGTAGAAGTGGGGTCGCTTCTATGAGAACTTTTCAAATGGTTTATGTTCTCTAAAGCTCTCATGAATTCAGAATTTTGTCCAAGACCAAAATGGACACAAACGTATAAAACTTATGAAGGATAAACAAGCATGCAGCGAAAATTAATTTGATCAACTTTCACTCTAAGATGCTCAATTTTGAGGATTAAGCATGCAATTAAAATGGAAAAAATCATAGATTCAAGAACACTTACCCTTGAAGCTCCAAATTCTCCTTCAATTCTTGATGAAATTCAACATCAAATAGTTGTAGACTACCACAAGAGTCTTCTCTGCTATTCTCTAGGCTTAGATTGGAAGGTGGGATCCAAATTTGTGGTGAATTTGACAAGGAATGAAGGAAATAGAAGAAGAAGAGCAATGGATGTAATTTTGTAAAATTAACATTTAATATTACAAAAATCTTAACCATTTTTAAGGCAAAAGCTTCTCTATTTATTACGGAACGTCATGATTGCATCACAAAGTGACGACACAAACTTGCAATTTGTTGGCTAATTGTGAAGATAACAACTAAGCTTCTTGCTTAGTTAGTGGGAAAATCCAATCTTCAAATATCAATTTTAAACTCAATTTTTAATTAATTTCCAAAATTGAATTTAAAATCAATTTTAATTTGATTTTTCAAATTCAAAATTAATTAATTAAATAAAAATAAATTAATATTTAATTAATTAAATATAATATTATTTTAATATTAAATAATAAAATAATATTATTTTTTTCACTTATCCCGATTTTTTCAAAAAATCGATATGAATCTCTATTCATATAATTAATATTTAAATCATATTTAAATATTATAATTAACTCTATTTGTCCATTTAATTCGTAATTAAACGTTGATATATCGTATATATCCGACTTTCATTCCTTAAGCTAAGATTGAACGATTCAAACTTATTCACCACACTAAATAAAGGTTTTTATCTATTTATGAGCTAGTAGAGGGACCTAATGAACCTACAGATCATGAGCTCCAACGATCCGAGATTAACCGGTCAAACTCTTTAACCTAGTTAACCAACCTTCGTTAACTAACGGGACACTCCACTAAAGCCCATAATTGCACTCTCCTTAATATAGATATATTTCTATCCACTTGATATAACCATAATAAGTAAGTCGATCCTTCACAGGTTGTCCGTAATCACAACTAGGTCAAAATTACCGTTTTACCCCTGTGATTACATCTTGTTCCTTAAGTCCCACTAATTCTCTAATGAACAATTGGTTTGTGATCCTATCACTAAACCGGGTCCCTATTAGGCCAATGAGAGGGTGGGGCCCCTTGTTCAAGACCTGGAATCAGTAATTAAGGGAACAACCTATCTACTAACCCTAAGTCGGGTAGGATGAATTCCTTCTTGCAAAACTATGTCCCCAGCTATCTACTCGGTCTTACCCTTGAAATGGGAGGCTTATTGAGTCGGTGCACTCGGGCCACTCTCACCCATGCAAATCTAAGGATAATCCTGAATAAACAGGAGTTCATAGTTAGCTCTGGATTAAGATCGAGTTAGATAGGTCATCTAGTTGAAATAGTCAGTATTTAACAATAAACGACGTTATAAAGTAATAGTGACTATTTCGTGGTCCGGTCTTATGCAAACTCATTGCATAGAACGCCCCCACTCACATGTATCCACATGAATGATTTAGGATCACATCATTTGTATCAAATATAAAGTGGGCAGCATTAAATAGTGCCCCAAGATAAGGTACCCATCCTTGTCTCTATACTATAGACCATTTTGGCTATTTACTGGAACTTGATCCATTTTTATGTCATTACATAAAGTTCAAGTTTTCATACTAAAGCCATGGGTTCTTAGTTTATTGGATTTAGAGTTATATTAACAACAATTCACTTTATTCAATAACAAGTTTACTAAATAACATTGATGACAACTTTATTAATAAATAGAATACACGTTAATGTTTACAAACTACGAGTTTTGGGACATAAAATCCAACAACTTAAAGATACAAGATGAATTGTGTGTGATATCTATTGTCTCAATTCACCAATGAGAAGGATAGTTCCAGAGCAAATTTGATGGATATTCACTAAGGAAGATTCAAGTCCAGAAGACACCTCTCTTGATGCATAACTTAGTCTGTTTGCTCTCAACGGTTTTTGTTTGATTTTTTCACTTTCTTTCATGTGGGTGATTGTTGGGTATATATAGTGAATTTAAAGAAAGTGAAACAATTGAATATTGAAACATAAAAATGAATTTAATTGTGTAGATTAAATTCATTGTTTAGAAACTTTCAAATTGGATTGAAACTTCAAATTAAAATGATGTTTCATGTGCAAATTTCACATGTTTTGAAGTTAAATTTGTAGTTTCTTCAATATGAATGAGTTATGTGTGATTTTTGTCAAGTAACAACTAAATTAAGTTAAATTTGACAAATAGTTCAATTTTTGTATTTATTTGATTTTATTTTGTATTTTGGAGAGCAATTAAGTTGTTAGCATATAAATAGCAACTTCTTTCTTCATTTGTAGCGTCCCACTTCAAATTGAAGAATTCTCTCTTTTCATTCTATCTTTCTTTCTTTTTATCTTATGTTAAGTTGAGAGCAAGTATCCAAGAGTTTTGTCAGATATCCAAGTAGTTCGAGGTTGCAGTTCTACCAGAGTTAGTCGTTGTATCCTGCTGAGATAATTGATGTAGTCTGCTTGCATCCGGTACAGAGCAAATAATTGTCTTTAGGACAACGTTTATCAGAAGCGTGCCTCGACTACATTTTGAGTCTCCAAAAGTTTTGAGGTTCTTTCAAGTCTTTGCTTATTATCATATTTAGGCCTTGTTACACCATCTTACTGGTTGAATATTATACATTGAGTGTACTGTTTCTAGTTGAGCTGTAATCAGTTTGCTAGTGTATTCAGTTCATATATACCATTTTTCCCGACAATAAGCCGTCGTTCTGCAATTCATTTTAAAAAAGCATAAAAAAAGGGTTTTTCGACATCCATCTCGAATTCCTTTTTTTTTTTTCTCCTAGATGTCGCTGCCTGAGAAGAAAAGAAAGAAAAAAAATTAGAGAGAGTAGAGGAAGTGAGAAAGGGTGAGGGAGAAGATGAAGATGTAGAAGAAAGGGACGATGAGAGGGGAAAAGAGAGAAGGATTGAAAAGTAAAAATATAATTATTTTTTTTAACCCAAATGTGTATCCGTCGAAATTTTTAGAGTTGTTTTCAAATATAAAAAAATTTCACTGTCTATCAGCGATAGAAGTCTATCAAGCTCATAGATAGTGAAATTTTTCTATATTTGTAAATAATTTGATGTTTTCTATTTATAATAATTTTTCAATTTTCTATCCTATTTTATATATTTTTAATTATTTTTATTTTCCAACTCAATTGATATTCTATTTAAATTCAATGGTAGATGCCATTTTTAAGTTTTATTCAAAATATAATGACCAAAATTAGACAATTGAAAGTACAAATACCAAAATAGAACAAACATCAAAGTACAGATACCAAAATGATATTTTAACCTAAAAATTAATTACACTCTTGCCATCATTTAGTAAAGATTTAACCAAAAACCTTTCATTTATCTCAACGCATCCTTTTAGTTTGAAACCCCTATTCTCAGCTAGTGCAAAGCGTACATTGTTTTAGTTATTCGTAAAAATGAGGAAACTAGAAATTAAAACTTTTGATTCTTTACTGAAATTGATCCATAGAATTAAAATTATATTTTTTAATTCCCTAAACAACAAAATATTAAAACACGAGGAGAATAGTAATAATTTGTGTTATGGATCTTTACAAAAGAAAAATAAATAAATAATTTGTGTTTGTTCGCACGAGGTTTCCGGAGAAACTTGTTTCGTGGAGTTGAACTTGTGTTTATGTAAGTTTGATGCAGATGTGATTCGATCTCTAATATTTAATCCTCTGATTCTCTCTCAACTGAATGCATACGCTTGATGTATGGAAGCGGAGCGCGTGGATGCACGTGAAGTTGAAGTCTTGGAGAAATGTATGTGTTACTAGGAACTTTAGTGGTTCAGCTTCAGTAGTTAGGAGTCTTCTGATTGTAGGAGAATTCTCTCTCGGCTAAATTTTCCGAACCTCATAAATGAAGAAAACTTTTCTATTTATAAAGTTCTCATGTGGGCTTTCGTGGGTTTGGGCTTGACTGATCCATGGACCTGACCCTTGGGCCCAACTAATTAGATTTGGACCTTTACTGACATTTGGGTCAAATTAAGCTTATTTTTAGATTCAATTGGATTCTAGTCCAAATATTAATAATTAATTGAACCAAAATAATTATTTTGATCCAACAGTGACGACGAAAACACGTGGGACATCGAGATTTGCCAATTTTGTATCTTCAATTTTAATTTGAGACACATGTAACTTCTAATTAGTCCCAAATTTAACTATTTCTAATTTCGCCATTAATTTGATAAATGACGTGGCAATTTATTTCTAGTCCAAAATTTCTCATTCAACAGTGTTATATACATATGTATGCAAAATCTCTCTTTTATTCTAATCCATTTTAGTTTGAACAGAAAAGAAGACAGACAAGTTCCACGGCCTTCTTGCCTCAAAGTCAATTCATTGCGTCTATTTTGTATACAAAGTATGACTTGAAAACTAAAATGTTCTTCAGTTATTGTATAACTAAAATGCTTTGCAAAATCCTAAAAAAAAAATCGAGATACTTTGTGCAGTCCAAATAATTGTCGAGTAAAAATTGTTAATATTTTCTTTTTATTAGGTAAGAAAAAAATGCACCTAATCATTGTTCTAAACTACAAATAAACTACAATTGAGATTGAGAATCTATTTCTCATTCAAAGAGTCAAAATTTGAATTATATGATGCCTCAGTTGATGAAAATCCTTGAATAATTTATATAAATGAATTAATCTCCTTATCCGCACTCCATTTCGTCCCATCAAAATGGTTTTAACTCTTAATTAGGATTTGTGTACTATGTATAGATGGTTGGAATTTGATATAGATGAAAATGACACCATATAACAAGTTTTGTTTTAATCCATTTGAATAACGAACAATAAATAAATAATGGTAAAAATCAAATCACCAATATTTAAAACAGTAATAAAGTGTCGTGTCTAGTGATTGACACTCGTAGACTAATGTTGAATATACTAAACTAAAACAAACATCTAGAAAACTCGATGTTGATTCGCGACATGACTGCCTATAGTAGGTTACTAAATCTATAACCTCAACCTTAGAACTTTGATCGTTAGCAAGATCAAGACAACTAACATATTCCTAACCCTTAAAAAAAACCATATAATATAATTATATAATTATATACTATATAGTTCTAAGATTTGCCCTACAAACAACTTGATGGTTGAACTAAACTAGCAACGCTTCCTTCAGCATGACTACATGAAGCTTTAGCTGCTTCATTTTTATAACTCAGCTTCACATCCTCCAGCGTTATGTCACTGCATGGAAATTTCGAGCTACAATCGAATTTCATCGCAACTTGTGTTGCTGATGTTCCGTGGATGCTTCGATATTTCACATCGCTAATTTTAACTCCAGAATCCTATTTGTAAAAAATAAATAAATAAATAAGATACAAAATATTTAAAAGAAAAAAATAATAGTTTGGCACGTGGCAAGCTGAAGTTGGATAACAAAAAAAAATGTCAATACAGACCTGTCCAGGACAACCTTTGTTTTCGGGGCAATAATTTTGATCGATGATGATAGGATTTTCGACATTGACCATTACAATATCTTTAAAAAGAATGTTTTTTGCAAATCCTTTGCTTGGCCTTCCCCATGTTTTAATTCTGACCCCATTTTGAGTGTTGGTGAATGTGGCAGATTTCACTGTTACATTCTGAACACCATTTTCTTGTATTTCTCTTCCTAAACTCCCAATGCTGCACCAACCCATCAAATAAAAATCATATGTTTAATTATCTCAATTAACACATAAACTTCATTAAATTTTGAAAATTTAGTACCTGATTCCATGGCCAGGTCCACAAGTAACCTTCTCAATCCACAAGTTCGACGTGCCAGGACCTATTGAAATGCAGTCATCATCAATGCCAATGATGGAGTTGAGGATAGTAACCCCTAAAGATTGTGCTACGTGAATGCCGTCAGTGTTCGGGCTGTTGCCGGCAGCCGAGACCTTCAGTCCTTGCATTTTTACATTTTGACAATCATTGATTACTATGTGGAACATTTGACTATTCAGCGACGTCAATCCACTAACTATAATGTTTTTTGAATTGGAAAATTCCAACGACTGCACCAAAAAAAAACATTCAATAATGTTTTGTAATTAGAAAGCAAATCTCCGCAGAAGGAAATAAATAAAAATGGTAACTTTTGTAAAAAGAAAAAAATTTGGTTAAAATACTGATTTGGTCTTATATTTTTCAATTTGTTCAATTTTAGTATGTATATTTTATTTTCTGATTTTAGTCTATACTTTAAATAAATCTTAAATTTAGTCCCTGAAAATTAATTTTTACCAAATTAGTTAAATAATAATAATAATTTTCATGCAAAAAAATATAATATGTGAATATGTTTTTAAAATTATTGTAATAATGCTAATAATAAAAAAAAGTTTTAAAAAAACAACAATAAACTAACATTGGGGACTGAGTTTTTGATTTATTGAAAATATAAGACTAAAATTAGATATTTAAAAGTATAAAGATTAAAATTGAAAAGCAAAAAAAACTATTGTGTAGCTGAGACAACACTTATCAACATTTGTCACATGGCAATTTTAAAAAAAAGATTTTTTAAAAATAAAATTTAACAAATTTTTTTATTATTAAAAATGATTTACCGTGGCTCCCGAGGGGCAAGAATTTTTGGAATTTTTGCAAGCCCACAATCCAAATCCTTGAGCATCAAGAACACCGCCAAAGACACTAACACCATCGACATGTCGAAAAGTGATCCAATTTTCAAAATTTGCAATCACACGATAGTTTGAAGGAGCGAGGAGTGTGCCATCGATGCGTATAGTGATATCAATGTTATTGCAAGGCCCATCAAAAGTTGTACTTGAGAGAGAGAATTTGCCCTTTGGGACGTAGATGGAACCGGCTGTCGATGCACGACACGCTCCGGCCCAGGCTGCCTCGAAGGCCTTTGAAGAGTCGGTTTTGGTGTCCGGTTTGGCACCGAAATCGACTACATTGAAGGTGGACGAGGAGGCAGAAGAAAAGTAGAAAAGAAGGTGTAAGAGAATGAACGAGGTTGTGTGAAGAGCCGTAAAATGAGAAATAGATGAGAATATGGGTGGTTTTGTTGGGAAGTTGATTGGGTTTTGAGGGATTTATATAGAAGGGGGAGAAAGACGAGACATTATATTTGAGTTATGAATAGAGAAATATAACAAATTTCCTATGTTGGAAAGTTTAGGTGTAAAAGGAAGTTTCTTTTTTTTTTTTTTTAAAAAAAAATGGACTTTGAAATTTGAAAATGGACTGAAAAGGAGTTTTCTTTATTTAAGGCTTTAATTACAAATGTGACCAAATGAAATGACCAATATGGCCTCACATGGTAAGTTGGACTCTATACGCTAAGCGTGCCTTAATTGCTTCTCATTATGTCAAAATAATTCGGATTATACAACATTTTCTTAAATTGTATATATAAAGTTTTGGGTCCTTCAAGAACTAATAATAATAAAAAAGTGTAGGGGGAAACCGCATAAACTAACTTCAATAACTATGTTTGTTGGTAAGTTTTAATTGGACCAATCACTGTCAAACTATCAAATTTGTTACCATTAAATTCCTAAATTAAACTTTTAATTCGGTCAATTAGCTTCCTACAATTTTTTATTTGTAGCAATCAACTATCTATGTACGTAAGTATTGATATCAATAGTTTTGTAATATTAAAATTTTGATATCAAAATCAATATTTTAATCATTGATTTCAAATGCTTCTCATTAGTAGGAGTGCAACAAAAAATCGAGAAACTAAACTGATCCACTGGTTTGGTTCGATTTTTTAGTATAAAGTTGGGCACCTTAGTTTGTATTTAGAGAAAACCAAAAAATATTGGTCCAAATTGATTTTTTTATTGGAAAAACCAATCAAAACCTAACCCAACCAAGTATATATATATACCCTTAAAAATAAACTATGACATTAGATATATTTAAGTATTTTAATTATTATAGAGCATGTATATTTGTTGTTTTAAAAAAAAAAAATCAATTATCATAGAACATGTATGTTTATTTTTTAGATAAGTACAAAAAAAAAATGTCTAATTTCAATTTATAAACAAAGAAATAGACCAAATTTTAATTGAAAATAGAAAAAAAAAAAAAAAAAAAAAAAGATCAATTCAAAACAAAAGTGGAAATATAAAATTAAAAATTGGAATAAAAAAGAAAATAATAAGAATCGAGAACAAAACCGACAATAAATTGAAACAAATGAAAATCAAACTATTACTTTTGTTCTTTATTAGACATTGATTTGGATCCTTTTAATTTTTATAAAATCAATTGATTTGGTTTGACTCTTGGTTGACTAAAAAATCGACAAAACCAAACCGACCGCTTTCGCCCCTACTGAATAGTAATGTTAAACCTGTCAATAATATACAACATATCGAGATATTTTAATTCTTTAATCTACATCAAAACTTAATTTCAACTTCAACTTGAATTCTAAATATTTTTTATTATTATTTAATTAGACATTTTCAGTTTTACTTTGCACTACTTTTATTTATTTTGTTAATTTCCTTTTTAAACTTTAAGTGGTTGATTGGAGCGCAAAGTTTATTATAATAGAGGGCTATAATAATTTGTGAAGTTGAGTATTCTGTATATGGGGTACATGTTTATTTTAGTTTGAATTCAAAAAATTTGTGTATGTAGTACAAACTATTTTAGTATGAGTTCATGAAGTTTGTGTTTGTGGTGCTTATTAATTTAGTCAGAGTTTAAGATTTTATGTGTTTGGATTACTGATTTGTTTAACATTGAATTCTTTATGGGTTTATGGTATTTTTTTTTTTTTTGTACTTTGTATTATATAAATATTAGTATCTTAAATAGCATATTTTGTAAATAAAAATAAAAATATATATTTGTTCCGCGAATTAACAATTTTCAATTTTATTTTTACATTCTAGTGTAGTTCTTTTTGTTGATTTTCTTTTAAATTTTAAATTCCTCTGACGTTATTTCAATAAAAATAAAATATATATATTTATGTAACTCATGAACAGAGTAAATATAAAATTTTAACAAACTATCAGGAATTGATTGCAACAATTTACAAACCAAGGTGATCGATCAAATTAAGTATTTATGTTATGATTGTAACAAATATCATAGTTCAAAGGTCGTTTGTACAGTTTTTTTTTGCTAAAGTTTGAAATATTTATTATTTAAAGCACAACATGAGGTGTGAAGATTTTAACAACATACCTTATGATCAATGTTAAAGAAGTTTCATCCCCCTTCCTATTCCTAATTTAAAAACTATCATTCATTTTCCTTATTTAAAAACGTTAAAGAAGTTTCATCTCCCTTTCTATTCCTAATTTTGCAGCCTCCTTTCAAAATTAGGGTTTGTTTGGTAGAGAATCATTCATTGAATTCAGAAAACGTGTTTAGCAGGCAACTGAGATTCTGTTTTTGAAATTTCCAGATTATGTGATAAATTCTGAAAACATTCATTTATTAGACAATGTATTATAATTTAGCAGGCAACTGAGATTCTGTTTTTGAAATTTTTAGATTTTGTGATAAATTCTGAAAACATTCATTTAGTTTATTAAACAATGTAATATGTATAATGTAATGTATTATAAATTATATAATATTATAAAATAATAATTATATAATTAACATAAATCATATTCATAAATAAATTAATAATAATATATTGTCAACTTAATATTAGTGGATAATCCAACTAGCTAGTTTTATTATTTATAAATATATAGTATCAAACACCTTTTAAACAATTGTTTAAATTAGAATCCAATTTCTGAATCTACGACCAAAAAAATATCTAAAATATGAAATACAACTCTATTTTCATTGAATCCTTTGTTTTTAAATTTATATTTTAAAATTCTCTATCAAACAGACCCTTAGTGTTTGAAAAAAAATTAGTGTTACTTTTTATGTGTAAAGATAAAGAGATTTTTAGAGGGAAAAAAAGAGGGTTGATTGGGAGAGAGAGGAGAAGGAAAGAGAAGAAAAAAAATGCCATATAATATATAAAAATTAATAATTTTTTCCAAGTTATTTAAAACTAACACCTCAACAATGTCATGTTACTTTTCCATAGTCAACTAACGATCATTTTAATACAATAACTATTTAGAACTATTTTTCGAAATGCATAGATTAAAGTGTCACTTTTGAAACTTCCAAACTTCAGCGACCAAAAATGTGTTTTGCTCTATAATTAATTTTTAATGATTAAAAGTATTTTTTGAATAATTGTAAAATTAACAAAAGTGATTTTAATAATTTTAGAATCAATCCCAAACATGGCAAAAACCATTAACATAGTATAGTAAGTTAGTGGCATTAGATTATGCTAATTTTCGTTTTTTTTTTTTTTTTACTTTTAGGTATAAAATTAAAAATGAGGTTAAATTTTAAATTGATCCAACTTTAATGTCTGTGGCTATTTTGATTTATGAAATTTAAATGGTGTCAAATATGACTCTAATTTTAATTTTGTATTCAATATGTTTTTAAACTTTAAAATATGTTTAATAGGTATTAAACTTGTCTCTAAATTTTCGATTTTACACAGTTTGAGGGAAAACAAAAAGTGAAATTGATTCGTTTTTTAAAATAATTAAATCTTTTCCATTTCTTTTCCTTTTATTTTTTTCAGATAATATATATATTTCAGACAATATCTTTATCATACCTTTCAAATTGGGGTTTTTTCAGACATAAAAAAAATAAAAATATTTACACTTATAGAAAAAAAAGTAGGAAATAGAAAACCGTTTATAACTTTTCAAAATTCCTAACATACCCTCTTCAATTTCGCGCGCCCGTCGTTCATCGTTCACGATTCACGCGCTGATTTCTTCATTCATCGTTCACGATTCACGCGCCGATTTCTTCATTCATCGTCCACAATTCGCAGATTTCCTTCCTCGGTGAGACCAGACTTCTTCATAGGTGAGATCAGACTTCTTCAGCGTGAGAGATTTCTTCTTCTTCAACATCGAGAGCCTCGTACTACTTCTTCTTCTTCTTCTTCTTCTTCTTCTTCTTCTTCTTCTTCTTCTTCTTCTTCTTCTTCTTCTTCTGTTACTGTTCCATCTTCTTCTTCTTCTACTCTTACTTCTTGTTCTTCTACATCTTCTTCTTTTTCTTCTTCTTCTCCTATCGTTACTATGCATCTTCTTATTCTTTTCCATCTTATTCTACCGTTACTGTTGTATCTTCTTAATTGTTTATATTTATGCATTAATTTAAATTTCTGATTTCAATTTTGTCCTAAATCATTAATGATTACTGATTAATTCATTTTGTAGAATTTTCTTCTTCTTCCTCTACTGTTACTTAGGTTTTACTAGATTTCTTCTTTTTCTTTTCTTTCACGTTTATTAGGTGTTCAATTTGAAGTCATCTCTAGATAGAATGTGATATAAATTTATCACAGTCTATCTATCTTGATAATGAGCAATTTACTTAAATATGTTCTTTGTTTTTATCCAGCTCAAACTCTTATCTCACTAATATAAGGTAATAAGGCTCACTGATATAAGGTAATTAGGTTCTATCACTATCTATCTATCACAATGAAGTTCTTTCAACATACAATGTGCTCAATAAAACAGTGCAACAAAAAATCTGTGATAGATACTGATAGATTCTATTAGTGTCTATTTGTGAACAGATAGACACTGATAGAATTCTATCAGTTTCTATCTAGATATATACTATTATACAGTTTTATCTTTGTTTATCACTAATACACAGAGATAGAATAGTTCTATCTCTGTTTATAACTGATAGATACTGATAGAGTTCTATCTTTGTCTATCTGTAATAGATATTTTAAGTAGTAGTTTCTTATACAAACTTTTTTACATTATGCAGTAATTTGATACCATGATGAATGTTCCTATAGTTGTTTTTTATGATGGACAATGGAACCATTACAATTGTTATGAGAATTATAAAGTTGTTGGAGTTTTGGTAGATGATATGATAGACTACAATGGTTTAGTTGCTTTGATATTGAAAGAAATTCAGTGGGATGCTTCTGTAGATTTGTCAATATTATTGGATTTTGGTAAAACTATTATTCCAACTGTGGTTCAAATAAAGCAAGATAAGGATGTTACTTGGTTTCTGACTTTGGTTAAAGATACAAATACTAGACAACCTTTAGTTGCTCACAATAGTCATTATTCTATGGAAGGATGTTCTAGTTATGTTAGTAGTGGAGATGGTGATAGAATATTATCTTTAACTTCTTCTACTTCTTCTTCAAGTGACATGGTTATAAGAAATATTGATTTTAATGGAGATCTGAAGGAAAAAGATTTATTTGGTAGTAAAGAAATACTATCAAAGTGCTTTTACATAACAGCAGTGAAGAAAAATTTCCAGTTTAGGACTCCCGTATCAAATTCAAAGTCACTTGAGTTCAAATGTTTGCAAGAAGGTTGTAAATGGTATGTTAGGG
This sequence comes from Lagenaria siceraria, assembly GCA_002890555.2. Lineage (NCBI taxonomy): Eukaryota > Viridiplantae > Streptophyta > Magnoliopsida > Cucurbitales > Cucurbitaceae > Lagenaria > Lagenaria siceraria. The sequence goes on along the minus strand of CM016483.1, from coordinate 12,911,592 downwards.
CATCTAGGTACAAGCATACTGAATTGTGGATGCTTAGAAAATTCATTTCTGACCATGATTATTCATTGAATACAACTCAGAGTACTCATAGGCAAGCTTCTTCTTCCATAATTGGCGAATGCTTAAAAGATGATTTTAGGTTTATCTCTACAGATCAATCTATTCCTAGAGATATTATTCATAAGGCTCGTACAAAACTTGGTGTAAATATTAGTTATCAAAAAGCTTGGAGAGCAAAAGAACACATAATACGTTCATTGAAAGGTGATGCAGCTGAATCATACAGCTTAATTCCAAGGTTCTTTGAAAAATTGAAGGAAATGAATCCAAGTATGAAGTATTCCCCTTAACAAATTTCTATCACTCTCTATCACAGATAGACTGTGATAGTATACTATCACTGTGTATCAGGGATAGTTGTCTATCACTCTCTATCACAGATAGAATGTGATAGTATACTATCACTGTGTATCAGGGATAGTTGTCTATCATGTCTATCAATGATACACTTTAATAAATACTATCATGGTCTAACTACCATTGATAAAAAATGATAAAATTGACACTAATATAGATGTTTTCATGTATTTTTGCAGGTACACATACTGCTTTAAAAATTGATGAAAATGGACATTTTAAGTTTTGTTTTATGGCTATTGGTGCCTCAATTGAAGGGTGGAAGTATTGTAGACCTACCATATCTGTTGATGGAACGTTTTTGAAATGTAAGTTTGCTGGCACTCTATTGACAGCATCACATTAGATGGTAACAATCAAATCTATCCCCTTGCGTTGCTATCGTAGATTCAGAAAATGATGCATCATGGAAATGGTTTTTTGAAAACATACGAAATAGTTTTGGGATCGAGAAGATTTAGTAATTGTCTCAGATCGACATTTGAGTATTCCAAAAGGAGTTTTAAGTGTGTTTAAAAATGTTGAGTACTGTGTGTGCATCCAACATGTTTTCAAAAACTTGAAGCTGTCATTTAAGAATCCTATGATTGAAAAGTTTTACTTTAGTTGTGCTAAATCCTATGCCATTGATGGATTTGAGTTTAATAGGAGATCAATGGAATCGATTTCTCCAAATATTCGAGCTTATCTTAATAACATAGGGTTTAAGAGGTGGTCTTGTGCACATTCACGAAAAAAGAAGATATGAAATGATGACTACAAACACTGCTGGAAGTGTAAATTCAGTTTTAAAAGACTCTAGAAACTTACCTATTGCAAGTTTACTTGATGCAATTAGAAGTCTATTGCAAAAGTGGTTTCATGATCGAAGTAAATCTGCTTTGTCAATAAAAAGTCTTTTGACTCCTTGGGCTGAGAGTATATTGCGTCAACAACATGAAGAATCAAGTTGTTTCTTGGTAAAAGTTGTCTATTTTTTTTTTTTTTTTGGTAAAAGTCTTTTGACTCTGATAGAAACTGATAGTATACTATCAGTGATACACAGTGATAGATAATGATAGTATACTATCAGTTTCTGTCAGTAGAGTATCAGTGACAAAAACTGATAGTATACTATCAGTGTCTATCACTGATAGACACTGATACTATACTATCAGTCTCTATCATTAATACATTTTTAATACTAATTGCTCTCCATTTTATTTTGTTAGGTTGATCCCATTAACAGCAATGAATATAAAGTAACAGATGGTGATAAACAATCCATAGTGAAGCTGGATTTGGGAACTTGTAGTTGTCGAGTATGGGATTTCATTGAAATTCCATGTGCTCATGCACTTGCTGTTCTACGGAAGCGTAATGAGGACACTTACTCTTATGTATCTGCATATTATCATTCAACAACATTATCATCAACATATAATGGATGTTTTCAACCAGTTGGAGTTCATTCAGATTGGAGGACGACTATAAATGATGAAATTGTAGCATTACCTCCTATTATCAAACGTCAAGCAGGAAGACCTAAAAAACAAAGGATCCTATCTATAGGTGAATTGAAATATTCAACAAAATGTAAACGTTATAATCGCGATGGTCACAATTCTAGGACTTGCAAATTTGGGCCAGTTAGTGAATGATGTAATCATGATAGTTAGATTCTATTTTCTTTTTCGACTGAACTTGTCAAATGGAATGATATTAGAATTTATGAAAGTTATTTTTATATACCTGTACACACTCACATGAGTTTATTCAACATATAATGATAACTTCTATTTTTTATAACCATAATATCATCTTTTGTGCATTTTTGAATGACAACTCTACCAATCAGTCAGATATAAACTGATAGAGTACTATCAGTGTCTATTAGACAGATAGAAACTAATAGAAACTGATAGAAACTCTATCAGTAAACTAACTCTCAGTCAGATAGAAACCGATAGAGTACTATCAGTGTATATCAGACAGATAGAAACTGTTCTATTAGTAAACTAACTCTCAGTCAGATAGAAATTATTCTATCAGTAAACTAACTCTCAGTCAGATAGAAACTGATAGAGTACTATCAGTGTCTATCAGACAGATAGAAATTGTTCTATGAGTAAACTAACTAACTCTCATTCAGATAGAAAATGATAGAGTACTATCAGTGTCTATCAGACAGATAGAAACTGTTCTATCAGTAAACTAACTAACTCTCAGTCAGATATAAACTGATAGAGTACTATCAGTGTCTATCAGACAAATAGAAACTTATGGAAACTCTATCAGTAAACTAACTCTCAGTCAGATAGAAACTGATAGAGTACTATCAGTGTCTAACTGTGATATGTGTATCAGACAGATAGAAACTGATAGAGTACTATCAGTAAACTAACTATCGGTTAGATAGAAACTGGTAGAGTACTATCAGTGTCTATCAGACAGATAGAAATTGTTCTATTAGTAAACTAACTAACTCTCAGTCAAATATAAACTGATAGAGTACTATCAGTCTCTATCAGACAGATAAAAACTGATAGAAACTATATTAGTAAACTAACTCTCAGTCAGATATAAACTGATAGAGTACTATCAGTTTCTATCAGACAGATAGAAATTGATAGAAACTCTATCAGTAACTCTCTCAGTCAGATAGAAACTGATAGAGTACTATAAGTGTCTAACTGTGATATGTGTATCAGACAGATATAAACTGATAGAGTACTATCAGTGTCTATTAGACAGATAGAAACTGATAGAAACTCTATCAGTAAACTAATTCTCGGTCAGACAGAAACTGATAGAGTACTATCAGTGTCTATCTGTGATATGTCTATCAGACAGATATAAACTGATAGAGTTCTAGCAATGAACTCTCTGTCAGATAGAGATTGATAGAGTTTTATCCGTCTCTATCTATGATAATCATAACTTCGATATCCTCATCTTTTGTGGAATTTTGAATGACACTCTCTGATTCACAGATAGACACTGATATAAACTTCAAAATTCAAAATTCAAGATATAATCAAAATCTACATTGTCACTAGTATAACCAAATCCAAAAAAACAAACCAGAATTCATATTGTCAGAAACCAAAATAAAAAATAACAAATGTTCACAAAATATAGTTCATCACACTTGTAATGTAGTCTTCCAAAAACTAGGATTCACATAAAATAGTAAACTATAGTTCTAAAAAAATAGTTCTAAAATCAAGGTTGAGAAGATTCAGATTGAGATCGAGATTGAAGCTGAGAAATTTTCAAATCAAAGCTTGGAGCACTGTCCATCAATGATGTTGCTGCTGTCGTTGTGGAGACTTTCTTCTTTTGCTTCGTTTCAACCTTTTTCTTTGGAGAGACTTCATCTGCTACCTTTGTTGTTGGTTTTCTTTGCCTCTTTGGTCTCTCATTCACAATATTTCTATCATCTCCTAACACTTTTGGTTGAAATTTTTTACGTTTGCTACGTCTCCCTTTCCCTTCAACAGCCTATGATGGTTAGGAAGAATAATGTTAATGATATAATAATATACTGTGAAAAGATTACTATGTTGAACAATTATTATTCAATATATTGACCTGTTTCTCATTTTTTTTTGTTTTGATCTTGTTTCCCTTCTTGTACTTTCTTCCTCATCAGATACATCTTCCTTTGACTTTTTTGATTTACTTTCCCTTCTTCTATTTTATTCTTCATTATCATCTTCTTGAACACCTTCCCTACCTTGAACTTCAATTTCCTGTAATAAATTTCCTGTATTGTTATTTTTCTATCTTAGATGGATGTTGATAGACTTCTGTCAATTGAACATTAACCATTTAAAGAGTGAGAACATTAAACATTTAAGAAAACAATCAAACTTTATCAGTTTTTTGATCACCTTCAACATCAATATCTTGTTCATTGTCATCTTCAAGAACAACATCCAAACCTTCAAGTTGAATTTCCTGAAATCAAAAAATTTGTTGATTGTTCTTGTTTTTTTTACAAAAGATAGATACTGATAGAGTACTATCAGTATCTGTCAAGAAACTAATCGGTATAATAAAACCAGAGAGAGTAACTAAAGAAAAACTATCAAACCTTTTGTGTCGGAGCATTATCCAACTCTTCCTCTGTCTCAAGCACTTGTGTTTTTGGTGTTTCCAAATCTACGATTGAAATTGGTTCCAAACTATCTTGTGTTGTAAGCACTTGAGTTTGTGTTCCGATCTCTCTTTCCTACAATAAAACAATTTATAGATTGTCATTGGTTTCTACGTAAGATAGAAATAGATAGAATTCTATATGTTTCTATCAGAGATAGAAACAGATAGAACTTCATATGTGTTAGTGCATGCATATCACAAAATACAACATACCACAGTCTCAGATAAATATTTTGCTGCATTCTCAACCACAGTATCAAGATCATTGTCCTCTTTTAGAATTCTAAGGCTACAAGATGGAGCTTTATTCTTTTCCACACATTCTTCATCCTCATTTTCTTCTTGTTGTTGAACATTTTCAAATGCAACTCTATCATTTAGTCCTTCCACAATTGTTTTCAACATTCTAATTATTTCTTCTTGGCCTTGCTTCAAAACTTTTTGTTCATTCTCTACTCTTTCTTGGCCTTTCTTCAATTCTTCTATTTCTTCTATTATTACTTGTGCAGAAACCTTTTTCCCTCCTACTCCTCCTTCTTCAAAAGATTCCTCAATTTCTTCTTCCCTTTCCATTTCTTTTTCTTGTTCCCTTTCCCTTTCTTTTTCTTTTTCATTCTCTTCCAGGTCTATGAAATATTTGAAAGCAGTTGAATGACATTCTTCTTCTGTTGGATGCAACGGAACCACACAAAACTACAAGTAAACAAATTGATCTTATTAGAGATAAATATACTAGCACCATTCTGATAGTCTGATAGACAGAGATAGTATTCTATCGTTGTCTATCAGTGATAGACAGTGATAGTCTATCACTAATAGACAAGGATAGAAAACTATCTTTGTCTATCAAACAATTGATATACAAGTCATATATAGTGATAAACTACCATCACTTATTTATCAATTTGTCTATCAACGTTTTTTTGGTTCAAACAATAAGATTTTTTTTTTTAAAATGAAAATAAGAATTTATAAGAAGTACTTACATCATTTGTTTCAAATATATTCTCATGAAGATTTCTCCATTCATCTGCCTCCAAGCACTCCCATGTTATGATCCTTGGAATTTGGTTGCCTATTCTTCTTCCAAATCCAACATCTATGTCTGACAGTTTAGGCATTGTCTCAAAAGCCCAATACACTAGTGCCAATGGGAAACCTTGAAGGTAGACAAACTTCTTCTCACTATAAGATGCCTTCTTAAAAAATTGATAGGTAAGATTGTAGGACAATCTTCCCCAAGGATACTCCCTAAATAGTTCTTCATTGTCCAAAATATCAACATGTTTCTAATTCGTACTATTATGTCCTTGCTTAGGGAGTAAAAAACATTCTAACAAAACAAGGTTTGCCAATTTCACCTTCACTGAATCACTCTCAAAATCATGTAACAACTTAAAACTTCTCTCAATATCTTTCCTACTAATGGTTTTATCATTCTTAAACACTATTTCTTTAAGTTCTGACATTTTGACCTTTTCATCTAAATTTATTGGAGGAAACTCATGACCCTTTAATCCTGTTACCAAACAAAACTCCATTAGTCCAAATTCAGCTATGTGACCATTGAAGTTAAAGGCCATGGCATTTCGCTTTTGTGTAGTGCACTGCTTTCTTATGAGGTAACTTAGGAATTGGGTGGGTATTCTGGATATGTGAAGATCAAGAAAGTGGCCAAAAGGACCATCCTTGAAACTAGCTAAATTTTTATCATCTAATCTGTCTTTGATAAGTTCTAGGGTAGCTAAAGTTGCATACACTGTTATATTCATCTTCTTCTCTTGATCATATAGTATGATGTCATGTTCCATCTGTAATATATAAAATATACTAAAACAATATATCAGCAAAAATCTAAAAGAAATTAAACAAAAACTAGCAACAAACTATTAGCTCATGACCTTTTATTACAAACTAACAACAAACTATTAGCTGATAGAGAGTAATAGAACACTATTTATCACTGTCTATCCCACTGTCTATCAGGATAGACAGTGATAGAATACTATCACTATCTATCCCACTATCTATCATTAATAATAAAACAACCAAACAAACACCTAACATACTCAGATATAATGTGATAGTGATAGATATTACTAGAAGACTAAAGAAAAAATGACTGCAAAAAAATATTTCTTAACCTATAAGTGGGATAGAGAGTAATAGAACACTATTTATCACTGTCTATCCCACTGTCTACCAAGATAGACAGTGATAGAATACTATCACTATCTATCCCACTATCTGTCATCAATAATAAAACAACCAAACAAACAGCTAACATACTCAGATATAATGTGATAGTGATAGATATTACTAGAAGACTAAAGAAAAAATGACTGCAAAAAAATATTTCTTAACCTATAAGTGGGATAGAGAGTAATAGAACACTATCTATCACTGTCTATCCCAATGTCTATCAGGATAGACAGTGATAGAATACTATCACTATCTATCCCACTATTTATCAAGAAAAAACAACCAAACAAAAAACATCTAACAAACATTTTTGACTCATTTGTCATTTACAATCAATGTATATATGATTTTGCTAACAAAAGGAAATTTTAAAATGTTTAAAACGCATAACATACTCAGATATAATGTGATAGTACACTATCACACTGTATAAAAAATTAAAATTATACATTTTCTTTTCCTTTATCCTTATTTTTCATTTCAGTCTTAATCTTTTTTGACGTGCTTGGTGAGTCCCCTTTGACTGATGTTCTTTTTCTTTTCTTTACCATCTATACAAAAAAATTAGGTTAAATAAACAAATAAGAACTTGCTAACTATTACAGAAAAAAAAGGACTAATTAGTACCTTCTTGATGTGTTTGTAATGGAGTTGACTGATACAAGCTGAACACTTACAAAGGACAAGGAAAACTAAGAGAAAAAAATAAGATTTAGCTGCTGAAAAATGAAGAAGAAGAAGAATATGCAACCGTAATAAATGCACACCAGAACAAGTTCATGTTGAACGTGGTTGGAAGACAAGAAATCGCTGAACGTGGTTGGTTGGAAGATGAAAAAACACTGAACGTGATTGGCGCTCTTTTTCCGATTGAACTTCAGTTGAATTCGTTCATTTAGCTTGAAACGGAAGCTTGAAGCGGGCCATCGACGAGATGAACCTTGCGTGAATGAAACGGGCCGATGGGCCGAGCGTGAACGCGATAAACGTGAAGGCGGGAGAGAAGACACGGGCCGATGGGCCGATGCGTGAAGCGCGATAAACGTGAAGGCGGAAGAGAAGACACCGTGAAGCGGCGATTACACGGGCCGATTTTAAGCCCATTTTAATGAAGGAAGGGCAATAACGTAATTTTACATCATTTTCATCCATGGGCTGCAAGTGGGCTGGGCTTTTTTCTATATCTGTAATTATTTTCCTTTTTTTTCTATACACAATAATTTTCCTTTCAAATTTAGATGAATCTTAATGAGAATTTAAAGATCAGATTAGAAAATATAAAATAAAATCTGTAAATGTTAAAAAAGTTTAGATTTAAAGGAAAAAAAAAAGAAATTTTCACCGATAGAAAAAATGTCAAACTATTTACACAAAATAGCAAAAAAAAAAGCACTAATAGACATTGATAGACTTCTATCCGCATCTATCAATGATAGACTTTTATCATTTCTATCTTTGATAGTCCCTGATAGACTTCTATCAGCGTCTATTATAATTATTTAAAAATTTTACTATTTTATGTAAATTGTTTCCTATTTTTTAAAATTTTCCAAAAAAAAAAGCCTACATATTTTAGAGTATTAAAATATTGGAGATCTCTGTTGCTGAAATTTCTGGTGATGATGCACAGTGCCATACTTTCTGTTGCTTTCAACAGACAACAGCATCATCATCATGTTTTCAAGCTCTCCATTTTCGTCCATTATTTCTTTTAATATTTGTTGAGTTTCTCCATTTTCTTTTTAAATATTTGAGCATCTTCTGCAATTTTATTTTATTATTATTATTATTTTACTTGATTGTTTACAGAGAAAATAACTTAAATATGCAAATTGCCCAAACATTTATTTTAAAATATTGTCATGGGTGATTTTAGATCAAATGCATAATCAACATCAAACAAGGATAGAAGAGACAAAGTCGAAAAAATAACAAGATCCGAGCCAAAAATACTATCTTAGGATCAAAATGGGCATATAAGAGTGGGTTGGTTTGGGCAAGATCGAGCCTAGCGAAATACCTAGTGGGTCATGCCCCTACATGCCTTGACCCAAAGCATTATTGTCGGGTCGGCCCTAGCCACACGCTTGTGCAAGCCCCTTGCTCTGGTAAGTTGAATAATTATCCCAAAGCAACTCTAAAATTCGATTGGGAGAATCTAGGTCAGCTGCTCTTATAATTACCTCATGTGTTAGTACTAGAGAGGAGGAATAGTAAATCTTATATTCCACTTACAAACTATTAATTTGTTTCACCAATTGCTCTTTGATTTAGGATGTGTTTGGAATATATTTTTAAATGTTTAATTTAAAAAATATATTGGAGTATTTGGTAATCACTAAAAATAGCTTTTGAAGTATTTTTTAAACGGTTTTTGTGAAACGAGTTTAAATAAAAATGAGTTTTTTGAAAAGTATATATTTTTTATAGTCAATCGAGACTTTTAAGCATCAAAATGTGTGTGACAAGCATCATACATAATTTTATAGATCATGCCCTTCTCCTCTTAAATAAATTTATCGTTCCGACTCTTTTTCACTATTTGAATTTTGACAACAACAACAACTCTTTTGTGAAAATAATTTTATATTGTTGGAAATAAAAGGGAAAACAGAAAGGCCTACTCCTTAAAGTGCCTGAGACGATATTGCTTTGAAAAATATCACCACTTTTTTCTTTTAATCATTTTTATAAACAATGTGGTTTTCACAATTTTTTTTTTCTTTTTGGATAAATATGTGATTTTCACAATAATGTTGACACTCGTGAGTCTTTCTTTCTTTTCTTTTCTTCTTCTTTTAAAATATTGTTTTACAAATCTTTGAGTGTCATACATAATTTGTTTTCCATCTCTTAACAAACATATTTGTTTTTTTTTCCATCTCTTAAAAAAATATTTGTTTTCTAAATAACGTAGATATTGTGTATTAAATTTCTAAATATATTTCCATACTGGAGGTGAATAAATATTTGCACCCATTTTATAAAAATTTGAAAAAGTATCCATAAATATATAGACATAATATTAATTATAAACACTTTAAATTATTTTAAGATTATGATTATTTTTAACATATATTTATCCACTACACTTCAGAAATTTTTTTATATTAATACATCAATTACAAGATGGAGATCAAACTTTCAACTTCGAGAAGAAAATTAGATGTCAATTATTACTCAATTAAACTAAATCTCTAACACATTTTTGTTTTGACTTTTTTTTCTCGAAGGTTCTATTCATGGAATTAAGTTTTTGAGATGGAGTTTTAAAAGTAAGTGATAAGATGAATTGAAAAGGACAATCATATATATGACAGAGTGTAAAATCAAATTGGTTTAGTTGTCTCAAAAGGTTTAGTTTGGAATTTGGATAATGAGAGAGAGGGGTAGGATTGTCATTTGAGAAAGTGAAAAGAGGAAAAAACGGAAGAAATAAAACGGAAAATGTGGAAGGAAGGGGCGTAAGAGGCGGAGGATAAAACGGAGAAGAAATCGGCGGGGTCGCTTCCATTACCACCAAATTTAAATACCAATTACGACATGTCGTCTCCTCTTCGACCTAATTGTTAGACAATAAACAGTGTATTGTAGGCTAGTAGCCATGTGCATTTTACATTTTCTTCCCTCATTCTCCTTTCTCATTATTATTATCTTTTCTTACTAATTACTATTATTGGTTACTTTAATTCTCTTTTCTCATTTTAAATAAAATAACACTATACCTAAAAAAATAGATTTGATCACCGATATTTGCTTGACAATTAACTCTATTATTAAATTTCATCAAGGTAGATCATGCAACTTGGACGCGATACCAATATTTTGAGATACTTTAAAAATTGAAAAATACTTTGAGATCGATGAATATTTGTTAGAACAAAAATGAAGAAAGAGTAAATCTTCAAGTGTTGTTGACTGAAGATATTTTTGTTAATTCCTATATTAATGAGGTTAGCACTTTGATTGAAGTTGAAGTCTATTAAGATAGAGTTTACTGATGACGTGTATGCTATTTAGTTGTTAATATCTATATTTGATAGTTGGGAAACAATGAAGACAACAGTGTCTAATTCAATTGGGGATAACACTTTGAAGTTCTTCAGGAGTTCGTGATTTTGCTATAGTTGAGGAAATTTATAAGAATGGTAGTAGTAACAAATTTGTTGTAAGTTCAACTTTAATTTAGTTGTAAAAAGGGTAAAGATAAGATAAATTTTGAAGATGGTAGGCCGAGTAGCAGTAAGAACAAGTGGATTTATAGGAGGAATAAGGTGATAGAGTATTTTTATTGTCACAAGAAATGTCACTTCAAAAGTTAGTGTAGAAAATTGGTAGAGGATCATAAGAGAAAGCATGAGGTAAATATGGTTGAAATTGATGATGTATGTGTCTATGTTGAGGGTAACACAGAGAATAATAGTCACTCATCTGAATCGACAATTGATCATAATACAACTTACGTATGACATTAGATCGTAGTTTGTTCACATCTTTCACAACAGGACATAAGGTCTAGTGAGGATGGGGAATGGTAGAGTTTCCAAGATCGTTGGGAATGGAGATATTAATCTGAAGATGGTGTTTGAAGAAAAGCTAGTGCTACTTGATAGCACTTGAAATGTACTATCTTACTAAGCTTAACTCGGGATCGTTGTGTGGTTTAATGTATTTAAATGATGGTTTTGTAAGTATTAAGCATTGGACATGTAGATTTGAGTGTTCGAATGAAAATCAAGCTTAAATAGCGCATCTAAAGCCAAAATAGAGCATCTAGATCAAAGAGGGTTTTAAATGACGAAATTTCCCCTGATGATCTAGTGCAGCAGTGCCATTCACATAAGCATTACAAGGCAACGATGCGGCGACACTAATGCATTTTAGGAAAGTAAGGCTGCGGATTGAAAAGCCACCGGATCATGGCATTGGACGCCAGAATATTCTCTATAAATATGGAAGTTTCTCAGTATTTAAGTTATTCACCACTCCACATTCGAGACTAAGCCTCCCTCCTCTCTTTTCTCTATATTTTGAAACCTTTCTGATGTATCTTAGCCTCCTAAACTTATATCCATTGAAGATCTTGATATTTAATGACTAAGAGATATTTTTCTAGCTTAAGTTGAGGAAGAAACCCAATGTACTAAGTTGTGAGAATTTGTATTTATATTATTCTCTTATGAATGAGTGTGATTCTTGAATGTATTTTAACTTATATGCCTTGGATGATGTTTGGATTGATCACCCTTGCATATTTTTATTTCTTTGTTAGTATTGACTCACAATCTGTGACATTTAGTTATGTATTGATCATAGGTAATACAAATCAAAGCTTGCTTATGTATAAATTATTTGGTTATCTATAGTGACCCTTTACATGCTATTTACTTTCCTTGCACAAAGAAACAATCACAAACCCCCCATTGGTTGCGTGACGAGGTTGAATCTCAATTAGAAGAAATCACGTAATTTTGTATGGATTCACTGGGTCTTGCTACTAATACTACCTAGTACTAGAAGTTTTTTATCAGTTTTATAAATTTATTTGCTTGGTTAGTACCCTCAACAAGTTCTCTAAAGGGATTTAATTCTGACAAAAGCGTGTGATCACTTGCGATTTCAATTTTAAATTATGAATTACAAGAAAAAACAAAGAAACACAACAAAAGGCAGTAGGATAAACATATGTACTTAGGCATGCTGAGAAGAGGACACTAAAAGAAATTAGGCCTTTAATGTCTATTAAAATAAATAAACATGGATGTACAATGTCAATTTTGACAAAAAAAAAAAAAATTGGATCTTTTATGTCTGTTTTAAACCGACATTCTAGCCTCATTATACCGGAGCTATAATGTCAGTTTATAACTGACATTAAAGATTTGAATTTTTTTAAAAGTTTATTTGGGATTCAATTTGTAGGTGACCCTCTTTTTTTAATCTCAAATAATTTTTAAATCTTCATTTTTTTTGTTTCCCTCCCTCCCCCATTTTGGTTATTCTTTCAAATTGAATCCCAAATAATTTTTAAATAAAGAAAATAAAATAAAAAGGGTTAAAAACTCATTTTCATTTTTATTTTCTCCATCTATTATCTATGAAAAAGATAAAAATAAATAAAAAACTCCAAATCCCCATTTTCATTTCTCTCCTTCCCGCCCTCCCCCATTTTCATTTCCCCCATCTATTATCTCTCCTTCCTTAAGCAGCCCCCTCCCCCTCTCACGTTTTCTTCCTCTTCTTTACGATTCTTTACATTTTCTTCCTTCGTCTTCTCCATTCGTGCATTCAGTAGCACACCCGCGGGCAGTTTGCTTCCACAGCCAGACGACGAAGCACCCAACCACAAATCTGTCGCCGTTTAGTCGTGTGAGGTCGACGTTCCTCGATTGCTAGCTGTGAGGTGAGTTTTTCGGCCTCTCTCTCGCTCTTCCAACCTCTATCTCTCTTACAACTCTCAGATCTACCATCCCAACAACAATTATGCCGTGTTGTACTCCACCCTTAGTCGCCAACTGTTCGATTTTTGTTAGATTTTGTAAGTGTTCTATTTATTTCTTTTTTAAGTTTGGAGTTGTTATGGAGGTGGATTTTGATAACTCATTAAGTATTGATGCAAGATTGTATTTACCCATGGTGTTTGGAGGTTAGGTTGTGCTTTTTGAGGTGTTGTCCAGAAGACGTTGAGGTTTCAACGAGCTTTTGGTAAGTGTTTTAAGGATTCAAAACCTTTCTTTTGGGTTAGTTATAACTGGTCACTACTACAAAATCTGTGTTACTTGACACTTGTAACTTTTAATTACTTGATATTTTTATGAAAAAACATAAAGTAATTAGCTTTTTTAAAGAAAAACATCAAGAAAAAGCGTAAAAAAGCGGAGATTTTACGGAATGTTTCAGATTTTTTCAGTTTTTTTCGCGCGAACAAATACATGACGTTTATTTCGTGTCAACTGTATTAAGTTTGTGCTTGACACTATAAAGAATCAAGAATAACATTTATTTATTAACCTATTATTTGACACATTTTAAATATCAAGAAATACTATTAAATTATAAAAAAATAATAAATTATTATTTAATTTAAAGACATTATTAAAACAAAAGGGACAAAAAAAAGCCCTAGCTGCCCCTCATTCACAATAGAAGAAGAAGATTTCACGCAGCCCCTCCTCCAATATTCTCGTCGTCGCATTCGTGTGCAACCGGTCGTCTCCTTCTCCAGCAGAGCCGTTCACCGTTCACCGTAAACTATAAACTCTCGTCGTCGTCGTTCGTGTGCAACGGGTCACGTTCGTCCGTGTGTGCTCGCGTTCGTTAGTGTGCGTCGTCGTTCGTGCAAAGCCGTTCACCGTAAACTTCTCCTCCGGCAGCCTGCTGTTCGTTCGTGTCCGCCGGCTGTTCGTGCGTCGTCGCCGACGTTCTCTCTGTCCGCTCGTCGTGTGTCAGGCATTCGCTCGTGGTTCTCTTCTCTGTCAGATTACTTCATCCAGTGGTGCGCACCCATAATTCCAACTACTATATATTTTTATGAATTTAATCTCTGGGGATTATGAATTTTTGTTTGGAGTGAAAGTGTTAATTAGTCACTTTTTATGAATATCTTAGGTTGTTTTGAGTGTTAAAGTGAAATTTAGGTACAATGTTTGGAAGTTAAAATAATATAAGTTATACACTTACACTTTTTAGGTTGTTTTAAGAGTCACTGTGACACTTTGGAGCTTTTTAGTTTTTGTTTGGAGTCAAAGTGTTAATTAGCCACTTTTTATGAATATCTTAGGTTGTTCTGAGTGTTGGAGTGAAACTTATACACCTTTTAAGAACTTTTTAGGAGTCAAAATGATAGTTATGCACTTTTTAGGTTGTTTTAAGAGTTACGTTGATAACTAGGCACTCTTTATGATTGTATTAGCTTGTTTTAAGACTCAAGGCGACACTTTGTAGCTTTCTAGCTTTTGTTGGGAGTCAAAGTGTTAGTTAGCCACTTTTTATGTATATCTTAGGTTGTTTTCAGTTTTGAAGTGAAATTTAGGAACTTTTCAAGAACTTTTTAGGTATGTTTGGAAATTAAAATAGAGGAGATTAAAAAAGAGGCCATGCCGAAGAAGACTTTGATCATTTTGAATGATCAACATGATAATGCCAAGGTATGAAGTTAGTTTGCTCAAATTGTTGCATTGTTTGACTTTGATATTGTTATGTTTTATGATCACTTTGTTGCATTAGGAACTGAAAAATAGAATGGAAATTGAAAAAGAGGTTGTTAGTGAACAAACTGTAAAGGTATGAAGTTAGTTTGCTCAAATTGTTGCATTGTTTGACTTTGATATTATTATGTTTTATGATCATTTTGTTGCATTAGGAACTGAAAAAAAGAATGGAAATTGAAAAAGAGGTTGTTAGTGAGTCAACAATCAATTTGCCACTACCTTTAAATCAATACTTAGGTTTACTGAAAAGGTAATGGACAAAGAGTCTGGCATTTCTTTCCAACTACCTGTTGAGTTGTTTGGTATCAATAGAAAGAGTTATGTCTTGCATGAGGATATTATTGACTTCTGTAGCATGAGAGAAGTTAAGACTTTCACATTGGTGGCATATATGGCGTAAGTAACATACTGTCATTTGTTTAGGTACTCTAATATTTTATAGGTGCTTGTTTATTGATGTTTAATCTTTTATAGGTGCTTGCACTTGAAGGCAGTTTCACAATACATATTTGCTGACCCGTCTCTTATATCTTCTGGAAACAACACTCAAGAAATTAGAGCTCGAAACCTGTGTAGCAGACTAATTGGCTTCAGAACAAAACCAAATAGTTTTTGCCCCTTTTAATCCAGGGTAAGTAAAGTTTTGTCAATCAAGTAGACCATTAAAAGTTCTTGCATTAACATTATACATATACTTATTGTATTCTATTTAGTGGTCATTGGGCACTACTGGCTATTAACGCATATGATGATATCGTCTATTATCTTGACTCATTACGAACAACATCTCGTGTAGATATCTGATATGTAATAGACACATAAGTTCACTTCTTTCCTACGATGCTTTTCATTTTAGAGTTTACTTTATTTTAATGTTTTATTATTTTTCTTGGTAAAAGGGCTATTGCAATCTTTCGATCTCAGAAAAATATCCAAAAAGGTCGAAAACAAACATTATGGAAAACAGTAAAGGCAAGTATAAACATATTTTTAATTTATATATGTAGGTTATTGATCCTAGTGTGTATATATAACATAAATTATTTGGTTTATGTATAGCAAGGTCTTCTACAAGTTGGAACCATTGAATGTGGATACTATGTGATGAGATATATGAGAGATATTATCACTAAAGGGAGCATAGTAATCACAGATTCAGTATGTTGTTAATAACTATTTTGCATTATTTATAATAGTTCCAAATATAAGCATATGATAGAGCAAGGTATTAACTTAAATATTTGGGCTTTATATAGATTGATACAAGAGACTCGTACTCACAGTTGGAGTTGGATGAGGTGCGAGTTGAGCTAGCTGAATTTCTTGGTTCTCACATGTGATGGTGACACTCGGAATTTTTTGGATATTGACAAAAAAGTTTGATCATTTTTTTGAAGATGTCATTGGAGATATGGGTGCATTTTTTTTTTAAGATATGGGTGCATTTTTTTGAAGATATATATGGGTGCATTTTTTTGGACGATATGAGTTGCCTAGGGAGGAATTAGATATAAGGGGTAGAATGTTCATATGATGTGGTGCCCTAGTTTTAATTTTGTAAATGTGTACGTTGATATATGGGGTACTTGGTCTAATTTTTGTAAATGTGTATGTTGATCATATGGGCTTGATCAATTCTTTTGGGATTTTAGTTTATATTGGGGTGGAGCATTCTTTTGAAATTGTCCATATGTGGTTGATAGTATTTTTGTGACTTACGCATTGTTCATATGGACTTTTATGAACTTTGTTAACATTATATGATCAGGTTGTAATTAAAGTATATATGACAAATGTTTCAAGGATATATATACGATGCACTTTTTTAGGTTCATGTCCAATTTTGGGTTGACTGAAGCTTAAGCTATTGTTCAAATGTGTGTTGTTTATTGGTTAATAATTCAAATTAAACCATATATATCATTGTTGGACCTCAAAACAAGAGCAACAATAGTAATTAATATAATAGGTAAATTCTGTACAAATTTAAAAAAAAAAAAAAAAAGGTCTTGACAAGTTAAATGTATCAAGTATTAATTAGTTTGTCATTTTTTAGGAGTCAAGAATTCTTAAGTCCTAAAAACCTTGATCCGCAATAAGTGTCAAACAGAAGTTACATTTGACATGTAAGAAAAGTCAAGTTCTAAACACCTTGATCCATAATAATTGTCAAGAAACTAAACACTTGACATTTAATATAAGTCAACAGACTCCATGTACTTGACATTTATTACATGTCAAGTTCATATCAACTTGACGAGTTTATCAAGTCAAAAATATTGGTATTATTCTTGACAGGGAATTACTTGACATTTTTAAAAACGTCAAGTACATTGATAGTTGACTTAGAAAAAATGTCAAGTAATACAGTTTTTGTAGTAGTGGAATTGAGTTTTTAAACTCTTAGTTGAGGTTAATGGGTAGATTCATATCTTAAGGCCACGGTTGAAGAGGTATTGGAGCAAATTACATATTGGGTAAGTGTTGTAAAATTTAGTGTGGAAATTAAAGTGGAACACCCAAATAGAACGCAATTGCCAGCAAACTTGAAAGCGATAAGAATAAAACAGAGACACAAAGAATTTATAGTGGTTCGATCAATTTGATCTACATCCACTTTGAGAACCAGCTTAGCACTTTTATTAAGAACCAAAAGGGTTACAAAATTACAGAATTAAGAGTAATATTAATCTGTAATTTTTCTTCAACAAGAACAGCAAATTCACGATTCCTTCTTGTCTCTTGACCGAGACCAATCGTTAAAGCAATACCGCCTAATACCAACTTTACCGCCGGTAAAATACCCACAGATCTGAAGACTATCAATCTGAAATCGGACTTGAAAAACCCGACTCACACGACTGCGCTGACCGTCTGTTGTACAGACCTCACGGCTTGAATAGACTCGTGCAAGATCGACCCGAGATCAGATCGGACGAGCAGACCCACGAAATCGGCGCTGAACAGACTTCACGGCGACGCACGATTCCGACGAAGACGAACGAACGCTGCACACTGACGGCGATCTCTCACCGGCGCCGATCTCTTCGTGTGATTTACGGTGCTCGTGACGGAACTAACAGATTAAAGCGGAACAGTAAGTTGTTTTGAGCCTTTTTAGTTGAAATTATTATTTGGAATAACACCCTTAATGTTGAAGTTAATTAATTTTCTTTATGATTTAGAATTTGATTCAAGATTCCTCAAGCCATAAAGAGATTGTCGTGTTTGGATAATGGTTTAAAATTTGAGCCATTTTGGTGTAGTTTGGTGGGTAATAACTTTATTTAGATCCTTTTAAACTCTTTTTAAGGTGTGTTATAATTGTCCCTAACACTTAAGCTTTTGTTTGTAACTTTGAATTAGTTTGCGCCTCCTTCAAACACTGATATGGATCAGGACATATGAGTTATATTAGTAAACTTTAGTCATTTTTAATTAATTTTTAGCATTTTAATTTTATGAGTTATTTGTTTTCTGTAATTAATTTCTTGCTTTTAAGTGTTAAATTTAAGTCTTGGTAATTATGGGGATGCATTGAAGATGGTTGGGAAGATGGAGGTTGCCATTTAATGAAGATGTATTAAATATGGTGGTTGGAAAATGATTGTTGGGAGATGGTGGTTGAGAAGAGGGCTTCTTTAATGTTTTATTTTGACTTTTTGGAATTTCCATTAAATAGGATAGAATCTCTACAAGGCTATATAAAGCCTTCTACCCTTTCATTTGTCAGAAGACTTTTGATGAATGAAATTCGATATCTCTCATATTGAGACTTTTGCTTTGAATTTGCAATTCTTGTGATAGAATGCATGTGAGCCATTCAATCAAACCTTGATCAAGTTTGATTGTGGAGTGACTTAATTTAGAACAAGATTTCCAAATCTTGCTTCTAGATCTTCGATCAAGAGGTAATCTAATTCTAGCCTTTTTCTCGGCGTTGATCTAAATTTGCATAGGGAGGTGTTAATTTCTTAGTTTCAAAGGTTCTTGCTTGAACAATAGCTTGGATCTTTAGGCTGAGGGTTAGGATTGCCTTATCAAACACTTTTCAACTAGGGCTTAAGTCATTTTTGGTAAGTTTTATGTGTTCAAAACTTTGTTTAAATCCTTCCAAATTCAACTAAGTGTTGCAATATATTACTTTATAATCCTTGGTAACTCTATGTTTGTAGTTTGAAACTAATTAGGAGTGCTCACATTAATTTTTAAGGTTTTGTTAAGGTAATAACATCTCCCATGGACATTATTTTAGTTCGATTAAGATTTTACAACTAAAGTTTGACCTCTGAAACTTATTCATATTATGTAGGAAAGCTTGGGTTTGTTTTTAGGAGCATTGTAAGCAAGTGGTGTTCGAACTATCATGGCGCATTCTTTATAAGGTAATACTTATGCTAAAAACTCTAAAACTTTATCATGCTGTCTAGTAGATCTTCCAATTATTTTAAGAGCATAGTAAGCAAGTGGACTTCGAACTACCATGATGCATATTTTACAAGGTAATTTTTATAAGACATTTTGCTTAAAACTCTATTTTATTCTAAAGTGTTGAATTAGAATAAGTGTTAGAGTGCTATGACCGTCTTACAGTTATGGTAGTCATAACTTTTATTTTTTGTTTTCATTACGTAGATTATATTTAGTTGTTTGCAAGTTCCTGTTTTTGCTATTAGCTTTTTCTTTTAGTTTTGATAAGTTTACTTGTTTGGGTTCGTAAGTTTGTTTATGGTTTCCATTGAGCTTTTTATGTTATAAGCTTTTTTGAGTTTATTTCTTTTGATAAATTGAATTGCCTATGTTTAGTTGTTTATAAATTTTTTGGTTTATGTTTATGCTTTTTGCCCAATGAAGTTGATTTTTATTACTATTTTCTCTTAGTTTTGTTAAGGTTATTTACTTGGGGTTTATAAGTTTAGTTATGCTTTCCATGAGTTTGTGCTTATAATTTTATAAGTATTTTTGTTTATGTTTATGCATTTTTCTAAATGAAAATAGTTGCATTAGGCTTCTCTTGATTGATAGGCTTACTTGTTTGGATCCGATTAGTTGTCTTTCAATTAGTTGTTAATGGTTTCTATTGAATTTGTTTTAGCTTATGAGTTTTGTTACCTTGTCATATTTATCTCTTTTGATAAGTTGAGTTGTTTATAAGTTCTTTTTGTTTATGTCTATGCATTTTGCAATGAGAACACTAGACATGTTTGATCTGTGGGATGATAAAGGTGTTGGGTCTTATGCCCTAAAACTCATAGATAGTAAATCACTGCAACAAAAATGGGCTATAATGTCAGTTTAAAACTGACATTATAGGGGTACGGTGTCGGTCAGGTGACTGACATCGAAGAACGTGTTCTTAAAGATGTTCAATGTCGGTCGCCTTTAACGTTAATTTTCGACCGACATTATTGATGTCTTTAATATTAGTTTTCAACCGACATTATTGATGTCTTTAATGTTAGTTTTCGACTGATAAAATTCTATTGCGGTCTATCACTGATAGATAGTGAAATTTTTCTATATTTGTAAATAGTTTGATATTTTTTCTGTTTATAGTAATTTTTCTTTTTTTTTTAATGTATTTGATCGTATACACACATTAATTAAATTTGTTAAGTCTTGAGCATATTTATCTTATGTATTTGTTGTTTGGTAACCTTTAGATTGTTTTGTTCTCTTATTTTTGTTTTTACTCAATTTTATTTTTATCTGATTTTTTGTTTGATTTTTTTAGAAATATCCAAGATTGATTCTTTAAATATCTTTCCTACATTATGATATTTAATTATTGGTATGTATTTACATTTATTTTTAGTATTTGATTCAATATTTCCAGAAAAATAAACTTTTCTAATGATGGGACCTAGAATATTAGGGTTACCCATATTTTGGACTCCTAAGTTGAAAAATTATTTTTATTGGGATTTCAAGATAATTTGATTTCAATGTGTTTTCTCTTAAAAGATAAGTTTGTTTAATAAAAAAAAATCTTTTCTTTTTACTTCTTTTTTTTTTCTTTCCTAAGAAAATTTAATTAAAAAAAAGGGTATAGTTTCATAGAAGGCATTTTCTTCGAAAGAAAACTTCGATTGTTTTCTAAAATATTCCAATGACATATTTTTAAATAAACAAACAAACAAAAAAAAAAAAAAGAGAAATTTTCATAGATGGAAAAAATGTTAAACTATTTACAGAAAATAGTAAAAAAAACACTGATAGACATTGATAGACTTCTATCAGCATCTATCAGTGATAGACTTCTATAATTTCTATCACTAATAGACCCTGATAGACATCTATCAGCGTCTATCACAACTATCTAAAATTTTGCTATTTTGTGTAAATAGTTTCCCTTATTTTTCTATTTTTAAAAATTCCAAAAAAAAATTTATTTGATAAATTTTCTTTTTTCCTTAAAACAAAAAGAGGCATAAAAAAAGTTTGTTTCCAAGTTGGTTTTTTAAAAATAAATAAGCAAAACCTCAAAATTATAAATATTTTTGGAAATGATTTTTTGCAAATATTTTAAAACATCTTCTTTAAAAAAATCTTTTAAAACTTTCAAAATTAAGATGTTAAAATGTTGACTTTTTTAATATTCTTGAGCTCATGAATTTATTTGGGGAAGTTTCAAAAATAGAAAAATAAGGAAAACTATTTACACAAAATAGCAAAATTTTTAAATAGTTTTGATAGACGCTGATAGAAGTCTATCAGGATCTATTAGTTATAGAAATGATAGAAGTCTATCACTGATAGATGCTGATAGAAGTCTATCAATGTCTATCAGTATTTTTTTTGCTATTTTATGTAAATAGTTTTACATTTTTTTTATTTGTGAAAATTTCCCAATTTATTTTGGGATACCAAATTAAATTCAAAGA
Organism: Lagenaria siceraria; assembly: GCA_002890555.2. Lineage (NCBI taxonomy): Eukaryota > Viridiplantae > Streptophyta > Magnoliopsida > Cucurbitales > Cucurbitaceae > Lagenaria > Lagenaria siceraria. The sequence goes on along the minus strand of CM016483.1, from coordinate 12,889,736 downwards.
AAAAAATTTAATAGTCTTTGATCACTCATAATTACTGTTCATTATTTATAAATTCAACGTCGCAAACCCGTAGCGAGAATTATTATAAATGTTATTTGATCAATTGAAGACCTCAAACAACCTTCAGTCTAATCACTAAGGTCAAAGATATTGTCTCCAGCTTGGTAGGTTTGAAGGTAGGAGTCAAGCCCAGTTGTAGAATGTATCTTCTTCAGGAATATGTGTTTTAGATTGAAGAGGATGTTAGTTGGTACCACTTAGCTATAGTGGGAGTACGTGAATATGCTTTACGTCTAGAGGGTAGTTCCACGTAGTTTACTCATACATTGAAACAAACACAGATGAGTTACAATTATTTTCTGATTATTTCCTGATTTTATTACATTGTTGATTATACAGGATTTTTTTTTTGTTGAGCCTTTGAGTTTACCAAAAAGATCAGAAATAATAGTTGCAATTGAAGTAGAATATTAGAGTTTGCCAAGAACATAAGTATTGTTGCATTGGGAGGTAAAATCGCCGTTTGTCGATCACCAAGTGAGAGATTGTTAAGAAAATATACAGCCCAAACTTTCAAGGCCCATTTATTTTTAATTAACCTACAAACCTTTTTGCTTGGTTACTTTGGAGGTAATTGTAAAAAGTAAAAATTAAGGCAGTGGAAACTTTTCTATAAAAATAGTTTGTAAAAAGGAAGGAAGCAGAAGAAAAAAAAAAAAAAAAGGAAAAGTTGCGGGTCTAGTTGTTCAAAACCAAAGAAGAAAGGAGGGAGTTTTTCTTGCGTTACGTTGTTCACGATTAAAGAGTTTTGTGTGCTTTGTAGGAGTGATTTGTGAGCTATCTTTCTTAAGAGAAAAGTAGAAAGAAATTCTTTTTGAACTTCGTAACTCTTGTACTCTTCTTCTTGACTATTTTAGTAGAACCTATAATTGTAGAAGATTGGATGTAGTATCTAGTTTGAAGCAGACTAATATATTTTCGATGTTGTTTGCTTTTTTCCTTCTCTTTATTATTAGTTATTTTATGATCGATACTTATTCGGCTCTAAACTGTGAAATGGAAACGTTGTAAATTCCCAACATTATATTCGTGGTAATTAAAGTAAACTAAAAAACAAATCCAGAGGACAAGAAACTTTTCAACACTTATTAATCACTATATTAAAATTTGATGGTACATTCTGGGTAAGTGATTTTCACTTGAAAACTCTTTTTTATTCCAATTCATAAGAGTTCTCCTTATATTATATAGGCTCAAGCAATAGAATTACATCCTTCACTCATGTAATGTACTACCTTATATGGCAATACCAACCCTTCAAACCAAAATAATTAGGTTTGCCTATGCTAAGCAACTAGAAGGTTGAACAAGACCAGAGGAAGTTCCTTGAGCATTTTTACATGAAGCTTGGGGAATCTGATTGTTGTAAGTCAGCTTTATGTCTTCCAACCTTAATCCAGTGCAAGGATTTGTTGGGCTACAGTTAAAGTTGATTGCTACTTCAGTGGCGGATGTTCCATGCATGTCTTGGTATGTAACATCGCTAATTTTCACTCCAGAAGCCTAGTCATTGCAAAGAAGAAAAATCAAAATGCTATGAAAACTAGATTTACTGAGTCATTCACAATGCTATACTTTTTTTATTTCGAGAATCAAACTAATCATTGCAACAATCTAGGAATGCGATCAAAGTTTCATGTTTAGCTAAACAAAAAGAATATTATAATATATAAGTGAGGGCACAACCATCTCCAATGATATGAAGGCTTTAGAGTGAAACTAAAAACAAAGTTGTGATCATGACCAAAATAGACAATTATCAATCAATTGTAGATATTTATTAGGGTTTCATCGTCGAATGCAATTCATTCTCCATCAAAGTAAATTAATTACTTGTGAAATTGGAAATTTAAGGTGTATGCATAACATTTAGGGAGTGTTTAGCTCGCACCGATTGTATAAGTTGAGGTTAAATAACTCAATTCTACTTCCTACTTCAATAGTATTCACTATTAAAGTTTGTACATTTATTCAAGAATTTCATCTTCCCTTCTTTCTCTCTCTCTCCGTCTAATGTTTCCAACTCTAGACTAAACAACTCATCACCCCAACACACAAACTTCCTAACTCTAATGTATTAACTTTAGACTTCAAAATTCAACTCAATGTCTCAAGAAAATAACGTACCTGACCGGAGCAGGGATCGTGATTTGGGCAGTAATTTTGATCAATGAGTAGAGGGTTGCGGACATTATTAAAAAGAATGTGTTGAAAAAGAACTTTTTTAGCGAAGCCATCGCTTGGCCTTCCCCAAGATTTAATCCTCACTCCATTCTCAGTCCCTGTGAAAGTAGCTGTTGTCACCGTCACGTTTTCCACTCCAGCCTCTTCTGCCTCCTTCCCCAAGCTCCCAATGCTACAATTATAACAACACGCACATTATTATTCAACAAACACTCCAATTTTCGGAAAAAATTCTACTACTGTCCTACCCAATAACTCTCATTTATAATTTAACACATCATTCAATGATATATATTAATTTATTTTATTGATCCTACATTATTCTTAAATATTACTATTATGACAAGTAATGAATGGAGGATAAAAAATTTTCACAGAATTTTCATTCATTTCTTTCATCGTTATATCTTGAATATATTATGTAACTACTTTGGACATGTTTTCAACTATGTTTGAAAGAGTTAATATCACTTTACACCATGTCTTTAGGGCATGTTTGAGAATGATTTGGAAATGATTAAAATAACTATTGTTAATTACTGAAAATCAATTTAATTCTTAGTGATTTTAACTATGACAAAAATAATTTTAATCCTTTCAAAATTACTCCCAAACACACTATAATTATTTAAAATCAATTATTTATGTCCCGTATGTGATAGCCATTTTGTTTATTAAAAAAAAAGTTTATACTATCACTATTCATGATGATACTAATTTTCTTCCTTTATTACCTACTATTTAAATATGTTTTCAAAAACCTAGTCAAATTTTGAGTCCTTCAAAAAAATAGTTTTTAAAATTTTGCTTAGAAAAAAAAAGTGTAATTTTTTAAACTCAGATTTTCATTTTATCAATTTTGATTTTGAGTAGTGACAAAGGTGGTTTCAACCCTAGCAAATATGTTGTTCATTATTGTCACTTATCCTTACTTACCTAATTCCATGTCCAGGTCCACATGTAATATTTTCCATCCACAAGTTGGTAGTCCCTGGACCAATTGAGATGCAGTCGTCACCAGTACCGATGCTCGAGTCTTGAATGTTTACGTTCAATGATTGCTGGACATGGATGCCATCCGTATTCGGACTATCGCCGGCAGACGAGACATTCACTCCTTGGATTTGCACATTTTGGCAACCATCCACCACAATGTTGAACATTTGACTATTAACCGAAGATAATCCACTGACCTTAACGTTCTGTGCATTGAAGATTTCAAGATTCTACACACACATTCAAAACAATCAAAGCAAGAATTAGTACAAATTAAAAATAAAATATTTCAATTGCCTTCATGTATTTTTGTATTAAAATTTTGCATACCGTGGCTCCATCGGGGCAACTCTTTCCCGAGTGCTTACAATTCCATAATCCAATTCCTTGCCCATCAAGAACACCCCCAGAAATGGAAAGCCCATTTATGTGTTTAAAGGCTATCCAAGATTCAGTTTTAGCTAAAACCTGAATGTCTGAGGAAGCCATAAGAGTTCCCTTGATGAGAATTGTAATAGCATTGTTCTTACAAGGCCCTTTAAAGCTCCCACTTTGAAGGTAGAATACGCCGTCGGGCACGTAAATGGTGGCTGGTTCCGACGACCCACAGGCATTGGCCCATGCCATTTGAAATGCAGGTGAAGCGTCGGTCTTGCCGTCGGGCATGGCTCCGAGACTAACGATATTGAATGTTAGTCCAGCTACCAAGTTATGGTTGAAAAACAGCAGCAGAAGGGAAAGAAGTAGATGTAAGGTTCCTAGAACAGCCATTTGAAAACTGAATTGTACAAGTGTTTGTGATATGTAAGAGAAGAAAAGAAAGTTGAGTGATGGGAAAATGGAAGAGCTGTGGAGTGATATTTATAGGCTAATTATGCTTGCTGATTTAGCTTTGCATGAAAACAGTTTTGAGGGAAAAATAAGGAAAATTATTTACACAAAATAGTAAAATTTTTAGATAGTGTTGATAGACGCTGATAGAAGTCGATATACTTATAAAAAAGTCAAAAATTTAATTGATACAATTATTAGTTTGAGGTTTAAATTGATACAATTTTCAAAGTCTAGGGTTAAATTGCTACAATTATTAGTGTAGGGTTTAAATTGATATAATCCTTAAAGTTCACGGCTACAAATTAATATTTCCGTTAATTTTAATTGTAAGATTCAATTTAGAAATAGGACATATTATATAAATGTTGATAATTAAGTACCTTATATAAATTTTGGGAACCATAGTTTTATTACTGAATGAGTATAACTTAAACGTTAATTGGCATGGTGCTTCAACAAGAACCTTATTATTAAATATGGACCCTTTTTTCCTATTTGTATTTGGGCCCTTTTTTTAAATATGTGAAGTACCTTATGTAAAATTTGTCTAGTAGAGTGATCACGTGGTTATCAATTATTAAAAATTATTCAAGTTTAAAAATTACTCAAGTCAATATTCTGTCAATTGATTATGTTTTTGTTTTAACTTAAGGATGCTGAAATTATAAGAATGAAAGCCCTAATTTTGCCTACAAATTGTCTAAATGAATAAAACTATAAAGTTTCAGAAAATAATTTATTTTAGTTTTCAGGGTTTTAATTTCAATATAAATTGTTTTTGACCGCCTTATAAAATTTAGAAAAATTTTCACAAATAGAAAAAATGTCAAACTATTTACAGCAACTATCAGTGATAGACTTCTATCATTTCTATCACTGATAGACCTTGATAGACTTCTATTAGCATCTATCACAACTACCTAAAAAATTTGCTATTTTGTGTAAATAGTTTTCCTTATTTTTCTATTTTTAAAAATTTTTCCTAAAATTTATATGAATCGGATGTATATAAAGTGAGCATAGCTCAACGATTATTGAGATGTACTATATTCATTGAGATCGAACATTTAAATTTTGGGTAATTGCAATGAGTAGCACTTTTAGGGTTAAAAAAAAATCAAGCCTACGAAAAGAGGGGGACTCCCTTTACAAGAAGGGACTCCGACTATGCAAAAATCGCATCTATGGAATAATTACAAAAAGTCTTCAAAATTGACCCACAAGGAAACATGAAAGTGAACAAGGGACCAAAACCTAAATCTATTAAATGATAAACTATTATGAATGATAGATTTCACTTGATTTCAAGGACATATTTTCTTTCTTTCTTTTCTCCATTTTCTTGCTTTCTTCCTCCGGTTTTATTTTCATCATCGCTTTCATTGATAACTCAACAAAATATTCAAAATAATTTGATGTAATCTATTTTTCAATGCAACCGTAAAACCTAGAAACAACAAAACTACAACAAAACTATTTATGATTGAAGCTTCAAAATACACAATAAAACTTTATAAGTAGCCTTCTATAAAGCGATATATTTCCATATGCTATGTAAAATCTATTATTTTGCTATCGTGGTTAGATTTCAAATAATATAAACCCTATAATTCATATAGACTCTAATCACTAGTCTATCGGTGATACTTTATATCATTGATAAAGTCTACCCATGATAGACTTCTATCCGTGATAAAAGTCTATCACTGATAGATTTTCTACAAGTGATAGATGTATATCACTAATAGAATCTATCAACGATAAAAGTCTATTACTACTAATAGAAAAATCTACCAGTGATAGACTCAGAGAGCTCGATCTAAATTTTGCTATACCTGCAAGTTCTTTTGCATTATGTTATATCTGCTAATACTTTGAGTCTAATTACTATATTTGCAACTGCGCCTCAAATTTTCCCCTCCATGATCTCTTGCACTAAAAAAATTACATTAATCATATTAAACAAAGAATAATAATGTTGTGACACCTCAATTTTCTTCATATTTTGCTGATCACCAAAGGCATGAAGTCCATCATCAAATCTGAAATTGAAGCATATTATGTCAGAGGTCTAAATTTTCATATGGGGAGTTTTTAAAAATAAAAAAAATAAGGAAAACTATTTACATAAAATAACAAAATTTTTAGATAATTGTGATAGATGCTGATAGAAGTCTATCAAGGTCTATCAGTGATAGAAATTATAGAAGTCTATCACTGATAGATGCCGATAGATGTCTATCAATGTTTATCAGTATTTTTTTTGCTATTTTATGTAAATAGTTTGATATTTTTTCTATTTGTGAAAATTTTCTTTTTCATATTCCATATTATAATAATAATATATGGTAATTAGAAAAGGTTGACAAAATATATCTATGTGCGAATATATATGCAAAGTCAAAACGATCTAAATGGGTAAGAAAGTAAAAGAATATTTGGTGTGCGTCAAATTTGGAAGATAATGATTTGGAAAAACGTATAGAAGTTTAAGAGATAATTGTCAAATTGTTATTTAAAAAGAAAAACTGTTGTTTTAGGTCAACGAGAGAACTTGCACATGCAATACACATATTTCATTAGCTTCATTATTGTGTTGCCTTTTTTGTGTTCTTTATTTTCCAATTTTGAACTAACTTACTGTATTAATAATTTCCTACCGTTTTTACGTGTTTTCATTTTTGGACAGCGATCTTGAGTCAATTCTTTACTGTAGTAATAATAATAATAGCAACAACAATAACTTGTTTCGATTTTTATCTATAATCTATGATATACGGAAAAAAAAAACAAATGTATGTCAAAAAGTATTTTATTATTTGTAAAAAAACAAACCATTTAAAAGTTTATATATATTTACACATTTAAAAAAGAAAATTTTTTACAGATAGAAATAATTTCAAACTATTTACAGAAAATAACAAAAAAAAACACTGATAGATATTGATAGACTTCTATCAGCATCTATTAGTGATAAACTTCTATCATTTCTATTACTGATAGACCCTGATAGACTTCTATCAGTGTCTATCACAACTATCTAAAAATTTTACTATTTTGTATAAATAGTTTTCCTTGTTTTTCTATTTTTAAAAATTCCCTTTAAAAAACCATTGTAGATCATTTCCAAATACCTTATAATTTTTAAAGACTTTAATATAAAGTAATTAAGGAAATTGTGAACAATACTTACCAAAAATACCCAATAATAAAAATATTTAACTTGAGAGTGTTGTTGCAAAAATGCTTAGGATTTTTAGCGGAGAAAAGTGAATATATTGTTGGGTTTTATGTCCTAAAACTCGTAGTTTGTAAACATTAACGTATATTCTATTTTATCAATAAAGTTGTTATCGATGTGTTATTCAGTAAACTTGATATTGAACAAAGTGAATTGTTGTTAATATAATTATAAATCCAATAAACTAAGAACTCATGACTTTAGTATGAAAACTTGAACTATATGTAATGACATAAAGATCGATCGAATTCAAGTAAATAGCCAAAATGGTCTATAGTATAGAGATGAGGTTGGGTACCTTATCTTGGGAACACTATTGAATGCGGACAATTTTGTATTTGATATAAATGATGTGATCCTAAATCATTCATGTAGAGACATGTGAATGGGGTCGTTCTATGTAATGAGTTTGCATAAGACCATACCATGAAATAGTCACTATTACTTTATTAACGTCGTTTACTGTTAAGTACTAACCATTTCAACTAGATGACCTAGGTAACTCGATCTTAATCCTGAGCTAACTATGAACTCCTGTTTATTGGCGATTATCCTTAGATCTGCATGGGTGAGAGTGACCCGAGAGTGCCGACTCAATAAGCCTCCCATTTCATGGGTGAGAACGAGTATATAGCTGGGACATAGTTCTGCGAGAAAGAATTCACTCCTACTCGACTTAGGGTTAGTAGATAGGTTTTTCCTTAAGTATTTATTTTGGGTCTTCAAAAACGGGATCCACCCTCTCATTGGCCCGAGAGGGACTCGATTTAGTGATAGGATCACAAACCAATTGTTCATTAGAGGATCAATGGGACTTAAGGAACAAGATGTAATCACAAGGGTAAAACAGTAATTTTGACCTAGCTAGTATACAAATGGAACCTAACCATACATGTCCCCCAACTATATCTTCCAAATCGTCCACACTAACAATCCACCCTTCTCCGCAACTGAAACACTGCCAGAAATGGTAGTCATTTTAAATCAGCCCCCTCCCTCCCGGAGCCCAGGTATCATATACGCCCCCAAAATAAAGAGCTTTGAATACTAGAAGAAAAGCACCTATACCTAATAAAATTAAGTGAATACCCAAAATGGTAGTCATTTTATTTCTATCTTTCCACACATAACCGAAGAATGGAAAAGATTCTTCAAGGGTCTCGGTTCCTAGAAGTGCATGATAAATACTACATGATTACGAACAACCTATGAAGGATCGACTTACTAATTATGGTTATATCAAGTGGACAGAAATATATCTACAGTGAAGAGAGTACAGCTACGGGCTTTAGTGGAGTGTCTCATTAGTTAACGAATGTTGGTTAACTAGGTTAAAGAGTTTGGCTGGTTAAACTCGGATCGTTGAAGCTCATAATCTTTAGGTCCATTAGGTCCCTCTACTAACTCATAAATAGATAAAAACCTTAGATAATGTGGTGAATAAGTTTGAATCGTTCAATCTTAGTTTAAGGAATAAAAGTCGGATATATATGATATATCAATGTTTAATTACGAATTAAACGAACAAATAGAGTTAATTATAATATTTAAATATGATTTAAATATTAATTATATGAATAGAGATTCATATCGATTTTTTAGAAAAATCGGGATAAATAGAAAAAAATAATATTATATTTAACAAATTAAATATTAAATTATTTTTATTTAATTAATTATTTTAAATTAAATTTTAAAATTAAAAATTGATTTTAAACTCAATTTTAGAAATTCATTTAAAATTGGATTTAAAATTGATTTTTGAAAGTTTGAATTTTTCCACTAACTAAGCAAGTAGCTTAGTTATGATCTTCACAATTAGCCAACAAATTGAATAATTGTGTTGTCAATTTGTGATGCAATTAGATTGCATGTTGATTCTTAATAAATAATGATGATTTTGGCTTAATTTTGGTTAAGAATTTTGTAAAATTAAAAGTTAAGTTTACGAAAATTACATCCATTGCGCTTCTTCTTCTATATCCTTAATTTTTTCTCTAATTCACCACAAATTTGGATCCTACCATCCAATCTAAGCTTAGAGAATAGTAGACAAGACTCTTGTGGTGGTTTACAAACAAGTGGTGTGGATTTTCATTAAGAATTGAAGGAGAATTTTGAACTACAAAGGTAAGTGTTCTTGAAATTTTGTTTTACTAATCAAACCATCCCAACAAAATTATTGTTAATTTTTTTATTAAAGGAAGGAGATTTTCATTTGTCTGTGAATAATATATGTATTTAAAAATAAAAATTAAAAAAGAAGAGAGATATCGGTTTTACTTGCAGTGAAGGTGTGAAAAATTATTTTAACTTCTATTTATACCCTTGGTATATTTTAATAGGGCTCTTTTCAAATATAGAAAAATGAGTCAAACTATTTATAAATATAGAAAAAATTTTACAGTCTATCAGTGATAAATCGCGATAGAATTCTATCGTTTTTTATCACTCAAGCGATAGAATTTATTTGCTTGAGCAATAGAAAACGATAGAATTCTATCGCGGTCTATCACTGATAAACAGTAGAATTTTTCTATATTTGTAAATAGTTTGATATTTTTTCTGTTTATAGTATTTTCTCTAGTTGTTATGTGAAAGATGTGTTTTTATTTGGAAATGATGTGTCAAAGAGGATTTCATGGAAATGTAGAAAGGTGTGCTATCTTTTATTATTATATTTTTTTTCTTGTTGGAGTTATATGTTGAAGTGAGGACAAATAGGAATGGTGTGCATTGAAAGGTTGCAATGGTAAACTGGGTATTGTGAAAAGATTCAAGGGAAAAAAAGAAAGGTAAAAATTCTCTCTTTTTGCCCTTTTTAATATAGTATATATATAGATATTAGAAGAATAGAAAAATTACTATAAACAAAAAAAAAAAAATTAAACTATTTACAAATAGAGAAAAATTTTACTATTTACCAGTGATAAACCGCGATATAATTCTATCATTTTCTATCACTCAAGCAAATAAATTGTATCGCTTGGTCTATCACTGTTATAGACTATAAAATTTTTCTATATTTGTAAATAGTTTGACTCATTTTTCTATATTTGAAAATAACTCTAAAAGCTAAACATTTTTCAGAGAATAACAAACTTTTCAATTTTTCTTTGCAAAATTTCCATTTTTAGAATGTCATATAATAGAAATCATTCAAGAATGATAACAGAAGTTGATGTTATTTATTTTATTTTTAAATTTAAATTCAGATTAGTAGGAAATTTAGTTTCATTATATTAATTTTCAATTTGCAAATGAATCTTCTCCTTAATTAGAAAATTGTTTAATATATGAATTGAAATTTGGAGTGAGAGAAGAAGCAAAATGAAATAAGAATTTGGTCGGAGGTGAATATATGAAAATGGGTTTGAATGAAGAAAAGGGGAGAAGGAGGGATGTGAAATTAAATGCTAAAGTTGAAGATGGAGTGTTAAAAATGGTGATTATAATTATTTTGGATTAGAAATTTAGTTGTTGCAAATTGGGTTCAAAAAATGACAAACACAATAGAAAAAATGGAACGTAGAGGGTGCCACAATTTCTATGTTTCAAATCAATGTTTTCATGGTTCTCTATGAGAAATTATATAAAGCTTTTTACTTTTTCGATTTGTCAAATGAAACTTCTCCCAATTGGCAAATTGTTTAATATATTTGAATTTTGGAAAATTTTTAAAAGTACAAAAATAAAGGAAACTGTTCAAGGAGAAATTTTGGACCAATCACAAATTGCCATGTCATTTCTCAAATTAATGGCAAAATTAGAAACAATTGAATTTGGGACTAATTAAAAGTTACATGTGTCCTAAATTGAAATTGAAGATATAAAATTGGCAAATCTCGATGGTTCCACGTGTTTTCATCGTTACTGTTAGATCAAAATAATTATTTTGGTTTAATTATTTATTAATGTTTGGGTTAAAATTTAATCAAGTCCAAAAAAATATACTTAATTTGGCCTAAAGGGCCCAAAAGACCCAATGGGCCAGGTCCATGGACCAATCAAGCCCAATCCCACGAAAGTCCACATGAGAACTCTATAAATAGAGAAGTTCTCTTCATTTACAAGGCAGAAAATTTACACTCGGAGAGCCTAGAGAGAATTATCCCTACAATCAGAAGACTCACTAACTTCTGAAGCTGAATCCTACTTGAAGACTGAAAATCCTTGGAATACATCCATCCAAGACTCCAACTTCACGTGCATCCAAGCGGTCTGCTTCCATACATCAAGTGTACGCGTACAGTTGAGAGAGAATCAGAGGATCAAGTACTAGAGATCGAACCACATCGGCATTAAATCTACATAAACACAAGTTCAACCCCAAGAATTAAATTTCTTCAAAAATCTCGTGTGAACAAATTGGCATGCCCAGTGGGACATCTATATCTCTCATCTCTCTCTCAACACTCAAATTTAGCAATGACCTCTAAAAAAGTTGCGTCCAACGCGCCTGCTGCGTCCAACGCTCCTACTGCAAATGATGCATACACAGAACCCATCACTCGTAGTCACTCAAAAGGGATCATGTAGGAGAAGGAATAAGGTTCTGTCATCACAGAGAACATTTTGAGGCGATTGACAGAATTCTTTAAAGGCGGGATTGTCATCAAGGAAAACCCATTGTTTGGCAACTCTGCTTCTTCCTCTGACCGATCCAAGAAGGAATCACACCCTACGTGATGTTCGTCATGATGGTTGATATAACGACCGAGGCTGCCATGACAGAATTGGAGAGGAAGATAAATTTTCTAGCGAAAGATCTCGAGAAGTGAGATAATGAGATCGCTGCCTTAAGAGAGCAAATACAGGCTCAAGAAACTGCTCAGTCGAGCCAAACTCCCACTGTCAAGGCAAATGACAAAGGGAAAACTCTGTTGCAGGAAATTCAGCTGCAACACTCTTACCTCCATTGCCTCTCTGTTAGTCTAGCAGCTGCAGAACATGATCACAAATACCATCAAAGCCCAGTATGGGGGCCTGCCACAAACTTCTTTTATGTACACCAAGTCGTACACTAAAAGAATCGACAACCTCAGAATGTCTGTCAGATATCAACCACCAAAATTCCAGCAATTCGACGGAAAGGACAACCTTAAACAGCACGTTGCTCATTTTGTTGAAACCTGCGAAAATGCAGGGACTAGAGGAGATCAACTGGTTAGACAGTTCGTCTGTACCTTGAAAGAAAATGCTTTCGATTGGTACACTGATCTAGAGCTAGAAGTGATTGACAGCTAGGAGCAGTTGGAAAGAGAATTCCTGAACCACTTTTACAGCACTAGGCGGACTGTTAGCATGATGGAGCTAACAAACGCCAAGCAGCGGAAGGGAGAGCCAGTCATCGACTACATCAACCGATGGAGAGCTTTAAGTCTTGATTGCAAAGATAGACTCACTGAACTATCTTATCTTTAGTGGAGATGTGCACCCAAGACATGCACTGGAAACTTCTCTACATCTTCCAGAGAATAAAGCCCTATACATTTGAAAAATTGGTGACTTGCGCCCACGATATAAAGTTGAGCATCGCCAACAGAGGAACAAAGGACTTCCTGGTTCTAGAGGAAAAGAAAAATAAGAAAGAGACAAAGGGCATCGAGAAAACTGTGAAGAGTGCCACAAAAGAATCTATGGTCGTCAATACGACCCCATTGAAAATTTCCTTTAAATGAAGAGATTCAAGAGTTGAAAAGAAAGATGATGGGGGCGAGCAGCGTTGCCTAACTCTGAAGGAGAGGCAGGAAAAGGTTTATCCATTCCCTGACTCTAACGTTGTAGACATGCTAGAGTAGCTGTTAGAGAAACAACTGATTCAACTGTCAAATTGCAAGCGACCGGAGCAGTCAGGAAAAGTCAGCGACCTCACCTACTGCAAATATCATAGGGTCGTTAGCCACCCAATCAAAAAGTGCTTTGTGCTGAAAGAGTTGATTATGAGGTTGGCTCGTGAAAAAAAGATTGAGCTAGATTTGGATGAGATGGCTCAGGAAATCATGTTGCAGTGGCAATGCCTTCAAGCGTTCCACCATCAACACTATTTTATGATCAAGGAGAAAGTTTGATCCAATTTGGGACCTTTGAGCCTATAGTTGTTCGGTTCCAGCAAGAGATCATAATGACAAACCTTTAAGACAAAGATGACTTTGTTGAAGATGACGACGAAGGGTGGATCCTTGTAACTCGTCGAAAGAAAAGAAAGGTGAGCTCCACCAAAAAAAAGGAGTTGCGCTTCCATCGAGATTACAGAAGAGGAAGCAAGACTCAGAAAAAGAAAGCAAAGAAGAAGGTGTGGAAGTCTAAGCTTGTCAAGGAGGAGTACGATAATTTTCCTCAACCTCGGCGACTTGTGACTGGAAAAATTTCTTCCAAGAAACTTCCTTAATGATCATCTAGAGGAAGTGCTAGAAGTTGTTGCATGTCATGTCGTCAGCACAGCAGAAGGAGAAGATATTCCTTCAAGCTCGTTGGAGACAACGGTAGAATCAAAAGACCTATCGTCGTTCAACATAGGTGACTTGTTGTCTCTCCCTCAGACAGCTAAGACTGCTCTTATTGATGCATTGCTAAACTCAAGTGCATTAAGTTCATCAAGTTCAAGCGTCGCAGCCTCCAAGGTGCATTCATGCGCTTCTTGTTGCACATCTATATGCTTTTCAGATGAAGACCTATTGCTGGGATCAAAGTATCATAACAGGCCCTTGTTTGTCTTAGGATACATGCGTGAACAAAGGGTGGTCGAATTCTCATTGATGTGGGTCAGCTGTCAACATTATGCCTAAATTGACTATGAAGCAATTAGGTATCTCAATGGAAGAACTCACAAATAGCAAGTTGGTGATCTAGGGCTTCAATCAGGGTGGTCAATGAGCGATCGGCATGATTAGCTTGGAACTCATTATTGGCGACCTAAAGGCCAACACATTGTTCCATGTCATAGATTCGAGGACCACTTACAAGCTGTTGCTGGGGCGTCCTTGGGTTCATGGAAATGGAGCGATAACTTCTACACTCCATCAATGCTTCAAGTTTTATCAAGATGGCATTAAGAAGGTTGAAGCAGATTCCAACCCATTCTTAGAAGCTGAGTCCCACTTCGCAGACGCAAAGTTTTACTTAAAGACCAATAATGTCAGTGAAGTTATGCTTGCGGAGATTTCTCTAATAAAAGAGGACGCTAAGTCCCAGTCCAAGCCACAAATAGATGCAACAAAAGAACCAAGTGAAGGGGCCAATACTTCTGACTCTCAAAAGAGTAAGGCATCTACTAGCTCTGCGAAGACTGAAACTTTGGAAGATGAGAAAGCTCCAAGTCCTCCCATTTTACGTTATGTTCCTTTGTCGAGATGCAAGAAAGGCAAGTCACCATTCGCAGAATGCTTGAGGGGCTTGAAGGTCGGTGATGTGGAATCTTAAAAGAAAGTTTTGTTACACCTCTTACAAAAATAACAAAACAAGAAATTTAGGCTATGACCCGACGAAGGCAAATTTGCTTGAAAGACGAACAAAAGATGGGTTTGATCCAAAGGCTTATAAGCTGCTAGCAAAAGCAGACTATGACTTTATAACTCACACTGAGTTCAAAAGCCTGAAAATTTATGAGCAGCCTGAACTTTCTTCGTCCCAGAAGAAACTTTTGCAGGAAAGATACGCCATACCTTCCTCAAGAAAACGACTTGGATATAAGTCTCCTGAACCAGTTCACATAACTAGAAAGGGAAAGAGAAAAGTGGCTGACACAATCATATAACGATAAAGGAGGTGGATAACTCTAAAGAAGGAGAAAATAATGGTCAAAGAACCCATGTCTTCGATCGCATTCGACCGTCTATCGCACGTGCTTTAGTCTTTGAAAGGCTAAGCATGACGAAAACCGAAGAAGGAAGTCAGCACCCAACGACTAACCTTGGCTGACGCTCTGCCTTTCGAAGGCTTGTTATGCCTTCTATGGAAGAAGGAGACATTCGTAATTCTCCAATGACGACTCGACCCTCGGCCTTTGAAAGATTAAGTGTGCTTAAGAAGAAAAATGAGAAAGCACCTCACGTGTTAATTTTTAACCGCCTTAAGCATGAAGGTGTCGAGAATCACTCTAACAAAAGGTTGTCTTTCTAGTAAAAAGAAAAAGAAAAGATTCGCAGTGATGCTCCTAGTATACCTACAAAGAAGAGTGGAGGAAAATCCCGCACATCAATTTGGCGCTGCATTAAGCTTGAGGATGCCGAGAATCATTCAAATCAAATACCCCCTTGCGAGACAAAGGAGGGAGGAGAAATTCGTAGTGTTGTTTCTTCACGAATGAAAAAGAAGATTTTTGTCACCTTCAATACAAATGAAGGCTCTTTAAAGGTGAAAAGACGTGATATTATTTTTACTAAGCCCGACAGTGAAAACTTAGAATAGGAAGAAGGCGAAACTTCATGTCATCATATCATCGTCATCGAAGAGTCGAAGAACGAAATGTCCGAAGAAGATGTGGAGGACGCCCCTATCACGCTTGAGGATGGTGGTCAATCCACAGTAGATGAACTCAAAGAAGTGAATCTCAGCACAGTAAAGGAATTGCAGCCAACTTTCATTAGCGCGTCTCTCTCAAGTGAAGAGAGGGGCGAATATATGAGCCTGCTCGCCGAATACAGGGACATCTTTGCTTGGTCATATAAAGAGATGCCAGAACTTGATCCAAAAGTAGCAGTCCATCATCTCGCAATCAAGCAAGGGTATCAACCCGTCAAATAGGCTCAACAACGCTTTCGGCCAGAGCTTATCCCCCAAATTGAAGCAAAAGTCAATAAGTTGATTGAAACATGATTCACTCGCGAAGTCAAATATCCAACGTGGAAAGCCAACATTGTTCCTGTTAGAAAGAAGAACGGACAACTTCGTGTCTGCGTAGACTTTCGTGACTTGAATAATGCATGCCCAAAGGATGACTTTCTATTGCCCATCACGGAGATCATGGTTGATGCAACTACTGGACACGAGGCCTTATCCTTTATGGATGGGTCGTCCGGGTATAATTAAATACGAATGACTCTCACAGATGAGGAAATGATGGCTTTTCAAACCCCGAAGGGAATATACTGCTACAAGGTGATGCCCTTTGGCTTAAAGAATGCTGGCGCTACTTACCAACGTGCCATGCAAAAAGTGTTTGATGCTATGTTGCACAAACATGTCGAATGCTATGTTGATGATCTCGTGGTTAAGTCCAAGAATCGACAAAACCATCTAAGAGATTTAAAAGTTGTGTTTGACCACTTGTGAAAATCAGTTGAGGATAAACCCTCTAAAGTGTGCATTCGGCGTAACCTCAGGAAAGTTTCTTGATTTCATCGTAAGGTATCGGGGAATTGAGATAGAACATTCCAAGATCGATGCTATTCAGAAGATGCCGAGGCCAATAAATCTACATGAGTTGAGAAGTCTCTAAGGTCGTTTGGCTTACATTCAGAGATTTATTTCCAACCTTGCTGGCCGATGTCAACCTTTTCAAAAGTAGATGAGAAAATGAGAAAGTTTTGAGTGGGATGAGGCTTGTCAAAATGCTTTTGATAGCATAAAGAAATCCTTGCTTAATCCTCCTATTCTAGGCACTCCCATAGTAGGCAAGCCGTTGATATTGTACATTGCTGCACAGGAAAGTCGCTGGGGGCATTACTGGCGCAAGAAGGGGAAAAAGGGAAGGAGCGTGCTCTCTACTATCTAAGTATGGCCCTAACTGGAGCTGAAATCAATTTACTCCCCTATCGAGAAAATGTGTCTTGCGCTTTTCTTTCCGATAGACAAGTTGAGGCACTACATGTAGGCTTTCACGGTTCACCTAGTTGCAAAAGTTGACCCTATTAAGTATGTGTTATCCAGGCCGATCAATTCTGCTCCAGCAATACGACAATATGTATGTGCAACAAAAGGTGATTAAATGACAAGCATTGGCTGACTTCTTAGCAAATCACCCAATTCCATCAGATTGAAAGTTATGCGAAGACTTGCCCGACGAGGAAGTTTTCTTGGTTGAAATTATGGAGCCTTGAACTATGTACTTTGATGGTGCAACGCAAAGGAGTGGAGCGGATGCAGGCATTGTAAGCCCTAAAACCGTAACCTTAAATTCTTATATAATTTCTTAAACTCGAGATTCATTGAAGTAAATTAAAGATGGAGTAAGAGAATATTAGCAAGTTAAAGAAAAACACAAGGGAAGTTAAATTGGTTGAAGGATTTATTCAACTTTGGTTATATTTTAGAATTAGGGGAGATTTTTAAAAATAGAAAAACAAGGGAAACTATTTACACAAAATAGCAAAATTTTTAGATTTTGTGATAGACCCTGATAGAAGTCTATCAACGTCTATCAGTAATAGAAATGATAGAAATCTATCGCTGATAGATGCTGATAGAAGTCTATCAATGTCTATTAGTATTTTTTTTTTGCTATTTTCTGTAAATAGTTTGACATTTTTCTGTCCGTGAAAATTTCTTTAGAATTAAGTATATATTATTATTATTATTATTATTATTATTATTATGTTTTTAGAAAAAAGAAAAAGAATTATTATTATTATTATGTTTTTAGAAAAAGAAAAAAAAAAGAAAAGGAAAAAAGAAAGGAAAAGGGGATGTGTAGTCGGTGGGAAATGAAAAAGGAATAAAAAAGGGAGGATCTCATTTTCTTCATTTCTTCTTCTTCAAAGAGAGAAACCACCGACCAGCCTCACCTTTGATCAGAGAAGGAGAGAATCGTGAGTTTTCTGGTGAGTTTTGGCCGGAGAGGTAGCTGGAATCTGCAAAAGTTCCACCTCGGTTCTGAAATGGAAGGAAACTCGAGCAACCAGTTGTGGTTGGATGATTTCAAGCTGTAGAGTTCGAATTTGGAGCTAACTTTTGAGGTTAGTAAGTTAATACATTTATCTACAACTTTTATGAAGATGGCCGGAGCTGAAAATGCTTGAAAGTAGATGAAATTGCAGAGGAAAGACAGTAGATCAAAAAACTCGCGAAACTGGAGAGGTCTCTACTTTTTGTGACGGTTTGGACTTTCTAAGAGGAGTTAGAGGCTTAAATTGGTACGGTTAGTTAGATAATTTTATTTCTAACAACTTTTATGTAGAGTAAAAAACCTAAAAATAAAGGGATATGGCTGAGTTCCTAGGTGGAACATAAAGAGTTGCAGAAATCGTGAAGTGAGAGTACCCTCTGGTTTGAGGCAGTTTTCTGACAATCTAGAGATTTTTAGGTGTTCTTATCTTCATGTAAGTTGTAGATTATTGGAAAACAAAGAGTTTGACATAAATTTCACTCTGTTTGGTTAAGTATTGAATGAGTTATGAATTTTTGAAAAATTGGCTGGAAACTCTGAAGCAGGGAAAATTCGTGAATTCGAAGTAGCTTCTGAGATAAGAAATATTCTGGGCAAACCACGAGCATTTAGTTTTACACTCTAATGGTAAGTTGTAGAGGACTTAACTATAAACATTTTGTCATAAATTTCACTTGATTTGGTTAAGAATTGAGGAAGTTAAGATCATTTGAATGAAGGTAAAAATCTGGGAAAAATGCAGGATACTTTTACATGAAATTTCATGAACTAGGAATTTAGGAGAATTTAAAGGAGTTATGAATGATTTCTTGGAGAATTAATAGAGGCTTGGAAACGATTTTCAGGTCAAACTAAGATTTGTGACGCGTATAGACCGAGAGGACAAACAACAAACTGTGAGTGACAAAACGTTTTAATTAACAAAGTTTACAATTCTTTAATGAAGCATGATGTTTCTTATGTGTAATAAGCAATGTTATTTACATGCTTTATGAACCCTGTGTCTTTATAAATAATTTGATTGTGCCAAAACTATGTTATATGCTCGAGGTTGACTAAGAATAATTTATGAGCTTGTATGTATGAGTTGCAAGGCATTATGTGCTTCATGTTTCTTAAATACATTTGCAAGCTCTTGACTGTTGAGCATTTTTTAGTTAAATAATAAGTACCCTATGTACCGATACTTAAGGACAATGAGACGTATCGAGATGAATATGTAACGATACCTAAGGACATTGAGATGGTATCAGATGAATATGTAACGATACCTAAGGACATTGAGACGATATCAAGATAAGTAGGACCCTGTTATATGAGGACTTCGGTGACGTATCAGGGCAGACCTGTGTATACTAACCCTATGTGCACTCATGATGGTTTATGATATTACAACGTTGAGAGTGTTGAGCCTGCTCCACCTCAACTAAGGATTTAAGGCTATTATGTTTTTTTTTTTTTTTTTTTTTTTTTTTTTTTTTGTTTAAATGAGCATGATACGTATGAACTATGTTTTAGATGGAAAGTACTTATGAACCCTGATTTAAAGTTTTATAACTATGAGATGTTTTATGCAAAGAACTTTATTTATATTTAGGCAAGCATGGTTTAATACAAACGTTTTAGTAACACTGTCACTCACTAGACGTATGTCTAACGTTTTTCTTCAAAATATTTTCTCTTATTTCCCAGGTAATGAACGGTATTCAGGAGCTTGACCTACTCTTGTGAAGTCTCTGCCGCGGATCCTCCCCTAGTTTGTAAATATTAGATTTTGAGTTAACTGACATATTAGAGGGATGAAAAGTTTGGTTAGGGAAAAAGTCTTGTTGTGCGAACTTAGCAAATGACTATGTAGCCTCTACACTTGTAAATATAAATATGTCAAAAAGGGATTTTTGTATGCTTGTAAAGTTGAAAAGCGAGTTAAATATGAACTGTTTATCAGGTGTCCAGGCGCACAGGTTGAGTAAATCCCTTGGGTTGCTTGTGTGTATGTTAATGTGAAGAATGTTATATAGATGAATGTATGTAACTCATGCTCTTCCCCATATTTAAAAGGGTAATCTGGGGGGAAGGTGTGACAAGTTGGTATCAAAGCATAAGTTCATGGGAATCCTAGGTTTAAAGGGGAGACTATGATCATGTCATAACTATAATATCCTGATGTGTGGTATATTATAGGAGTCATGCCCCAAACGTGTAGGCAAGGTAGGCAAGCGAGCACTGGAATACCTGAAGCTACTGGGAGCAGAGATGGAGCTCTAGTTTCGAAGGGGGAGTCTAGTAACCCTCATGCGCAGACTGAACCTAATATAGAAGAACAAATTTTTAATAGGATAGCTCAGAGGATGGTTGACAGTGTAGGGTTAGTATCTATTGATCTAGAGAGGAAGTTTGGCATCGAGAGACTGAAGGCTGGGGCTACATCTTTTGAGGGTACCACGAATCCTGCAGATGGGAGGCATGGTTGAATCTGATTGAGAAATGTTTCAGGGTAATGAAATGCCCTGAGAACCGAAAGGTGGAGTTAACTACTTTCCTGCTCTAGAAAGGGGCAGAGGACTAGTGGAGACTCTTCGAGGCTTGAAGAGGTGATGTAGGAGTACTACTTTGGAATGATTTCAGAAAGGCATTCCAAGTGAAGTATTTCACTAGATCTTACTGTGATGCTAAGAGGAATGACTTTTTAAGGCTTAAGCAGGGTTTCTATGATTGTTGCTGAGTATGAAAAGAAGTTTACTGAACTTCCTAGGTATGCGTTGAACCTCGTAGTTGATGAGGTAGATCGTTGCAAGAAATTTGAGGAAGGTTTAAGAGTAGATATCAGAACACCTATAATGGCTAGTGCTGAATGGGTTGATTTTACTAAATTAGTGAAAGCAGCTATGAGAGTTGAAAAGAGTTTAGCTAAAAAAACAACAGATGCAGGTGAATATAGAGTCGGAGGTCGAGACAGACATGATACTAGGAGAATATAGAGTCGGAGGTCGAGACAGACATGATACCAGGAGATTTACACTTGGGGTCCAACAAAAAGGTAGATTTAAACCTCGATATAGTGGGCCATCTGGGTTAAGAGCTGGTTCAGCAAGTAGACCTCAGCGGCGAGATCAGAGATGGGTAACTGGTGAGGTAGGGGTTGGTTCACAGGTGAACACCCTGGAGAATCCATAGCTAGTTCAATGAGGAAACCTCTATGTCCTACATGTGATAAATATCATTTTGGGCAGTGTTTCAGTGGCTCGAATGTTTGTTATAATTGACGCCAAGCTGGGCATTATAAGAGAGATTGTCCTCAAACTGCAATAGATAGAAGAGATCAAAGAACGGTGTCTCAGGTAGGGAGTCAAGTGAAATCAGGAGGGAATACAGGTGAAGGCAATAGTGGTGCCAAGGCCAAAGGACCAAGCAGGTCTAAACAGCAAGGCAAAGTTTATACTATGACACAGAAGGAAGCCAAGGATACACCTAACGTAATCACAAGTACGATGTTAATTTGTGATTTGTCTATGCATGTATTGATCGATTCTGGTGCTACGCATTCCTTTGTATCTGTTAGACATGCTGAAATGTTAAGTATGAACTTAGAATCTTTGAATGATGATTTAGTAATTAGTACACCTACGAGGGATGTGTTAATAGTTGATTCTGTATGTAGAAATTGTGATGTAAAATTTGGTAATGTATGTATGTTGATTGATTTAATCCTATTAGAAGTTCATGAGTTTGATGTGATCATGGGTATGGATTTCCTGACTAAATATCATGCTACTATGGACTGTTATAATAAGGAGGTAGTCTTTAGAAAATCAGGGACGGCTGAAGTTGTGTTTAAGGGTGATAGGAAAGCAGTGTCTACACGTTTGATATCATCCATTAAAGCCAAGAAGTTGTTGACTAAAGGTTGTGCAGCATATCTGGCTTATGTAGTTGATACTCAGGTTAGGAAGAAAGGACCTGAGGATGTTCTAATGGTAAAAGAGTTTCTGGGTGTGTTTCCTGAGGAATTGTTAGGGTTACCACCTGATAGGGAGGTAGAGTTTACGATAGATCTGATTGTAGGAACAACTCCTATATCTTAGGCACCCTATCGCATGGCACCTAAGGAATTGAAAGAATTAAAGATTCAGTTACAGGAACTGGTAGATAAGGGTTATATTCGACCAAGTGTTTCTCCTTTGGGTGCACCAGTTCTGTTTGTTAAAAAGAAAGATGGTACGATGAGATTATGTATTGATTACCGTCAACTCAATAAGGTAACGATACGTAACAAGTATCCTTTACCTCGTATTGATGACCTATTTGATGAGTTGAGAGATGCTTCGGTTTTCTCTAAAATTGATTTACGTTCAGGACATCATCAGTTGAAAGTTAGGGAATCAGATGTCCCTAAGACTGCTTTTAGAACCAGGTATGGGCATTATGAATTCCTAGTTATGCCATTTGGATTGACTAATGCTCTTGTAGCATTTATGAACCTGATGAATCGAGTGTTCCATCCCTACCTGGATCAATTTATGATTGTATTCATAGATAATATCTTGGTGTATTTAGGGAATAGGGAAAAGCATGTTGAACACCTCAGAATGGTACTGCAGACACTTCGCGAAAAGAAGTTGTACGCTAAGTTCAGTAAGTGTGATTTCTGGCTTGATCAAGTAGTATTTCTTGGTCATGTTGTATCAGCTGAGGGAGTTAGAGTGGATGCTTAGAAGACTGAGGCAGTGGTTAGGTGGGAACGACCCACATCAATATTTGAAGTCCGTAGTTTCCTTGGTTTAGCAGGATACTACAGGAGATTCGTTGAGGGATTCTCCAAAATAGCATTGCCATTAACAGAGTTAACCAAGAAGGCTACAAAGTTTGAATGGACAAACAAGTGTGAGCATAGTTTTCAGGAGTTGAAAGAAAGACTTATATCAGCATCGGTACTTGCATTACCTACTGCAAGGAAAGAGTTTGAAGTTTAATGTGATGCTTCAAATCAAGGTTTGGGATGTGTATTGATGCAAGAGCGTAAGGTAATAGTTTATGCCTCGAGACAATTGAAGAAGCACGAGCATAACTATCCTACTCATGATCTCCTTAAGATGTTTGTGGGGATCTTTGCTTGGATTTTCCTTGAATGGAGGTAGCAAATGGATAAGGTCTGACTTTAACTCAAATGGCGCTATCGTATATAAACAATACATAAGTTGTTGAGTCATATCTGGCTCTGTCAATTGCCTCAGGGTTCTCTCTTGTAGTTCTCTTATCACTACAAACTGTTCTTGCTCGGGTTGACCTTGGTTTTATTCCACTTCTAGTTGTGCATTCTCCTCTATTGCATTTCTAATTCTCATTTTCTCTCGGATTTGCTTCTCTTCTTTGGTGATATCTGCAAAAAATTGAAGCCCAGACCTCCTAAAAGAGTGGTTCATAAATCGGAGGAATTTAAAAATAACACACGATTATTTGAAATATTTTTTAGAAGAATTCACATGTTGACCAAGCAAGTTGCCTAAATTCCCGGTGACGGCGCCAATTTGATCTTTTCGTAGAATGGCATTGTAAACCATATTTAGAAAATCAAATAAATTTATAATCTCCAATCAATACAACTATTACCATAAAACGTAATTGTAGTGGCAAGACAGGGGTCAAAACCACAGGGAATTTATGACTTGCTAAGAACAATTGATGAACTCAGAGGTAACGGAGATGGGGGGAGGGGTTTGTGTGATCATGCAAGAAATTTAAATGCAAGGATAAAGTAAATTGCAAGTGAATTAAAAGAAGACACGAATGCTTTATTGATTGATTCAATTAAATAATTACCTGAGGGTAGGAATCGATCACTTGTTTCTCTATCATTAAACATTAAGGATCATGGCAAATTGCAAATAAACCCACAATCAATTAATGCAATCAAACACTAATTATCCCAAACTATCAAATAAGTAAACTTATATGAACTAAATATTTCAACATCAAATCGAACCTAAGTGGCCTAATTGACGATCTAAATTTGCATTAAGGATTGTTGGCGAGCAATTGTGACGAATTAAGAGATTGGAAAGCCTAATCTAATAACCGATTATTTTCTTAAACTAATTAGTTCATAAACATTCAATTAAAGAATAGTCCTTAATTAAACATTTAATTCCCAATACATGTATAGAAATATCATTTTTGCATTAATAAGTGTATATCTTTTCTTGTTCGGGACGATCAAGATAAAAGTTGGGGGTATTTTGATAACATCCTAAAAGTACTATAATTCCTAGCCTAACGCTACCTTTATTAGTGATTTTACTCATTAATTCTCCATTTAAATAGAAAATCTTCATTTCAAGGGTAGAAAAGTCATTTGGAGCCAGAACGGGCTTAAAACGAGAATTAGAGCACCAAAAAAGAAGGATTAAAGAAAATTACAAAACTGCCCTGCGTCAAGTATCACTACCTTCAAGTCAAGTTAGCGCAAAGTTACGCTCAATGGCAGTAGGCATGAGATGAAAACAATGTCACTACGCTAGGTTTATGCTACAAGGCCGAGGCACCAAATAGGGTACCAACGCGATGCCCACACCTAGGGTAGCTACGGTTTGTATTTTGAAGGACAAAACGCGCATGTGCCTAATCTCACCAGCGTCATAACGCTATCACCCTTGCACCCTATGTTGTCGACTACGCTAGTCCCAATGTAGCTACACTACTCACCATCGTCGCGACGCTCTTACAAAAGTATAAATGTAAAATTTCATTTTCTACACAGTCCAGAGAGCAATCTTACCAAAAATCCTAGAGCGATCTTCATTTTCCTTCACTTTTCTCTCAATGTACTTGTATTCTTTCACCAATTTCTTGAAGATCTTTGGAAAATGCAAGGCTAAGGTACTTTCTTTTGGAATAGGATAGTTGTTCTCCATATTCTTGAGAATTTCTTTGTAATTACTTGATTAATTTCATGAATCTTGGTTAATTTTGTGCAAATTTTGAATAGAATTCGAATTGACTAAATTGACAACTCATGATTTTCGAATTCTTGTTTGCAAAATTCATAATGCACTGAGCAATAAAATTGTGAATTAAGTTATAAAATTAGGAATGCATGTCTTAGTTTAAAGCCTTTTTCTTTAATCAATGCATGTTGAACTAGTTAGAATTAACTAATATATCAAATTAATGTAAAGGGTTGAATATTCTTTAATTGGTCACAACAAAGAACTCTAGAACTTGACGCAAATTTCACTTTGTATTGAAAATCGTTGAGGGATAGATACATAAATGGAATTTAGGGTTAAATTGAAAGAAATTCAAGTTTAATTAATTAGGGTACTTAGAAATTAATACCTAATTTGACTATTTTTAAGAATTAAGTCAATTTGAAATTAGATTTCTAATTGGTTTTGGATTCTTGAATTAATTAATATATCTTTAACTCAATGATAGAATTAAAATCAACTAATCCCTATTCCCAACCTATTGATATTGCTTCTCTTATAAACATACAAAAAAAATATTTTTTTTCATGCAAATTTAAATTCCTTGCATATTCTTACAATTTCTTTTTTGATTGCCAAGAATATTTCAAAGATCCCTAAGGACGATCCCGAACTTACCATCTATACTAGATCTCTAGTATGGATTGTTAGTAAAATATTCCAAATTTCTTTTGGTTCCAAGAATTGTGTTAAACGACGACACATTTTGATATGGATGAGAAGCAAAGGGAGGAAAGTAAAGTGCAAAAAATTAAAGTGCAAGAAAATAAAAGTGCACGGAAAGTAAAAGAAACGCCTAGCTCAGATCTCAAGATCCACCCAATGTTCAATTTATCATAGGATTACTAAGAATTATTTCTCTCTCGATTCAATGTGCTTAGCCCACTTGCCCCAGATAGCCAGAGCAATGTGCTCTAATACATTGATTAATTACTCAATCAACCTAGATGCTTAACTAATTGGGTTCAAGCGTCCATATCAATTAAGCGCCCACATTAAGAGAGGTAATCTAGCTAAGTCAATTTAATAATCCAAAAAGTCCATTAGTTACTAAACTATTTGTTCTGAAATAAGTTAATCATGTAATGTTATGAGAAGATCGTCCTAAACAACCTAAATTTACACTTAAGCATGCTTTAACTCTTGCCCTCTTTGAGACTAAGAATAAAGCATCCCTAACCTCTAGTAATCAAAAGATGAATGATGGTTAATTAGGCCAATCATACATCTAAGCATAGAAATTCAATTACATACTAGAACGAAAGAAAATTCAGAGAGAAATATATATTAGTCACAAACATTCTCACAGTCGATCCATTGGTTACAACTAGAAATGAGCTAGCTACTCACCTTAGCCACAATGTCAGTCGAAGATGAGCTTTACAATCAACAAATACTCCTAAATATACAAGAATTATAGAGGGAGGAAGAAAATAAAGAGAAAATGGAATTGGAATCACCAAAATCTCCCTCTTTTTACCTAAAAATTTATCCCTTATATAGCCAATTTGTCGATAGCATAGCGATGTTGGCAAGGAATGTCGCGACGTTGTGTGCTGTGCTACAGAAAAGCAGCTCTTGGGTAGCCAGTGTAAAACGATTATGAAGGGGGCGCACTTACGCTCTCTTTGGGGGCATTTTGTTAATTTTTTTCTCCAAATATGGTTGATGCTTTTGGGACTCCGATTGAACATGTGTTAGCCTCAAAATGATCTCAATGGGCCAATTATCCACCTTAATGCTCAAAACCTACAAAACATAGAGAACAAACCTATAAAATCACTGAACAAGCCAAAATAAAACTAGAAAAGATAGCCCTTTTCAGGAGCTATCAAGGAGTGACAAGGAGCTTCCTTCAACTCCTCCTTTGACCATTGCCTTTCTCTATCTTTCATGTTCATAGTTGACCAACAAGAAGAGGTAAGAAAAGAAGAAAAAGAAGGAAAGACACCACTACCACTCGAACCTAAGGTAAGTAAGCCTTCTAAACCTTTGATTGAACCTTATGTAACTAAACCACCTTTTCCTAGTAGGTTAGCAAGACCAAAGAATGAAAGCATTGATGAAGAGTTAGAGATGTTAAAAAATGTTTAAATCAACATTCTACTTCTTAATGCAATCCAACAAATACTGAGGTACGCGAAATTCCTAAAAGAGTTTTGCACTAAGAAGATGAGAGGTAAAGAGAAGGAAAATGTAATGGTAAGTGGTAACGTTTCCGCTTTACTTAAGACAAGTATGCCCAAAAAATGTAGAGACCTCGGTATGTTCATCGTTCTTTGTGTTATTGGTGATAGGAAAATATTGCATACTATGTTAGACCTAGGTGCTTCAATTAATGAAATTTTGTAGCATGTTTTTGAAGAACTGAAATTAAATGATTTACAAAAGACTTCGGTATTATTAAATTAACTGATAGATCTTGTATACAACCTTTAGGGGTAGTTGAAGATGTTTTGGTTCAAGTAGGGACTTTAATCTTTCTGGCAGATTTTATATATCTTTTAAATGAATGAACCATCTAACCTTTCATACTCTACTATCTTACTAGGGAGACCCTTTTTGAAAACCACTAAGACTAGAATTGATATTGATAAAGGAACCCTTAACGTAGAGTTTGATGGCGACTTTGTGGATTTTAACATTTACGATGCAATGAAATTTCCTAAGAAAAATTTGTCCCTATGTTCTATTGAAACTTTTGATTTAATTGATGATGTCTGAACGAATGTCGATGACGACTGTGATGAAATAATAACTCCTTCTATGGATTTAAAGCTTGACAAATCTTCTAATGATGATATGTTTGTTCCAAAGGTAAAAGGGATTGAGCTTAAGGCTATCCCTTCTCACCTCAAGTACATATACTTAGGTGAAGATAATATTTTGTTTGTCATAATCTCAAGAGAATTGACTCTCACTCAAGAAGAGATTTTATTAGTGATGTTGAAACTTAACAACAAGACTTTTGAATTCTTCTTGTATTGAAAACCGCTAAGGGATAGATTCATGATTTATGAATTCTTCTTTGCAAAATTCATAATGTGCTGAGCAATAAAATTATGAATTAAGTTGCAAAATTAAAAATGCATGCCGTAGTTTAAAAACTTTTTCTTTAATCAATGCATGTTGAACTAGTAGAATTAATCCATAAATCGAATTAATGTAAAGGACTGACTATTCTTTAATTTGTCACAACAAAGAACCCTAGAACTTAATATAAGTTATACTTTGTATTGAACATCGTTAAGGGATAGACACATAAATGAAATTTAGGGTTATATTGAAATTCAAGTTTAATTAATTAGGGCAATTAGAAATGAATACCTAATTGGACTAGTTTTATGAATTAGGTCAATTTGAAATTAGATTTCTAATTGGTTGTGGATTCTTGAATTAATTCACGTCTCTTTAATTCAATGATAGAATTGAAATCAACTAATCTTGAATCTCTATCATTGATATTACTTCTCTCACAAACATAAAAATAACATAAAATAAAATTTATTTTCTTGCAAATTTACATTCCTTTGTATATTTTTACAATTTCTTTTTAAAATCTCTCTTTTCAATAAAAGAATTCAATTGATTGCCAAGAATGTTTCAAAGATCCCTGAGGACAATTCCGAACTTACCATCTATATTATATCTCTAGTATGGATTGTTAGTAAGATGTTGCGATTTTCTTTTTGGTTCCAAGAAGTGTGTTTAACGGCGACACATTTTGAGGCGATCACCAAGTAAAGACTTACATTAGCCACTCATGTCCGTCATGGATCTTCAATGAAATCCAAGAAATTACAAAGGGAAAATTGAGGAGAATCAAAGAGGAAAGGATCCTAGGCAGTGTTGATGATGATCTAAGGTTGGAGGCTGGAATTGGAAAATCATTTTATACCTAAAAATTCGAGCTCTATTTATAAAATTTGGTCGAGCATAGTTACGTTGATGAGCAGCATTGCTATACTTAGTCAAGAAGTCATAGCACAAGGCCAGAGCGTTGGGAAGCTACTTGCCAGGCTCATCACAAAGCACGTGCATGCATTCGTCTGTCAAAACACGAAACATCGCGGTGCTCTCTCAATATTTTCTCTCGGGTTGTGGGCGTAGAGCATAGCATAAAGGAAGCACAATGACGCTCTGGTCATTCTAGCTACTGCCTTTGAGCGTAAAGCTGGGTGTAAAGCAAGCGGAGCTACACTCCACAGAGGGCAATTTAGTCATTTTGGACTCCCTTACTTGGTTGATGCTCATGAAGCTCCATTTGGACGTGTCTTTACACCGAAACTCCAATGTTCTACTTCTTTGATGTTCAAAACCTACAAAACTCACGGAGTAACACAGTAAAACTATAGAACAATCATGAGTTAGGACAGCAAAGATAGTTTTATTTAGAAGCTATCATTAGCGTGGGACGCGAGAGAGAGATTTTGAACGTGGGTCTGTGCGCGACTTTCTTTAAAAATCAAAATTGATTTTCATTTTTTATTTTTTTTTAAAACTCTCGTAATATATATACATACTTAACCTAGGTTTGGCTTCCACTTTTCCTTCTTTAATTCCAAATATTCCAAAGTTTCAAATATTTTACCAATTTAACTAAAAAATTCCCAAATATATTATCAAATTTGTTCAAATTAATTATTTTCTCAAATTATCTTAATTCGAACTCCAAAAACTAAAACTAAAGGAAAATAAAATTTGACAATGTGAAATAATTAATATCAACAGATGCAATAACTCTTCAAGATGGGATATGATTCTTCAAATGAATGTGTCTGTTGAGTCCAATAAATACAATTAAAGTTAATGGACAATAGAAAGCGACTATTCAGATAAAGATGGTCACATATCGAGATGTTGCATCCTTTAGCATATGTGTGACAAATTGATGCATCATTTCACATATGTTGATACGCACATATATATTAACATGTTTGTTTATGTTCTTAACACATGACTTCTTCATGTATGCGAAAAGGAAAAAAAAATAGGCAAAGAGAGTGATATATTTTAAAAAGCTTTATTTATTAAGCACTTGACTATTTGTATATAGTTATAGTCAAGGACGTACACAACCCACATAGATAGCAAGTTTTCAACTTTTCCTTGGAATAGGTTTGAAAAATTCAAGTGTTCGAATTTTCTCAGTAAGAGGTTTTTCTTCGAGCACAATAGCTATGTAGATTCGCCAACGTCCAAAACAATCCTTTGCCTTAATATGGAGAATAAACCTTATAGCATGTGGATTGACCTCATAATAATAACCCTCAAGAGTGGAAACATATATGAGATTATCATTAGCGTCCTTGTTATGTTGTTCCACCGCCCACTTTGAAACATCTTGAACACAAGACTCGTCAACGTCAGGAATTCTAATCCAAAATTGACCTTTCTCATCCTTGTAGCCTTGTGGGAAAGAAAGGAGTGTTCTCACTCTTGTCCCATCCTTTTCCTCAACCAATACATGTGGTTCATATGTACCGACAACTCCATTACCATTTGTTGCTTCAATATAAAACTTATGCTCTGTTGTATTATCATCAATCTCCTTAATTGTTCCTGATATAATTTTATTTAGTGTAAGAAGATCACCACTATTACCACCTGTTGCTATAATTTCTTCGTTGTGTTTCTTCACTGCGTCGTTCACAATTTCTTTCACACAAGGCGTTGATGTATCAGGGACTGGGACCCACTCACCGATTGTCTCACAACTCATCTTGCTATCTCTCTTTGATATATATGATCTTTAGTGTGTTTAGTGAAAGTAAATTTTGTTGGTGATGTTTCTTTCCCTTTCGATGCTCTATATTTATACAAGCGTTGGGTATTAAGATATGCTCTATTTTTACCTTATACACAAAGATAAGATCAAAATTTTCAAAAGATTTTTAGGGTTATCCAATTCATTTTACAACAAAAATTATTATACTCATGGCCACTTTTCACAGGCATATGATTCCTTGACCATATATTTATTCGATTAAAAAAGAAAATAGGTTCTTAATTTCACTTTCATTGTTTCAATTTTTAATTCGTAAAAATTTATACTATTGGGTAGAAAAGAAGCACAAAAGTAGAATTGGTTTTTAATTATTCGTATTTTACCCTTGATTTGTGTATCAACAAGTATGTCTAATATACTTTATATGTAGTATATCAATTTGTCGATATGCTTTATATATGAAGTATCATTTATATAATTGATGTATCATGACTTTAATTATGTTATAGTAGATGTTGTTTAATCGATTATAGTGAATTTTGTTTGTGCTTTTTGTTTCATTTTGATATAGAGTACATATTTTCATTTGACTAGTTCAATTTTGATGGTTTGTTTTAGGTGTTGGCATTAGTTGTATTATATGTTAAATTTTGATTTCGATGGTATATCTTAACTACATTAATTGCATCAAATGATATACTAAATATAAAGTATATCAATTAATCTCTGTTAATTGTGTCAGCCAATATATTAAATATGTTGTTATATTTTTAAACTTTTGATATAATTTTGATAGAATATAAGTTACATTTAATTTGGTACATTAATTGTATAAATGATATATTTCATATTTCATATACTAGTTGATTGATACACCCGATTTAGAGAGAAAAAAAAAGCAAATCAATGATATTGTTGAGATATACCAAATATGTAGTACACCATTTAGAATAATATATTTGAAGTATAATATCTATAATTCAATAGTATATTAATACTAATTCAAAATAAGTTTCAAATAGATTATCAGTGCATCAATAGTATATCATAATTTATTCAAAATGCAATATTAATATTACATTGGTTTATTATTAGTTTTATCAACACTAATTCAAATTTAATTTAAAATATAAACTTTATTTGTCAATAATATATCACTAGTCATCAAAAATTCATTTTAAATATATAACAAAAGTTATATTGAAGATTCCAAATACATAACAAAAGTTATAATGAAGATTATATTGAAGGCTACTTTTATGGGAATATGATTCATTGACATATGCATTTGAATTAAAAAAGGGAAAGGTTCTTATTGTTCATTGTTTTGACCACTTAAAAGTTGCGATCCAATCTTGTTTGTGTATCAATAAGCATAGGTATATTTGATATTGGGTAGCAAAACAACACAAAAGTAGATTTTTTATTATTCCATATTTTATCCTCATTTGTATATTAGCATGTATATCTCATATATACTTTATATTTTGCTATATGATGTACTTTATATGTGCTATATCAATCAATTAATATTTTTTACACATAAATTATATCATTTATATACATTTTTTCTAAAAGAAATCTCAAATATAACATTGGTGTATTAATAGTATATCAACATTAACACAAATTTATTTAAGTATAAGATTGGTGTACCATTAATATATCAATATTTCTTAAAAACACATCTATTTAAGTATATATCAATAATATATCAAACACATTAATTGTATCATTACTTTTTTTTATTATTATTTAATACATGTGAGTACTTAATAACAAAAGTTAGGATGACTATTATATTAGTACTAAAAATATGATTCTTATATTAATAGTTGGTTTCATGGGAATATAATTCTTTGACCATATCTTATTTGAAAAATACTTAGGTACATTTGGGACTGGACTCATTTACAAGTTTCCATATGACAAACTTTTTTTTTTTTTTTTTTTTTTTTTTTTTTTTTTTTTTTTGGCTCCTTGCAAAAAGAGCAAAATAGGTTAGGACAATTACGCCTATCACCCAAATTATTTGTGTTTGCAAAAGTTGCAAATTTCAAGCCTAACCCACAAATATCAAAGAAAAATGTCCCAAATGCTCCACTGTTCAATTTTCTAATTTTTAGGGTTAAATTGTTGGTTGCAAGATTAGCAAAAATGTGGCTTTACATTGGATTTATAATCTCTTTTAACCTTTGCAGAAATAGAAAAAATTGTGTCCAATCCAAACATTAAAAACAGAAAAGGTGAAAATACCTTCATTGAAAACACGGGCGTTGTTGTCTCTCTAACCAGCCAAAAAATCATGATTGTTATTTGATATACTCCTTATATCGATGATATACTTGAAAATGATAAAATGAAGATTGATTGATTTTTTTTTTTTTTTTTATATCATCGATAAAATAAAACATACATGTTTTACTTTAGTACTTAAAGTATCAATAAAATTATAACGTTGATTGTTTTGCAACCTACTATTAATATTCTTTAAAGTTAGTTTGATATCTGATAAACTATTGATATATTTGATATATTAATGATATACTTGAAAGTTGCTTGATATATGATATATCTATTGATATACTTGAATGTTGATCATTATGTGATACAGCTCTAATATATTTATTGGTATTCTTGAAAGTTGTTTTAATATGTAATAATCTACAATTGATATACTTAAAAGTTGATTGACATGTGATCTATTGCTAATATACTATCAATATTCTTCAAAGTTGCTTGTAAGTACTAATATATTGCTAATATAATACGATGTATTTGAACATGATTTGATATCTGATATACTATTGATATACTTGAAACTAGATTAATCTATGATATACGGTAGATATACTTGTTAGTTGTTTAATCTATGATATCTTGTTGGTTGTTATTGGATGATATATTTCTTTAGTTTATTAGTTGGATGACATAGACCTAACTCTCACTAAGTAAATAAATTTATAATTCACTAAACTACTACCTATAGTGTCACACCCTCTCCCCAGATCACCCTCTTAGAACTGGGAAAAGAGCGTGAGTTACATACATAATTTATATACATACAAATAGAGGTTACACTATCATTTATACAACAGTACTTCTCTAATTTCAACGTTTCCCTTTCTATTATATGTCAGTCAACACAAAAATCTAATATTTACAACTAAAAGAGGATCCGCAGCAAGGACTTTGCGAGGGTAGGTCAAGCTCCTGGATACCGATCGCTACCTAGGGAGTAAGAGAACATTTGAAAGAAAATGTTAGACATACGTTGATAAAGGGAACTACCTCAATCACGTTTGAGAACCCCCCCCCCTAAACAAAGTGAACCCTCACAACAGTAATAAGA
The DNA here is from genome assembly GCA_002890555.2 of Lagenaria siceraria. NCBI lineage: Eukaryota > Viridiplantae > Streptophyta > Magnoliopsida > Cucurbitales > Cucurbitaceae > Lagenaria > Lagenaria siceraria. The sequence continues at coordinate 12,855,530 of CM016483.1, read as the reverse complement.
ATAACCCTAATTAACGAATTGATAATAACCCCAAGAAAGCTAAACAGATTTGGCTTGGAAGATTGATCAAAGATCAAGAAGAAAGGAGAACTTGTTCCTAACTTCAAAATTTCGAACTCTCCACAATCTAATTGATCAAACTAGATTGAAAGTTCTAAACATGCATTCTAAACACAAGAATACATAGAAAGCATAAAAGCTTGAGAGATTTACTCTATGAAAAATTCATTCAAATTCAAAGTCTTGTTTCCAAAATGTGGAATTACAGCCCTATTTATACTAATTGAAAAGGCACCATGAAAGGACATAACCTTTCACCAAATTGTCTAAATTCATCTACACCCTTTCAACTACCCTCATAAATATAAAAACATGAAATTAAATTGCATACATGGGAAATTAAATATGTCAATGAATCTGGATTTTTAGATTCATTATGACCTTGGATGAAAAGGTGTATCTAGAAGCTTAAATGGTTGCAACTTTTCATCATGGGTTGTAAACTTAGCTTGGAAGCAAGCATTTAATCCATCTTGAAGTCTTTTAGCTCTAGCTCTTGTCATTGGTCCTTGTGGCATAATGATTGCCTCATGATTGGGTTGACTTTAGAAAGTTCTCCCATTGATTTTCAACATGAGGTTCATTTGAGCTAAGCTGAGCTTATTGAGCTTCATTTTCCTCTTCATTCAAGCTTGTTTGAGCATGTTGAGCCATATATTTCTCTTGGTTGGCTAGCTCCTTATCATTCTCCCCCTCTTCGAAAGGATTCATCCTCGAATCAAAATTACCTACATCAAACAAGGATAAGTCAGCAACATTAAATGTAGCACTCACATGATACTTACCTGGAAGATCAATTTTGTATGCATTATCGTTGATCTTTTCTAAAACTTGGAATGGTCCATCTCCCCTTGGATGTAACTTAGACTTCCTTTGGTTTGGAAAATGCTCATTTCGAAAATATACCCAAACCCAATCTCCTGACTTTCAAATGAGCGGTCTTCTTCCCCGATTCACATTTTTGGCGACTCTTTCATTATGCTTCTCAATTTTTTTCTTTCACTTGCTTATGAAGCTTCTTCACAAATTCAGCTTTTGATTTGGCATCAAGATGAACAAACTGGTTAGTTGGCAAAGGCAATAAATCAAGAGGTGTCTTAGGGTTAAAACCATAAACTATTTCAAAAGGTGAACATTTAGTTGTGCTATGAACAACCCTGTTATAAGCGAACTCAACAAAAGGCAAAATTCCTTCCCACATACGAAGATTCATTTCAAGAATTGCCCTAAGCAAGGTTATTAATGTTCTGTTGACAACTTCAGTTTGACCATCAGTTTGTGGATGACATGTGGTAGAAAACAACAACTTAGTTCCCAACTTTCCCCACAAAACTTTCCAAAAATGACTTAAGAACTTGACATCTCTATCACTAACAATCGAACTTGGAATGCCATGTAATCTCACAACTTCCCTAAAGAATAAATCAACAATGTTCTTGGCATCATCAGTTTTATGACAAGCAAGAAAATGTGACATTTTGCTAAAACGATCAACAACAACGAAAATGCTATCATGCCCTGTCTTAGTCCGAGGTAGACCAAGAATAAAATCCATAGACAAATCAGTCCAAGGTGCATTAGGAACAGGCAAAGGTGTGTACAATCCATGTGGTCTAGACTTAGATTTAGCTTCTCGACATGTAATGCATGTACTACAAACTTTGTGAACATCATGTTGCATGCGTGGTCAATAAAAATGACTCTTGAGTGTCTCATATGTCTTATATTCAGAAAAGTGACCCATCAAACCACCTCCATCTGCTTCCTTAACAAACAATTTTCTATATGAACCCTTAGGAATGCAAAGTTTGTCTTTCCTAAACAAGAACCCATCATAAACATAAAAATTATTTACTCCTATGCCATTCACATATTGGGAAAATAAATTACCAAAATCATCATCATTTTCATACATTTCTTTCAAAAATTCAAACCCCATTAATTTAGAAGATAAAGATGATAACAAGCTATATCTCCTAGATAATGCGTCAGCAACAATATTTTCCTTACCACTTTTATACCTTATCACATAGGGAAATGATTCAATGAATTCAACCCACTTAGCATGACGAAAATTTAACTTGTCTTGTCCTTTGAGGCATAATGATTGCCTCATGATTGGGTTGACTTAGAAAGTTCTCCCATCGATTTTCAACATGAGGTTCATTTGAGCTAAGCTGAGCATGTTGAGCTTCAATTTCCTCTTCATTCAAGCTTGTTTGAGCATGTTGAGCCGTATATTTCTCTTGGTTGGCTAGCTCCTCTATGTCAAAGTATGGTTGCAAATCAGCCTTGTCGGCAATCTCCTTGTTTAGGCCATTCAAAAATCTTGCCATGAGAGTCTCCATGTCCTCATCAAGATCAAGTCGATCCATCAAAGTGTCCATCTATTTGTAGTAGTCTTCCACAGACTTGTTGCCTTGTCTCAATCCTTGAAGCCTTTGTGCCATGTCCCTTTGGAAATGATTTGGAACAAACCGCTTCCTCATCGATTCTTTGAATTCATACCATGAATCAATTGGTGCTTCAAGATTTCTTCTCCTTCTTGACATTAACTAATCCCACCAAACTTGAGCGTAATCCTTAAATTTGGCAACACAAAATCTAACCTTCTGCTCGTCGCTAAAATTATGGCAAGCAAACACGTTCTCCACCTCTTTCTCCCATTGAAGGTACTCTTCTGGATTGGTTGTACCAAAGAACTTTAGAATTTTAAATTTGATGCCCCCTATATTACGCTCTTCGAGAGTTGCATCTCGTTGAGCTCTCCTTTGGAAGTTTTGATATCCTCTCCCTCGACCTCTATCTCTAACTACTCCATGTCCAACTCGTCTTTCTCCTCCTCTCGGCACCCCAAGTAATGTAACTTGATCATCTTCTAAGTCATCAGAACCATCACCCTCATATTGGTCCTCATTATGGTGAATTACCGCAGGTTGTGGAGGAGGAGGTGGTATTCTTTCCCTTACCCGATGCCCAGTCTCCAACCTATCTAAAGGAGCTGTTAGTGCCTCCATAGTACTGATCATTCGTGCCATAACTCCTTGTTGTGCTTCTCTTAAATGTACTTCGTTAACTTCAACGTCATCTTGATTTGCCATCCTGTAAAAAGAAAAAAAATAAACGAAAAAAATGGACCTCACCAACATTCCCTCACGTGATTACTCTCAAGGAGATGAAACGTCACTCGTGTTTGCACTCAATATATATAAAGAGTTACTCCTAAGACTAAAAATATCTCAAACTTCAGCAAGTCTTATAGTATTCTTATGAGAATCATGCAAGAACAATGTCAATTTAGCTAGATGGTGGAAAGTCACAAAAATCTCAAATTTAGAAAAACAAGTATGGCTAGGCAATGGAAAGAACTTTTAAGAAGCAAATAGGTTTTAGGAAGACAAGAAAAAAAAAATGAAAAGATGGGAATGACAAAAAGGATATAGATATGAATATGGACTCTTTTTAGATATGTAATCACAATGCTTCAAACTTGCTTGATGAAACCTTTTTTTTTTTTCAACACATAAAACAAGTGACATATAATATGAAAAGTCACAAGAAGACTATAAATAATGTTCTTTTTTTTTTTTTTTACTTCTTTCTTTATCACTTTTATTTTTCTTTTTTTTTTTCTCTCAACATGCACAATAATGTATGAAACAAGAAAAAAAAAATGAGAAGATAAAGAGTCACAAGAAAGATGGAAAATAGATGAATGGATTTAAAGAAAGAAATATGGCATGGAAAGGAAAACAAGAAAAGATATAATCTGTTTAGAGCCAAAGCTCTGATACCAAATGATAAAGGGAACTACCTCAATCACGTTTGAGAACCCCCCCCCCCCAAACAAGGTGAACCCCCACAACAGTAATAAGAATAACCCCAATTAACGAATTGATAATAACCCCAAGAAAGCTAAACAGATTTGGCTTGGAAGATTGATCAAAGATCAAGAAGAAAGGAGAACTTGTTCCTAACTTCAAGATTTCGAACTCTCCACAATCTAATTGATCAAACTAGATTGAAAGTTCTAAACATGCATTCTAAACACAAGAATACAAAGAAAGCATAAAAGCTTGAGAGATTTACTCTATGAAAAATTCATTCAAATTCAAAGTCTTGTTTCCAAAATGTGGAATTACAGCCCTATTTATACTAATTGAAAAGGCACCATGAAAGGACATAACCTTTCACCAAATTGTCTAAATTCATCTACACCCTTTCAACTACCCTCATAAATATAAAAACATGAAATTAAATTGCATACATGAGAAATTAAATATGTGAATGAATCTGGATTTTTAGATTCATTATGACTATTGGATGAAAAGGTGTATCTAGAAGCTTAAATGATTGCAACTTTTCATCATGGGTTGTAAACTTAGCTTGGAAGCAAGCATTTAATCCATCTTGAAGTCTTTTAGCTCTAGCTCTTGTCATTGGTCCTTGTGGCATAATGATTGCCTCATGATTGGGTTGACTTAGAAAGTTCTCCTATCAATTTTCAACATGAGGTTCATTTGAGCTAAGCTGAGCTTGTTGAGCTTCATTTTCCTCTTCATTCAAGCTTGTTTGAGCATGTTGAGCCGTATATTTCTCTTGGTTGGCTAGCTCCTTATCATACGTCTAGTGAGTGACAGGACGTAAAACATTTCCACTAAAACGTGCTCGCCTAGCATAAATGAAATTCTTTATATAAAAGATCTCAAAACTTAGTTTACCATCGTTTATTCAACTGAAAACATAATTCATAAACATCATTCTCATTTGAACATAGTATTCTTAATTCCTTAGTTGATGTGGAGCAAGCTCAACACTCTCAACGTCGTAATTTCATTACTATCATGCATACATTCAGAGCTAATACATACACATACATATATATTAACTATACCTACACATTTATTTAGGGTTGTCCCGATACGTCACCGAAGTCCTCATATATCAAGATCCCAATTATCTCGATACCGTCTCAATGTCCTTAGGTATCGCCACATATATTCATTTCGATACCGTCTCAATGTCCTTAGGTATCGTTACACATTTATCTCGATACCGTCTCAATGTCCTTAGGTATCGTTGCATAGAGTATTTATCATTTAATCAAACCGAGTTCAACGGTCAAAATCTTATCAACATACTCAAGAAACGAGGAACATAGAACATCTTACAAATCATACATATAAAGTTCATGAATACAACACATCATACTTGCATAAAACATTGCTCATTAATATATAAAGCATCTTGCTTAATTCAAGAGTTTATAAAACTTTGTTAAAAACATTTCGTCACTCACGGTTTATAGTCGATTAGCTCATAACGGCTTTTAAGCTTCTCCCAACTCTATTCGTCCTGAAAAGAATAAGTTTCCTTAGGTTAGTTCTCAATATGCTTGTAGTCTTTGCCATAGCCACTTGCAAAACTAAACTCATGATGTTCATAATACTCCTTAGCAAGCATTGTCTAAACATAAGTATATTCACATCAATTTTTGATTGATCATATCTTCTTCAATTCTTAACCAAATAAAATAAAATTTATGACAAACGCTTCATTTAACAGTCCCCTACAACTTATCTTCAGAGTGAAAGATCTAAAAACGTATGGTTTATCCAGAATTTCCCTTAGATCAGTAGCTACTCGAAACATTCTGTTTTGATCCTGCTCATAATTTCCAGCATTTCAGCCATACTTCAAAAATTCGTAACTTACTCAATACTTAACCAAAAAGAGTAAATTTTAGATTAAACTCTTTGTTTCATGATCCTCTACAACTTATCTGAAGACAAGAAGGCTTAAAAATTACTAGATTATTCAGAAATTACCTCAAACCATTAGGTAATATTCTTCTCGATTCCTGCAGCTTCCCTCTGATCCACCTAAAAATTCATCCATATCCACTCATTTTTAGATTTTTCATCCTTCCTAAAAGTTGTTAGAAATTGAATTATCTAACTAACCTTACCAATCTCAGCTTCTAACTCTTCCTAGAAAGCTCAAACCGATTAAAAAACCAGAGATATCCCCATTTTCGCGAGGTTTTCTGTCCACTGATTTATACCTAAATATTCATCAATTTATAACCATTTGTAGCTCTGGTAATCTTCACAAGAGTTGTATAAAATTGTGTTAGCTTACTAACCTCAAAATTTCAGCTCCAAAATCGATCTCTACAGTATGAACTCGTCCAAACACCACTGATTGCTCGAACTTCTTCCTGCTTCAGACCAGAGTGATGTTTTCTCCAATTTCTGCTTTCTCTCCGGCCAATAATCACCAGAAAACCCTTGATTCTCTCCTTCTCCGATCAGTTGAGCTTAGTCGGTGGTTTCTCTCTTTGAAGAAGAAGAAAAATGAAGAGAAATGAGATCCCAAAGCTTCCTTTCCTTACTTTTTTACTCTACCACCGACTGTTTTTTTCCCCTTCTTTTCCTTTTTCCTTTTTCCCTTTTCTTTTTCTTTTAAAAAAAACATCCCACTTCCTTAATTATTATTAATAATAATAATAATAATAATAATAATAATAATTAAATAATAACTTAATTGTTAGGTATTTTCCAATTAACTCGCCTTAACGATATTCCCTTCTTTTCTTAGCACCTTAATGTTACTTCTTGGCCTTTGTACTCGATCATAACAAATTGAAAGCAATAAAAAGTTTAGGGCTTACATATAGTATGATGACGTAGTATAAGTGGCAAGTCTAGGGTCGAACCACAAGGAAGCTCTAATGTAGTTTCAAGCTAATTAGGATTTTTAGCTAAATTGGTAACATGGGAGTTTGGAATGGATGAGTAATTAAAGCGAGGAAAGTAAAGTACGAAAAATTAAAGTGCAAAAAAATAATGGTGGGGGAAAGTTAAAGAAATGCCTAGCTTAGATCTTAGGATCCACCCAATGTTCAATTGATCATAGGATTACTAAGAATTATCTCCTTCTCAATTCAATGTGCTTAGCCTACTTGCCTCAGATAGCTCGAAGGAACGTGCCCCAATACCTAGATTAATTACTCAATCAACCTAGATGCTCAACTAATTGGGTTCAAGCGTCCATATCAATTAAGCACCCGCATTAAGAAAGGTAATCTAGCTAAGTCGATTTAATAACCTAGAAAGCCCATTAGTTACTAAAGGATTCGTTCTTGAAATAAGTTAAGCATGCAATGTTGTGAGAAGATCGTCCTAAACAACCTAAATCCACACACAAGCATGCTTTAATTCTTGCCCTTTTTGAGATTAAGAACAAAGCATCTCTAACCTCTAGCAATCAAAGAATGAATGATAGTTGATCAAGCCTATCATACATCTAAACATAGAAATATAAATACATTCAAGAACCATAGAAAACCAAAGAGAAATATAGATTAAGAACAAAAATCCTCACAATGGATCCATGAGTTTCATCTAGACCTAAGCTAGCTACTCATCTTAGCCACAATGTCGGTCCAAGATAAGCTTTACAATAATAAAATACTCCCATAAATGAAGGAATTACAAAGAGAGGAAGAAAATACAGAGAGAATGGAGCTAGAATTACCAAAAATTGGAGTTGATATGACCTAAAATGGCCAAAAATAAATTTATAACGAGGGGGGAGCATCACTGCACTCTAGGGGAGATCGCGATGCTTTACCCTTTAGCATAGCGTACGCTGCCCTCAGGGGTATTTTTGTAATGTTGTGTTCCTTTTCTTCCTTTTGACCTGGTTGCTTCATTAATGATATGAATGTTGGAACCTGTAATGACCTGACCCTTACATTGCTGGGATTAAAACCCAAAACGCAGCGAAAACGTATCAGAACCGTATCTCAAAATTAATTTTTATAATTTTGAAATACTTTTACATTGGCAAAAAAAACTTAAAATAATCTAGGTTAAGCAAAGAAAATAGAGAATAAAAACCTCTTACATGTTGTGTCACCACCACTTGGAGACCTTCCTTTTCTCTGAATCTTGAGGAAAGGTTTGTGGGAACCTTTTTGGCAAAGGGAAAAAAAATACAGAACACTTCTTCTGTGAGAGGATTTTGTTGGAGAGAAATTAGAGAATTTTTTTTTGTTGAGAGAATGCTACCCACAAAAAAATTCTGTTTTTGCACTATATAAGGAAGCGAGAGAAAAATGGGAAACGTGGGTGTTATCCCACGTCTTAAGTAACTCCCTACATGGGAGTTACAACTAATTGAATTAATTAATATTAAATTAATTAATTAATTAAATTAATTAATAATTATTAATTAATTAAATCTAATTTAATTAATCAATTCATTTAAATCATATTTAAATGAACATCTCTCATATAACCTATAGTTTTAATTCAATTAATTTAATTAAATCAAATTTAATTAAATTATATTAAATTAAATAACTAATTAATTCTCCAATTAATTAATTATCAAATTAAATATCAAATATTTAATTTTAACCTGCATTTGAATCAAATTTAAATACATTTTTCTCATAACCTATAGTTTTAATGTACATCTAATGCGCATTAATTTTAACCTATAGTATTAATAAAAATCTAATTCATATTAAAATAATATTTGAACAAATTCAAATATTTAATTCTCTTAAAAAATAACTTTGAATCATATCCAAAATTATATTTATACAACAAAGTTTAATTTGTAAAATAAACTTTATATTATAATGTATCATTATACATTATACTTTTCCCTTAGTAAATTTGAACTTTTCAAATTTCAACCAAGAATAAATTACTTCAATATTATTTACGAGCTAGGAAGGGGACCTAATGGACCTACAGATAAGAAGCTCCAACGATATGAGATTAACGGGTTAAACTCATTAACCACATTAATCAATATACGTTAACTGTGGTACACTCCACTAAAGACCCACAGTTGCACTCTTCTCACTGTAGATATATTTCTGTGTTCACGGATATAGACCAATGACAACAAGTTAGTCCTTCACAAGTGTTCGTAACACCAGCTGGGTCAAATTACCGTTATACCCCTAGGTTACTTCTAAATCCTTAAGTACCAGTGCTCCTCTAATGAACAACCTGTTTATGGTCCAACCATCAAACAGAAACCCCTCTCGGGCCAGTGAGAGGGTAGGGCCCTTTGTTCAAGTCCCGAAGACACCACTTAAGGGAACACTTATCTACTTACCCTAAAGTCGGGAAGGAGTGAAATCCATCTTGTATAATTATGTTCCCAACTCCCCACTCAGTCTTGTCCCCAAAATAGTAGGCCTATCGAGTCGACAAACGGGCCACTCTCACCCATACAAATCAAAGGACAATCCCTCGTGAATAGGAGTTCATAATATACTCAAGATTAAGACTAAGTTGCCTAGGTCTACCTATTGAAATAGAAACCTAAGCAGTCAACGGAGTTACATCTAGTGATTACTATTTCGTGGTCCAGTCTTATGCAAACTCATTGCATAGGATACCCCCACTCGCATGTCTCCTACATGAACGCGTTGGATCATTGCGTTTGTATCAAATACAAAGTGGGCCGTATCCATAGTGTTACCAAGATAAGGTACCCAACCCTATCCTTATACTATAGACCCTTTAGGCTGTAACTTGAACATCGATCTCTATATGTCTCTACATATTGTTCAAGACTCATAAAACAATCTAGGATGTTAGTTTATTGGATTTTAGGGTTATTAAAATAAGATAAAATAATCAATAACATTTATTGAATAATAATGAATAATCATTTATTAATGATGGTCAAGATACAACATTTACTATCTACGAGTTTTAGGGCATAAAACCCAACATACATAACATGGTCGGGCCGTTACGACATGCATACCTAAACTTTTCTATCATGAGATGGGTTTTGGTCAAAACATTTAAGAGTAAACATAAAAACTTCTTTTAGTTAAGTAAAAACTCTAAAAACTTCTTTTACAAAACCCCAGAATCCACAAAAACAAAACATTGGCGTAATGGAGCAAAATACATATATAACCAAAACAGTGAATTTGATGGTTGACCCTTTGAGTGATGTCCTGCCATGCCTCCTACGCTGTGCCGTCACCTACAAAGTCTATAGAATAGGATGAGTATAAAATATACCCAGTAAGTAGTTGTCACCTAAGGTAGTGCCCAAATGCACAATCACATGCAACATGTTATGAATAAAAGCAATATGATTGGGACCCAAAACTTGAACTTGTCACAACATGAGATAGTCTGTTATGCTTCCAACATGAGTTCATCTGCCCTGATAGGAAGATATGGACTTAAGTAAAACTAACTCATCTGATGATTAGCAGGTCATGCAGTCATTAGAGTTAGAGCTGCATCCAACATCAACCATTATAAGTTCTTCCGCCTTGATAGGAAGATGTGGACTTAAGCGAAACTAACTCATCTGATGATTAGCGGGTCATGCAGTCAGTAGAGTTAAAGTCGCATCCAACATCAACCATAAACTTTTCGTCCAAAACGCATTATGCCTTTCATTGGTGCTACTTTTAGAAATACGTGATCTCCTACTTTGAATTCCAACTCTTTTCGACAATTATCTACATAACTCTTTTGTCTGCTTTGAACTGTTCTCATTCTTTCATGAATTATCTTAAATGCTTCTGTTGTTTGTTGCACCAATTTAGGTCTAAGTAGTGTTCGTTCCCCTACTTCATCCCAGTGTACAGGGGATCTCTGCACTTCTTACCATACAGGGCTTCAAAGGGAGTCATACCAATTGAAGCCTGAAAACTGTTATTATAAGCAAACTCTAGAAGGTGCAGATGTGAATCCCATGCTCTAGTAAAATCCCTTAACATATCTTATAAGATCTGATTAACTTGTTCTGTTTGGCTATCAGTTTGTAGATGGAAAGTTGTGCTAAAATTTAGCTGTGTACCATAGCTTTCTGCAAACTCTTCCAGAATTTGGAGATAAAGTGAGTGTCACGATCTGAAACAATAGATATCAGAACTCCATGCAACTGGATGATCTCTTTTAAGTACATTTGAGCTAATGCTTCTGTAGTATAGGTAGTCTTGCAAGGTAGGAAATGGGCCGCCTTGGTGAGTCGATCCACAATTACCAAGATCATGTTGTATCCCTTAATAGTTCGTGGGAGCCCTGAGATAAAATCCATGGAAATATGCTCCCATTTCCACTCTGGAACATTTAGAGGCTGGAGGAGTCCTTGTGATCGTTGTCTTAGAGCTTTCACCTATTGACAAACCAAGCATTTACTTACATAGTCGGCTATGTCCTTTTTCATGTTACGCCACCAATAATGTGCTCTTAAGTCTCGGTACATCTTGGTACTCCCAGGATGCATCGAAAAGCATGACTCGTGAGCTTCCTTGTAAGCCCTAAACTTTTGTTGCCTTTCAATTTGTTATGATCAAGTAAAAAGACCAAGAAGTAACATTAAGGTGCTAAGAAAAGCAGGAAAATGTCGTAAAGGCGAGTTGATCGGGAAATACTTAACAATTAAGTATTATGTTATTTAATTATTAAAGTTATTATTGTTATTATTATTATTATGTTTTATTTTTTAAAAACATTAAAAGAAAATGGGAGTTGGTGGGGAGATTAAATAGAAAAGGAAAAGGAAAGGAAAAAAAAAAGGGAAAAAAAAAGAGAAAAAGGAAAAAATTAGCGGTGGTGGAGGAAAAATAAACTTTGGATCTCATTATTTTCATATTTTCTTCTTCTTCAAGGGAGAGACACCACCGACTAAGCTTAACTGATCGGAGAAGGAGAGAATTGGGAGTTTTCTGGTGAGTTTTGGCCGGAGAAGAAGCAGAAATTGGAAGAAACGTCACTCTGGTTTGAAGCAGGAAGAATCTCGAGCAGTCAGTGGTGTTTGGACGACTTCACGTTGTAGAGTTCGATTTTAGAGCTGAAATTTTGAGGTTAGTAAGTTACCACAATTCTCTACAACTCTTGTGAAGATTACCTGAGCTGAAAGTGGTTGGAAGTTGATGAATATTTAGGTGGAAAACAGTAGACGAGAAATTTCGCGAAAAGGGGAATATCTCTGGTTTTTCAGTCGGTTTGAGCTTTCTAGGAAGCATTAGAATCTGAAATTGGTAAGGATAGTTAGATAATTCAATTTATAACAACTTTTATGAAGGATGAGAAATCTGAAAATGAGTGGATATGGATGAATTTTTAGGTTGAACAGAGGGAAGCTGCAGGAATCGAGAAGAGTTCTACCTACTGATTTGAGGTAATTTCCGAGTAATCTAGTGATTTTTAAGCTTTCTTTTCTTCAGATAAGTTGTAGAGGATCATGAAAAGAAGAATTTGATCTAACATTTACTCTTTTTGATTGAGTATTGAGTAAGTTATGAGTTCTTGAAGTATGGCTGAAATGCTGGAAATTATGAGCAGGATCAAAACAGGATTTTCGAGTAGCTACTGATATAAGGGGAATTCTGAAGAGACCATACGTTTTTAGATCTTGTACTCTGAATATGAATTGTAGGGGACTGTAAAATGAAGAGTTTTCCATAAATTTAGTTTTATTTGGTTAAGAATTGGGGAAGTTATGATCAATCAAAAATTGGTATGAATATATGTATGTTTAGATAATGCTTGCTAAGGAGTATTATGAACATCATGAGTTTGGTTTGCAAGTGGCTATGGCAAAGACTACAAGCATGTTGAAAACTAACCTAGGGAAACTTATTCTTTTCAGGACGGATAGAGTTGGAAAAAGCTTACAAGCCATTGCGAGCTAGTCGACTATAAACCGTGAGTGACAAAATGTCTTTAACAAAGTTTTATAAACTCTTGAGTTAAGCAAGATGCTTTTATATGAATGAGCTACTTTTATGCAAGTATGATGTGTTGTATCCATGAACTTTATGTGTATGATTTGTAAGTTACTCTATGTTCCTCGTTTCGTAAATATGTCGATAAGGTTTGACCGTTGAACACAGTTTAGTTAAAAAAATAAATATATAACGATACCTAAGGACACTGAGACGGTATCGAGATAAACATGTAATGATACCTAAGGACATTGAGACGGTATCGAGATAAATGTGTAATGATACCTAAGGACATGGAAACGGTATCGAGATGAGAATGTAACGATACCTAAGGACATGGAGACGGTATCGAAATGAGTTTATGTGGCGGTACCTAAGGACCTTGAGACGGTATCGAGATAATTGGGATCCTGATATATGAGGACTTCAGTGACGTATCGGGATAGCCCTAAACAAATGTGTAGGTGTAGTTGATATATATGTATGTGTATGTGTTAGCTCTAAATGTACGCATGATAGTAATGTAATTACGACGTTGAGAGTGTTGAGCTTACTCCACCTCAACTAAGGAGTTAAGAATGTTATGTGCGAATGAGTATTATGTTTTCAGTTGAATAAACGCTGGTAAACTAAGTTTTGAGATGTTTTATATAAAGAATTCCATTTATGCTAGACAAGCACATTTTTAGTGGAAATATTTTATGCCTGTCACTCACTAGACATACGTCTAACGTTTTCTTTTAAATGTTTTCTTACTTCCCAGATAGCGTACAGTATCCAGGAGCTTGACCTACCCTCGCAAAGTCCTTGCTGCAGTTCCTCTCTTAGTTGTAAATATTAGTCTCTTTTTGTGTTGACTAGCATATAATAGAGAGGGAAAGGATTGAAACTAGAAAAGTATGGTTGTATAAACAATAGTGGGTATGGTTGTATAAATGATAGTGTAACCACTATTTGTATGTATTTAAATGATATTTGCGTATATAAGTGATGTATGTGATTCACGCTCTTTTCCTAGGTCTAAGAGGGTGATCTAGGGAGAGGGTGTGACATTCCTTCAGTAGTTCTTTCTTGATTCCTTCATCTTCTAGTATACATAGTTGTCCACGAAAGAGTAATGCAGAATCTGAGGCTATAGAGAATTCACTAGTTTCTCCTTTCTCTGACTGCATCTGTTTGTTTAGGTATTCATCTGTTTGTTGTGCATCAATTATCTTTGTCCTTAAACCAGGACTTGCAGTTAGTTGAGCTATTTGAGCTATAAATAATTTTGGAATTAGTGAGATCTCGGCTTTCTCTAGGTCATCCATTATATGTTTGGAAATGGTATTTAAAGCCTAGGTGATAGAAGATCTCACAATCGTAGTCTTTGACCAATTCTAACCATCTTCGTTGCCTCATATTTAACTCTTTCTGAGTAAAGAAGTATTTTAGGCTTTTATGATCTGTATAGATCTGGATCCATTCTCCATATAAGTAATGTCTCCATATCTTTAAAGCAAAGACTACAACTGCTAACTCTAAGTCATGGACAGGATAATTTTGTTCATAGGGCTTAAGTTGCCTTGAAGCATAGGCTATTACCTTGCCATGTTGCATCAAGACACAACCAAGCCCTTTCTTAGATGCATCGCTGTAGACAATTAATCCCCCTGATCCATCATGTATAGCGAGAATGAGGGCTGTGGTCAATCTCTCCTTTAATTCCTGGAAGCTTTGTTCACATGTTTGGTTCCAAACAAAAGGACTATTCTTCTTGGTGAGGTTAGTTAAGGGTAAGGCTATACTTGAGAAATTCTTCACAAATCGCCTATAGTATCTTGCTAATCCAAGAAAGCTTCTTCCCTCACCTACCGTTGTTGAGCGAGGCCACTTGCTGACTGCTTCAATCTTAGCAAGATCCACTGATCTACTGTCTTGTCTTATAATATGTCCAAGATAGGCAACTTGTCGTACCCAAAACTCACAGTTTAAGAATTTAGCATGCAACTTTTTACTTCTCAATATGGAAAGGACTTCCCTAAGATGTTTTTCATGTTTTGCCTCAGACTTAGAATAGAACAAGATATCATCTATGAATACGATCACGAAGTTATTAAGGTAGTCCTTAAAAATTATATTCATCAAGTCCATGAAGGTTGCTGGAGCATTAGTTAATCCAAAGGACATCACAATAAACTCATAATGTCCATATCTTGTTCTGAAACAGTCTTAGGGATATTAGACTCTTTGATTCGTAATTGGTGATATCCTGATCGTAAGTCTATTTTAGAGAATATTTAGGCTCCTTGTAATTGGTCAAATAGATCGTCAATGTGGGGGAGTGGGTACTTATTCTTTATTGTCAACTTGTTCAATTACCGATAATCTATACATAGCCGCATTGATCCACCCTTCTTCTTGATAAATAAGACAGGTGTTCCCACTAGAGACACACTATGACGTATAAATCCTTTGTCTAACAATTCTTGTAATTTTATCTTGAGTTCTTTAACTCTGCAGGCGCCTTTCTATATGGTGCCTTGGAGACTGGTTTAGCTCCTGGTATTAAGTCTATACAAAATTCTATTTCTCGATTAGGTGGAAAACCTGGAAGCTCTTCTAGGAATACATCTTCAAACTCCATTATCACAGGAATTGTTTTAATATCATTCTTTTGGTTTCGTAGCTCCATTACGTTAGCTAAATATGCTTAAGCCCCATGGTTGACCAAATGCTTAGTCTTTAAGGTTAAAATTATTCTTGGGGCTGATTGTGTTTTGGAGCTCTTAAATTTAAATTTGGTTCCTGATGGAAAGGTAAATATAACCTCTTTATGATGGCAATCTATGCTTGCCTAGTTTGCTGCTAACTAGTCCATACCTAGTATTATGTCAAAATCACTTATATCTACGATGATAAGAGTCACCCTTAGTTTGTGTCCTGATACTGATAACTCGCAGTTTTCTACTACTGAGCTGGCTATCATAGATGCTTCGGCTGGAGTAGCTACTGATAGAATGTAGCCTAAAGGCTCTGATTTTAATTGAGCATGTCATGCAAATGCTGTGGAGATGAATGAATGACTAGAGCCTGAATCAAATAAAGTGAAGGCATAATACCCTAGGATGGGTAATGTACCTATAACAACTGCATCTTGATTCTCCACATCTTGACGTGTAACATCAAACACCCTACCTTTCTGCTGCTGTGTGACTTTGTTAGTGGTAGGCTGAGTATTTTGAGTGGTTGGTACTCAGGTCATGAGCTTTGGGCAAGCCTTTGCATGGTGACCTGTCTGGCCACAGTTGAAACATACTCCTAAATTTTGAAGGCATAGTCCTTGATGATGCTTCCACAATTCCCACACTTGGGATTCATGAAACTTTGGTTCCTTGTCTGCATGCCTTGAGTGTCTTGGGGAGTTTTGGCTTGCCGCTGTGAACGTTCGAAACCTTGTTGATTGAATTTCCTCTTTTGATTTGGTATAGATCCTGATTCAGAATTTGAGGTTTTGGCAGTAAGATCTACTTCCATAAGTAAGGCTGACTCAAGGGCGAGTGCATATTCTTTGTGTCGAAATGTAGTTACAATGCCTCGAATGCCTTCTCTTAATCCTCATATAAATCTTTCCACCTTCTTCTCCTCTATGTCAACTAACCAGGGAACAAAGTGAGACAGGCAATCAAATTTCCGTTCATACTCTTCTACTAACATGTTCCCTTGATGCAGGTTAAGAAATTCTGCCTCATTTTGATATCTGACTGTCAAGGGGAAATATTTGTTGTAAAAAGCCCGTCTAAATTGTTACCAAGAGATCTATCTTTCTATTGTTCTTTCTGTGGATTCCCACCAGAACTTTGCGTCCCCTCTTAACATGAAGATGGTGCAATTCACCTTATGTTCTTCTGGGGTGTTCATGGGGCAAAAAATAGTTTCTATTTTGTTATCCAATTTTCTGCTATATTTGGATCCATAGATGATCCATCAAATATTGAAGGATCAAACTTCCTGAATTCTCAGATGATTTTTGAGTCATTTGTATCATTAATTACTGGTGTGGTAGATGTTAACTTTATTTTTATCTTAGATTTCTATGTTGTCTATGCTCACGATTTCCTGGATTCTTAGCATCTCAAGTTTTCCTTAATATCAATCCAAGTATAAACTGATACTAAGATTTCTTGGTTTGAACCAAGGTCGAACACAGGGATTTTTCTATAGCTAATATTTTGCTTATATTGAAAATCTCGAGGAAAAGGAAAATAATTAAAGGGAAATATATTCCGAGTGTGAACAAAGAATAACTAAAACTTTTTAAAGTCAAATACAAACTGGGGGTGACTTATGAACAATGTAATTTCAGTGATAAGAGAGATAAAGAAAAAAAGAGAGAGTTGGAGACCGTCATTTGTCAATCTGTCAAATATCTATCTAAATGTATCGATCAAACCTTCAAACACAATTGGTTCATACCCTTCGGCAGAAAAGCCACACTAGTCATATATCTATGATGTGTGTTAGTTTGAATGACTCTAAGACAAATCCTATTTCTAAGATTAACCTCTGAGCTACAGCAATGAAGTCTATGATGACTTGCTCTTTCAAGTAGCCTACAGCTTGCGCTAAAATAACGTTCTCAAGTTAAAAAAATGACAAATGAATACACTACTGTCAATGATCAAGGATTTAAACTTGTTTTCAACAAGATTGATGAACACAACCTCCAACTCTAGTGGAGGTTTAGCTACTCATACTACGTTGTAAAATGTATGTGAATATGAAGATCAACAAAGAGATATGAAGTTGCAAAGTATCAAAACTATTAACTAATTGTAGTTCTCGATTTAATGACAGAACAAATTTCTAAACAATAGTTAAGCACTTTAATGATAAATGGAATGAAAGAAGAAGTTGTTGGCAAGAATGTCCAGCTCGCCAACAGAGAAAAGATGTTGCTGAAATTGCAGATGGCGATCAAAACAACGGTGTAGACTTCGTCTCTATCGAGCCTCAGTTCATCGCTATCTTCGTGGTGGTTGTGTAGAGTGATCCTTGCAGCCGTCGCTGTGAGGAAGATGGAGCTGGTGTGTGGTGGCGCCTCCTAGAGGGATAATTTCTGCTTGCCCTACTTTTCTCTTCTCCTTTGCTTTTATAGCCTTCATTATGGTACTTTCCATCTTGGTGCAGGGTGGGCCCACAACGCGTTCGGCTATGTCTTTTCTGACTGCGCATCCCGTCTCATTCTAACGGTTTATGGTACAAAGGATATTTTAGCACAGCTATCATGGTTGGTTTTTGCCTTTATTGTCCATGCATTGATATGCTCTTCGCCGCATGGTTGTGATGATATTCTCCTGCACACATAGCGTTCAAGGGTTGTCAATTCTTATCAACAATAAATTTTTTTACCTTTCTTTTTTTTCATGCACTTGTGCGTGTAATAAGAATACATCAAAGAATCATGCGTTGAAATTTCCTTCTTTTCACTAATCTTTCATTTATTCTAAGTAAAAGAAGTAAAATAACTTGTATTCCTATAAGTTATCAGTAGACAAGGTTGTACTTCCATTACGCATATTATGTATCAGCATTTGTAGTTTTCTGGTGTAAGTAACACGTAAGGTGTTTGTTCATTCCTTTGATTTTGATCCCTTATGGGTTCACCTTCAGTTATGCCTAGTCGTGTTGGATTTCAACAGGGTGCCATCTGGTACACACATATTTTCTTAATGAGGGAAACAATCTACTTCTACTTTTTATACCTACACTAAATTTTGTACTAGGTTACTTCTTTCAAAACCCCACTTACCAACATATTTGGCATGACTGAGGGCATCACTTAATAGGCCAAACCATCGAACATCATGACTCTTCTAATGCAGGCAAGCCTACTTGGCTCAAAATACAAAACTGTAATGACCTAACCTTTACATAACATGGTCGGGCCGTTACGACATGCATACCTAAACTTTTCTATCATGAGATGGGTTTTGGTCAAAATATTTAAGAGTAAACATAAAACCTTCTTTTAGTTAAGTAAAAACTTTACAAAAACTTCTTTTACAAAACCCCAGGATCCACAAAAAAACCTAAACCCTAAAGTTAACTAATAGATGCATTTTCCTCTGTTCATATCATTCTCCCCTTCTCCAAGAAGATTCGTCCTCAAATATAAAGTATAACTTATAAGTGGATAGATATATATCTACAGTGAGGAGAGTGCATCTACATGCTTTAGTGGAGTGTCCCGTTAGTTAACGAATGTTGGTTACTAGGTTAAAGAGTTTGGTTGGTTAATCTCGGATTGTTGGAGCTCATGATCTGTAGGTCCATTAGGTCCTTCTACTAGCTTACAAATGGACAAAAACCTTAGATTATATGGTGAATGATTTTTAAATGTTCAAATTCGACTCGAGGAATGAATGTCGGGTTTATGCGATATGTCTAACATATTAACATTTAATTACAAATTAAATGGACAATGGGAGTTATTTATAATATTTAAATATAACTTAAATATTAATTATATGAATAGGGATTCATATCGATTTTTTAGAAAAATCGAGATAAGTGGGAAAAATAATATTATTTTATTATTTAATATTAAAATAATATTATATTCAATTAATTAAATATTCAATTATTTTTATTTATTTATTTATTTAATTATATTTTGATTTTTAGAAATTAAAAATTTGACTTTTTATTCAATTTTGAAAATTCAGTTCAAATTGATTTTTGAAAGGTTAGATTTTCCCACCAACTAAGCTACTTAGTAGTAATCTCCATCTTTTACCACTCAAAATTTGATCAATTTGTTGTCAAATTTTTATGCAATTTAGTTGCATGTTAATTTTTAATAAATAAGGATGAATTAGGATGAAGATTTGGTTAAGAATTTTGGTAAATCAAGGGTTATTTTGCCAAAATTCATCCATAGCTCTTCTCCTTCACCAAGCTTCATTTCTTCACAAATTCACCACAAAATTGGATCCCACCATCCAATCTAAGAGTAGAGAATATTAGAGAAAATTCTTGTGGTTGTGTACATTCAGGTGGTGATGAATTTTGTGGAGAAACCAAGAAGAATTTGATCTACAAAGGTTGTAATTTTAACGTTTTGTTTTTCCCCTTTTGTGCATGTAAGTTTATCCTTAAGATTAAACATGTTAGAGTGTAATGCATCCAAATTCGCTTCTGTTGCATATTCATATATCCTTCCGAAAGAACAACTTAAGAACAAATGATCTTAGGAGTAGCAATTCTTTTTCCCGGTTGATTTTAGAACACAGATATTTGACATTGAAGAAAGCCGAATTTGACGACCTAAAATAAAGAAATGTTGTACATAAGACTTTGATTTAAAACCTTACTACATCAATTTTGGTGTTACATGTCGGTTTTGCACTGCCATCATATACATATGATGGCGGATTACAAACCGCCCTTGTATCCGGTGTCATATTAGGATAAGATGGCGGTTTTCTTTTGATGGCGGTTTTGAACTGCCATCAATTATTCTGCCATCATATATATTCGATGGCGGTTGGTTAGGATGGCAGTTGTAAACTGTCACTGATCATGAACATTTGATGGCAATTTGTGTAAGATGGCAGTTAGGAACATTGTACCCATGCTATCATACATAATACGATGACGGTTAGATACGATGTCAGTTGCGCACCACCATAATATGAGGCATGGATGGCAGTTGCAAACTGACATGGATGCTATCGAAGTTGTTTTCTTTAGATGACGTTTAATAGCTGTGATTGTTGTATACTACATGTCAGTTTAACACTGACATCATATCTGATATATCCTGAAACAAATTATTAGCAAAATGTGGAACCCAAATCCTGAATAAACAATTTTTATAATACTAATAATCCTCATCCTCACAAATATTCAGCAAAACAAAGATGAACTTCTAGAGAACACAATCTGTCATATCATTTCAATATTGATAATCAATTCATAACTGAATTTCAATATAGGGCTACATAACAAGTTTTAAGCCTACAAAAAATTCCTAAGATCTACCAAAATTTCAAAAAACATCTCCAACAGAGCAAACAATGCTACACAATATGTGTCAACACTACACAATGCTTATGCTCTACCAAAATTTCAGAGAACACTCTCCAACAATAACTTTACAACCAAATAAAGTTAAACAAAATGCCTAAGGGATACCAAAAGTTCAGAGCGAAAACCAACAAATATATATTGTGGTACCATGCAATTCCATCAAGTATAGTTTGGCACATACTTCGCCCACTCAACTCGGACCTCATCAACTCTTAGTATTAAACTACATCAAAGCAAACAAATAACAACTACAATAATAAATTTTTTATGACTAAGTCGCAATATGTAAAAATTTAGAATAGTGGCATACAAGTGAATTGATAGGAGTATCTGGATGATGTAAAACCTCTCTCATGAATTTTGTCACATAATATCCACATTCCACGCTAACTTTTTGGTGAGGGCACTAAAACGTAGAAATAAATAATAATAGTTAAGACTTGTTTTATATATATAATAATAGCTAATTGATTATAACTAAATTTTATTTTCCTTTACTGGGAAGCATGTAATATTGACATGTTTTTGTATTCGGTGAGTACTTTGAGCCATATGCATTTTCATTGCCCTAAATAAAGGACAAGAACAACCAAACACAAATGCAAACCTTTTAACAAACTTAAATGAATATAAAATATAACTATATTAATATAATATTGTATAAACTTATGTATTTACAATATATTTCAGATCATCCAGATTGTTGCAACTGGTATAGGGTCCTATAAAATATGCAACATAATTTTAATCACCCAGATATGTTAATCTAATAATTGCATAATTAAACATTTTTGTTCTTTTTAGAAACATACCTTGTCTTTTCTGGATTGAACAAGACTACGGGGCCATGCAACCAACATTCTTATAGCTTCAGACATCTTCTCAATCTTATTTTTCACTGGTATTGGAATAGGCACGTCGTCTTCGAATAAGGGTTTGACAAATACCTTTACATTTTCTTAGCCTAAAGGCAATCCATTAACCTTTTCAGTCCTTTCACTTTCGAACATGGTGCCAATTGCAACAATGCTGGAAAGCAATCCTATGGCTAATTGGCATGCTTTACCACTTAAAGGTGGATATGATTTTTGGACAACTTTAAGCAGTTCTTCCTTTACAACTTTTTGCTCCGATATAATTTCTATCTTCTCTTCTTCAATAACATCATCATTTTTTGGTTCAACTAGTGGCAATGGCTCTTGGGTGTTCTCATTTTTTGGAGTTTCTAAAGGTTGGTTTTGTTCTATCTTTACCTTTAGTCCACGACATTGAAATATGTTAAGGGTGACACAAAATCCCCAACTCCACGCACTCGGCCAGCATTCGGGTGTCCCAAATGCTTGAGTCAAAACATCCTGGTCTTTATGAGTCTTTTCCAACTCTTTCCATTATTATATTGCATATGAAGTCCAAAAGCTAAGAAACAAGAACAAAGATTACTATGCTTTTGTTTGTTTGTTTGCACTTTGAAGAATATTAAAAAGCACTGAAGGGATTCCCACTTTTGCTATTATAACCATATTTTATTATTTTTTGTTAACCTTTCAAATATGCTCTCTTAATCATAGTCATTTTTCATAAATATTTTCTACAATTCATTTAAAAAAAAAAAACAGAAAAAAATAATACTGTGTTGTTCAAATCTTTCGGATAGTTTAGAATAATTTACAGGAAGCAAAACACTTTCTACTGCTTCTCTCAGATAGAAGATAAGAAGAAATATCTCTCTCTCCTCTCTCTAAATTAGATTTATAAAAATTAATAAAAAAATTTATTTATTTGGAAAAGAGAAATCAAGAACAGATTTGCTTATTTAGTAATACTCTTCAGGATTTCCAAAAGATGTCCTTGTTTAATTATTAAAATTCTGGAGATTAGGAAGAGGAAAAATAAGGGGGAAATGATTAAGAAACTAATTAAAGTAATTAGCTGAATTAATCATGATGATGATGAACTACATATATTATTTCTCATGTTAAATTCTCAGCATATATTACCAACAGAATGAGAAAATATTTTGGAGTGGGAATTTTAGATATTGAAATGTAAATAGAAAATGAACTTACATAACAAAGAAGGAAAAAAAAAAAGGGAAAGAGAGCAAAAAAAAAAGGAAAGAGAGCAAAAAAAAAAAAAAAAAAGTTTACCGTTCTATCTCTGATATTCTCTCTAACATCCATCGAACAATTTATTCAGATCAAGAGGAAGAAGATGACCCATTTGCGGTGGCGTGTGGCTCGCCACCGTCGTTAATTTTCTCATCACCATCCCCATCGCCACCACTGCCTTTGATGTTCCGGTCACCATCTTCCAGCCATTGTCAGTTGTCGAACTTCAGCGGCCTTCAGCCGCTACCGCTTGCCGATCGTTTGAAGAAGCTATCGTCGAGCGTCGTTAGTCGCCGTCTGCCACCATCAATTGGGAAAGGTGTAGTCGCCGTCAGCCGCCGTCGATCGGGAAGGTCTACAGCAGTCGTTGAAGTCTCTTACACAACTCACCGCAGATTGAAGAGGTTTGAAGACGCACGCGCAAGACCGTACAATCGGCAGCTGAGATTGTAAAAATTAACCTAATGAAAACTCTAAAACGATATCGTTTTGCTTTTAAATAAAAGTATTTATTTTTTTATTTTTTTTATACCCCTTCAATGGCACTTTAAAACTACCATCTTATCTATCAAAATTAAATGGCTTTAATTTTACAATAAATATATACTTTTCCTTTTTTCCTAACCTTAATTTTTTAAGTTTTAATGGAAACAATAGTTTTTTGGCGTTAATTTTTTGTGTTTTATTCACCTTCCATGGCGGTTTATAACCGCCATCATAGCTCTATTCAATGTCCGTTCTACACTACCATCTAATATTTTATGAAAATAATAATATTGGCGCCTCAATCTCCCGTGTTTTATTCCCCTTAGATTGCAGTTGACAACTGACATCGTAACACTATATTCAATGACAGTTTATAACTGCCATCATATCTGAAACTTTTATTAACGCCCAAAATTTTCTGATAAAAGAGGCGCTTTTTTTATAAACGATCATCATAGAGTATATCTTTCATCGTTTATTAATTGCGAACTGACATCTAAAGCCAAAATGGTTGTAGCTTCAAGTTTATGAAAATATGAAAACACGACTGGATATGAAATTTTTGTTTCGAGTTTCATGAAATGGACAGAATGTGACGAGATGAAAATGAAAAATTGAAAAACAAAATTCAAACAAAAGAATACGAAAAGAATTTCAGCAACGGAAACATATATCCAATCTGGAGCCTAATCTCTAATACCAAATGATAAATAACCCTTGAGGATTTGGATCTAACAACCTTGTTGATGAACAAGACCTTTAGATCTCCAACTCAAAAACCCCAAATCTATTCGATCTTAGCCCCTAAGAATGGCTAGATGATGGATTACTTAGACGATCAACAAAACCACAAATCGGACAAAGCTTGCAGCTCCTATCAACCCTTGATATTTGAATCGCTCCACAAACAAGATCGATCAAGTCAACCTTGAATGATTTTGAACATGCAATCTAAATGCCATAGAATTGCAAAGGAAACATAGCCCAAGGCTAAAAGAAAGCTCAAAGGTTATTTTTACTACACTTTCCAAAGTTTCTTCTTTTTTGACAAATTACTTTGTATTATTTAGTCCTCAAAATATAACCCTAGACTTTTCATGAGTCATTTCAAGAGTTGTAACTCTCATAATTAATGACCATTATCACCCATGATCTAAATGTAACATAAAACACATGAAATAACTTAAAAACTGAAATTGCATTTAATTAATACAATAAATCTGAAAGTATTTATTTTTAATTAGTAATCCATCAATTTGTAACGATCTATTTGATATGAAGCTCCATTTGAAGTCTTTGTTCCATAAATGAAGTTTGATTCTTCATAAATTCCACTTGACTTCACATAATTGCAAGTTTCTTCTTTGTGAATTTTGACAATATACAATTTGCATTCTTAGTGTCTTTCTTGAAGTTCATATGACATGATTTAGGTTCCTCCGTTCATATCACAAAGATTTCCAGTGGGGCTTCATAACTCAAAGATGGTTACAAATTGAAGGATTGATGATTAAAAATAAATATTTTTAGATTTATATATTAATTAAATGTAATTTAAGGTTTTAAGTTATTTTATGTGTTTTATGTTACATTTAGATCATGGCTGATAATTGTCATAAATTATGAGAGTTGCAACTCTTGAAATGGCTCATGAAAGGTCTAAGATTATATTCTGAGGCCTATATAATGCCATTGTATTTGTTCAAAAGGGGAAGACTTGGAAAATATAGTAAAAAGAGTCTTTGAGCTTTCGTTTAGGCTAGAGCTATGTTTCGTTTGCAATTCTATAATGTTTAGATTCCATGTTCAGAAATCGATCTTGCTTATGGAGTGATTCAAAGATTAAGGATTGATGAGAGTCATAAGCTTTGTCCAATCCGTGGTTTTTCTTATCGTCTAAGTAATTTGTCATCTAACCATTCTTAGGGGCTGAGATAGAACTGATTTGGAGTTTTTGAGTTTGAGATCTGAAGGTCTTATTCGTCGACAAAGTTGTTAGATCAAAATCATTTATGGTTTACTTATCATTAGGGCTCCGATTTGGTCCATTTTCGTCCCATTAGCTCCCTAACGCTCGGTTCTTCTTCTTAGATACTCAATACCTACAAAATGGCATAATAAACATGTAAGATCTACAAACGAGCCAAAATTACGCTAGGAAAGATAACACTTTTATGGTGCTATCAAATACCCCCAACTTAATTCTTGCTCATCTCGAACAAGGTAGAAATTCACACAATCATGCAATCATACAAAAACATGCTCGCTCAATTGCACAGTTCAATACTCAAGCCTTAACAGTCTTATAGGATTAGACTCGTAGTCAATAATAAAATCCAATTGTGATCAATCAAAGAAGCACATTATTAAGAATAATTCTAAACATATTCATGCATGAGTGAGTACAAAGTCTAAATCAAGCCCAATCGAGAGTGGTTTTATATGGCTCTCAATCCATTTTCCCCCTACTTTGGTTCAAGCACCAACCATCAAGCATCAATACAACTCAAAATGGTAATATATCAACAAAGATGACTGAAATCAAATCGAAGGTCATAAACTTGCATTCTTTTACCCCAAGGGCACTAGCTTTCACACACCCGCTGCAAGGAACCATACCCACTCTTTTACTCTAATCAAGCATGAACATTACGAGTTTATTTCCTTTTCTTTTCATCAATATTTTCTTTTTGATATTCTAGTCATTCCATTTTTTTCAGCTGGTTTTTTGTTCTCTCTTTTTAGCAGGCATGTAAGTTACTATTTTTTCCCCTCAGTAGTAGATTACAATTAAACATGCAAGACATTATCTAATAGATGGGGCCTTTCAGAGTGACAACGAAAATATAAGCTAAATAATACAACTCGAAGCATGCAAGACTCAATTTCGTTAGACAAAGTACTTAAGTGTGCATGAGAGGTAAGAAAATCTTTTAAAAATGGGCTAAAATTCATGATCATGCCTTTCAGGCATTATCTCAAACAAGTGCAATCATAAAGAGAGTGTATCATCGACCCGTCATCATAACTGAAAAGCACTTAAAAAAGGCTTTATTTGCTTTTAGTTTAGGAGTGTTTTCATGTGATTTAATGTGTTCGCTAGTGGATTTCAGGTTAAAATGAAAAAAATTGCGAGAAGTAATGGAATCAAATCGAGTCAAAACAAAACAAAGATAGCTAAAAAACCTTAGAAAAATAGGGTAACATAGAGCAAGAGCGTCGCTATGTTACCCTTTTACACTCAAGACCCGAGAGCACCAAAATTTGGCACCTTCGAGAGCGTAGCGACTCTGTAGCAAGCATAGCTCCGCTCGCCCAAACGCAGCGCCACACTGCGATTAATCTTGGCCAGCATCACGATGATCAAGGGAAGCGTCGCGATGCTGCCTTTTCTTTTTTCATGTTGGAGCAATTTTTGGAAAACTTTTTCTATATATTGGGAGCTCTTCAGCAATCCTAATCACGAAATCATAGAGGCAAAAAGGGTGAGATTACTACCAAAAAGAAGAAAATTAAGTTTAAGAGAGTTTGGCAGCCTTTCGAGTACCTGAGGCATTGATCAAAGGAGTCATTCCCGTTTCCATAACAAAGGGCTATTCGATAGTAGAGTTTTCTTTATTCTCTCTTTATTTACTCTTCCTTATGTTGAATTTGAATGCAAACATGTCATCAAAGCTATGAGTGGCTACACTCTTTAGTTTTAGGGAATTGATGAAGTCATGTTGATTTTGTAGACTTTTTCATGGATTGATGTAATTATGTGCTTTTCATTGTTATTGTGCTTAACTTGTGTTGATTGGCCTTCAATGCATATTAGATTAAATGTGTAATTTGATGGATTGCATGTTTAATTGGGCTTATAACAATGAATTATTATTAATCTCTCATGAAAATAGTTAGGTTAATAATGAAAATTGCTAAAGACTAATTGTTGTCTTTAGGTTCGCTCAATTTCAGGGTCAATACGGCTAAAATAGTTAGGTTTCTTCTTACCCTTCTATGAAAGGTTCGCTCAATTTTAGGGTCAATATTGAACTCCGGTGTTGATCCTTCGCTCATATACTGTTTGTGGCCTCCCGGCGAAAGTCGCAATATGTCTGAAAGTAAACGGTCCTGCGAAAGTTAAATACAACAAACAATGTTAGTCGTAAATCTCCCGCAATGACTCCAAAAACTTGTTGTCTTGTGATTTCTTCTTCGGAATGATTGAATGTATGCTCAAGTATGCTCTAAATGTCATACACAAATGTCAAGTTTTTCTCAATATTAGCACAAGTATAAACTAACATTAAGATCTCTCGGTGAGGATCGAGGTCGAACACAGGGATTTGTAGTTAACACGATGAGTGAAATATTTAACTCGCGGAAGTGTAAATAAAATGTAGTGTTGGTGCTAAATATTAATGAATAAAGTAAAGTAGGATGTGCAGCAGAACAGCCAGGAATCGGTGAGATGATGTTGCAAACACAGAGTTTTAGGTATAGCAAATGGAGAAAAGAGGGTTGGAGAAAACTTCTTCATCAACCGGTCGAGTTCTTGCTTAGTTTCAGAGTCCGTGCTCATAAACTCAAGTAATACTTGCCTCTTGGTAGAAGACTCACACACATCATATGTCTATGCTGAATGCTTGTTTAGTTAAGCCTAAGATGAACCCTATGTCTAGGATTAATTCTTAGTTACAAAGATGAGATCCATAGTTACTTGCTCTTTCAAATAGTTAACTGCTTCTACTTAAAGCAAGTTGACAAGTGGATTTAAGAATGAAGAGTATGTTGGATTTTATGTCCTAAACCTCATAGTTTGTAAATACCAAATATACTTTTATCTTTCAATAAAGTTATTATTGAAATTTATAATCAATAAGTAGTTATTGATCCTATAAATTGTTCTTTCTAAATCTAAATCCAATCAAAGGATCCTAGACTGTTACTCATGAGACTCAAACTTTATGTAGAGACATAAATATGGATCAAGTTTAAGTTAATAGTCTAAATGTTCTACAATATATGAATAATGTTGGGCGTCTTATTTTGGGGACACTATGGATGCGACCCACTTTGTAGCTAGTACAAACGAAGTGATCCTAATTCGTTCATGTGGAAACATGTGAGTGGGGGCGTCTTATGCAAAGAGTTTGCATAAGACTGGACCATGAAATAGTCATTCTTACTTTATAACACCATTTACTGTCTAAAACTGACTATCTCGCCTTTGATGGCCTAGGTAACTCGATCTTAATTCTGATGTAACTATGAACTTCTGTTTACCCAAGATTATCCTTAGATCTACATAGGTGAGAGCAACTCAACAGTGCTGGCTCAATAAGCAGTGAGACTTAAGGAATAAGAGGTAATCACAGGGGTAAAACGATAATTTTGACCTAGCTGTAATTACGAATAACCAGTGAAGGGTCAACTTACCAATCATGGTTATATCAAATAGATATAATATATCTACAGTGAGGGGAGTGCAACTACAGGCTTTAGTGGAATGACCTGGTAGTTAACGAATGTTGATTAACTAGGTTAAAGAGTTTGACCAGTTAATCTCGAATCGTTGGAGCTCATGATCTGTAGGTCTATAAGGTCCCCTGGCTAGCTCATATGGGAATAATCTTGGAATAAAATGAAGGAATAATTTGAATTGTTCAAATTAGGTTAATCATATGAGATATGATTAAGTAATTGATATATGATATCAAATGAGAGATTTAATAAAAAAAAATATTTAAATGAGATTTGAATATTGAAATTATGAATTTGGATTCATAATCGGAGATATGGATTTAGTCAAACAGTCGATTTTCAAAAAAAAGTCAAATAGTTGACTTTGACCAGAGCAAGTCAAAGAGTTGTTTTATTTAGTCAATTTTTTTAGAAGTTGACCATGAGATTAAATTAATATTTCTTACCAAATAAGTGGAAAAATCCACTAACTTGATGAGTGGAACATTTAATTAATCTCAAAATTCTATACGTTGACACATAATCTGTAACGACCTGACCCTTACTAACATGGTCCGACCGCTACGACATGGATACCTAAACTTTCCTATCATGAGTTGGGTTTTGGTCAAAATATTTTAGAGTAAAAATCAAAACTTCTGTTGGTTAAGTAAAAACTTTACAAAAACTTCTCTTTACAAAACCCCGGGATCCATAAAAACAAAATAGCAGCATAGTGGAACAAAATGCATATGTGACCAAAACAGTGAATTTGATGGTTGGCCCTCTGAGTGGTGTCCCGTCATGCCTCTATGCTGTGCCCTCACCTACAAAGTCTATGGAATAGGATGAGTATATAATATACCCAGTAAGTAGTTGTCACCTATGGTAGTGCCCATATGCACAATCACATGCAACGTGTTATGAAAAACATATGATTGGGACCCAAACTTGGACTTGTCATAAGATGAGGTAGTCAGTTATGCTTCCAACATGAGTTCCTCCACACTGATAGGAAGATGTGGACTTAAGCGAAACTAACTCATCTGATGATTAGCAGGTCATGCAGTCAGTAGAGTTAGAGTCGCATCCAACATCAACCATTAAAGTAAACGTAAGATTGGACTAGAGGGGTGCAACCATACATACCCTACTAGCCCCTAACATGGACATAATGTAAGATTGGGTCTAGACGGGTGCAACCATACATACCCTGCTAGCCCTAGAAGACCTATACCCAAATAAAACTTAATCTTAACATAATCATGAACATACATAATGCATGGGGTCCCTTATAAAGAAACATATTTTGATCATGTAATGCAACATATAAATAATAACATAATTATGCAACATAACAAAGGCAACTACCATAAATCACTCAAAGAGAGGTGAGACAAGCTACTTACCTCTTGGTTGCTTCTATCTTTTTCTTATGCTTGTCTTCCAATGATTTGAAAAGATTGTAATAGAAAGTTTATGGAAGAAAAGTTGGGAGATCTTTTGTAAGGGCTTTTGGATGGAAGATTTGGGTGTTCTTTCCAACCTTGTCTTACAAATGAGCCACCATGTAGTATTTATAGCCCTCCACCTCCTTAATGGATGGTGAGGATTGATTTGATCCAATGGCTAGAATCTTTCCTCTAGATTATTCTATATGTTTCTATATATTTCTCCACTTCTCCATACATTTCTAGATTTCTCTATACCATGTTAGCTTTGTCTAGAACTTTCTAGATTATGCTAGTTCTTCCTAGACTTCTATAGAATTCTCTAGAAACATCTAGGATATTCATACATCTTCTAGAATATTCTAGCGGTTTCTAGGATATTCATGCATCTTCTAGAATATTCTAGAGACATCTACGGTATTCACGTATGTTCTAGAACTTTCTAGATCTTTCTAGCACTTTCTAGAATTTTGTAGAATTTTCTGGACGCTTCTAGATCTTTTGCACATTTTGATGGTCTTGAGTATTGTAGTGCTCCCGCTATGGGCTATCTCTTCTTGGGCATGTAGTATGGCGTTGGGGTCGGTCTTTAAGAAATTTGTTTAATTACTAATTTAATACTTTGTTTGCTAATAATTTAATAGTCAAGGATATTTATGGACCAACTTTTAACCTTAAGGTATTAAATTTATAATTGGTCTTCTATTTCTAGTCTTAGAAAATTAAAGTAAAATTAAATTTCAACTTGTAATTTCCTGTAATATTTATGTACAAACTTGGTTCGTTACAAGAATTGAGAAGAAATCCTCAAGAAATTAAAGAACAACTACAAAATTCCTATGAAAAGTACCTTAGACTTGTATCCTTCAATGGACCTTCAACGAATTAGTAAAAGGATACAAGATAATGGAGAGAATTTACAAAATGAATCGAAAAGTTGCCTGAAAAATCTAAAGAAATGGGTCTCTCTCTCGAGCAAAAAGTTCAAAATTCTATTTAATTTTGTTGACAACGTCGCGACGCTCTAACCTAGTGTCATGACCCTGGTTTGAGTTTCCGTATTGTAGCACTGTGTTAGGATGAGCGTCGCTACGCTGCTGGCCAATGGATAAGGCGCGTGTTTTGCATCACTGAAATTCTCGTCAAACTTCGAAGTGTCGCTACACTCAATAGAATCGTCTCTATGCTCCCCTACTTTGCAAAAGAATGGAGCTCTGGGGTCTTGAGCATAATTGGAGCGTAAAAGGGGCACAACTATGATATTCACAGGGGCATTTTGGTAATTATGACCCCTTTTGACCTTTGATGCTCTCAAAATTAGGCTCATTTTAGCTCCAAAAGACCATCTTACCGTCGTGATGATTATTTCCTACAAAGATATGAAATTAGTGAGAAAATCAAGTAATTAAGGGAGATTTAAGTTGTAAAACATAGGGCTTTTAGGGCGCTATCATTTGGCTCATAGGTTTGAAATTAGAGGGTTTGGCATTTCAAGAATCCATGTTTGGGCACTTAGAATAAAATTCCTAGGATTAAGAAACTAAACCCATGAGTTTGTATGTTTTTTAATGAGTGCCATAGATCTAATACAAATTTCCCTTCATCTCATCCTCTTATCAAGGGTCGTCGATGACTGTTAGCAACAAACGTCACCTGACTTTGTGATCAACCATCGATGTCCGATTGTCTTGATCATCACTGTTGGTGAGTGACCGTCTTAATCACTAGCAACAAGTCATTTTGACCATTAACGATTGATCATCGTGACTATTAACAACCGACCATAGTGACAATCAACGACCAAACATCATTACCCGTGGCGATCGATTGTTGTGACGGTTGGCTAATCTTAATTGTCATAGATCGTTGACTGTTTTCACAGTCAATGGGCGATCGTCTTGATTGCCAACGACTGACCATTGTGACCATTAATGATCGATCATCTTAACCATCGATGACTGTTGACCGTCTTCACCATTGGCAGATGATCATCTTCATCACCGGCGATCGACCATTGTGACCACAACAACTGATTGTTGTGACTGTTAATAATCGACCATGGTGATGGTCAACAACCAAACATCATGACCCTCGACGACCGACCGACTGTTTTGATCGCCGACAATCGATCGATCATCTTGCCATCGTCATTTGACCATTGTGATTGTCATCGACCGATGTATGGTTGTCGGTGATAGTCGACAATTGCTGTTGGCAGGCCACTTGTGACCATTGGTCGTTGGCAAGTTTTTTTTCCTCCATCTCTCTTTCTTCCTCCTTATCTCTTTGTATTTTTCATTCTTTTCCCATTCTTTATTTTCACAAAAATAAAAAATAAAAATAATATCCCTTATTCTAGGATCTTCCACTCTGAAGCATTGTGTCGACTATGTTAGTCGTAGACTCGTGGATAGTCAGATGTTCATTGTTGCCCATTGTCATTAATTGGTCACTAAGGTATTATTTTTGTGTTTTCTCCTCTTTCTTCTTCTTCATCTCTCTTCCCTTTTTACTTATTTTCACACACTAAAAAACAAAAAATTTACTCTTCCATCTGGGAGCTTTAAAACTAAAGTGTTGCATCAATCATGCTACGTAGATCATTGTTCGCCTCAAAATGTATTTTCATTAAAACACACCTATTGGAATCAAAAGAAATTTATAACATCTTGCTTATCAATCAATACTAAATATATAGTATAGACATAAGTTCGAGATCATCCTCAAAGATCTATTAATTATCTATGCAATCAATTGAATTCTTTTTATTGGAAGGGGGGTTTGGAAAAGAAAAAGAAAAATATACAAGAAAAGAGATTTTTTAGTTTTATGTTTGTGAGAGAAACTATTTCAAAAAATTTGGGAATAAGGACTAGTTGAATTCAGTTCTATCATTGAATCAAAGATACATAAATCAATCCAAGAATCTACAACCAAATAGAAATTCAATCCAAATTGACCCAATTTTTAAACCTAGTTCAATTAGGGTTTAATTTCTACTTGCCCTTATTCATTAAACAAGAATTTCTTCCAATTTAACCCTAAATTCCATCTAAGTATCTATCCCTCGACGGTATTCAATACTATATAAAATTTGCATTAAGTTGTAGGGTTCTTTTGTTGTGACAAATTAAAGAATGGTTGACCCTTTGCATTAATTTGATTTATTGGCTAATTCTAACTAGTTCATACATGCATAATCAAAGAAAGCTCTTAAACTAAGCATGAATACCTAATCTTATAACTTAATTCACAATTTTGTTGCTCAGCGCATTATGAATTTTGTATACACAAGAAGTTGAAAATCATGAGTCGTCAATTCAAAATCTTTTCAGAATTTGCCTAAGAATTAACCAAGATTCATGAATTTAGGCTTGCATCTTCAAAGAATCTTCAAGAGTTTTGTGGAAGATTACAAGTGAGTTGAGAGAAAAATGAAGAATTTGGAAGTGAGATCTCGGATTTGGTAAAAAATTGCTCTCTAAATTGTGTAGAAAATGAAATTGGGCATTTATAAAAATGCAGAAGCGTCGTGACGCTGAGAAGTATCGTAGCTACACTAAGACCAGTGCACTTGATAGCGTAGGGTGAAAGGGTGTGAGCGAAGCGATGGTGAGTGGAATTTTGGAAGGCACGCATGCGCATTTGAATTTTGCGTCAATTTACAGAGCATAGCAACGCTGTGAGGGAGCATTGTGATGCTTCCCTATTTTGGTAGCTACTGCCTTGCAGCGTAATTGATGAGGTAAAAGAGGCATCGCGACAATGTCTCGATCAAATGGCTACTGTCTTTGAGCGTAATGCTACGCTGTCTTGAGGGTAGAGACCCTTTGAGGGGTAGTTTGATAATTTCCCTTCAATTCTTCATTTTTGGTGCTCTAATGCTCGTTTTTGGTCCATTCTTGCTCAAAATGACTCTTCTACACTTAGGATGATTATTTCTTATAAAAATAGAGAATTAATGAGTAAAATTGACTTACAAAGGTATAGTTAAGCTAGGAATCATAGCACTTTTTGGTATTGTTAGTTATCAAATTTTCTTCACCGACCATTGCACACATACCATCGATTGTGATGGTCATCCAATAGCAATCACCAACAATTTTTTCTTTCCTCCTTTCTCCACTTTTTCCCTTCAATTTTTCATTTCATTCTCCTTCTTCTTCATTTTCGTACAAAAAGAAAAAAAAAAGAAACAAACTGATTGATTATGAATGCTATTAAATGCAAACCTTAAACGTAAAATTCATTTCATGATTTGAAGAAAAAAGAGATAATGTAGAAATTTGAAGCAAATAAAGGTGTTAGCATAAATTTTAAACTTTACTACTTTGTTATCAAAAGATAAATTTGTTATTTAAAAAGAGATAAATTAGAAATTTAAAGGCAAATTGGCTTGTTATAAAACTTAATTTTAAAGCTTTGTTACTTTGTTACTGAAAACTATTCTTTATATACATATAAAAAAAAAAACTAAATCATTGTTATTTATACATTATTGTCATGGAAATTAATGAACCAAATGAATTAATTTAGGATTACAAAAGATAAAGCTAATACAAACTTCATTTTAAAATTAATAGATTAAATTTTTGTTTAAAAAATATCATAAAAATTGATGCAAAATACACTAGAGGTTATACAATTCATAAAATAATGACTAAAAACAACAAAAATATATGATTACCCAAACTCATGCCTGCACCCCAAACATAAGGTTCAAAATCCCAAGCTTCCAAACCCTGCAATCCAAACACAGACATTTGTAATTCCTAGGCTTCAAAACCCCCTCAAATAAGCCCCCAAACATTTGATTCCCAAGTTTTTTATTCCAAACTTGCGCCCTAAACGCCCCCTTTAGGTTATTACTTGAATATGATTCACTTGTATGTCAACCACATATTGTTCAAGAATACCTAAAACCACAAGTTTATTCAAAGTATTAGTCAATTATGTGGCCATTTGAGCCTTTAAGTAATTAAGAACCTAATTTCTTTTTTAATCCAAAATACATGGTCAAAGAATCATATTCCATTGAAAAATGGCTATGAATATAATATCTTTTGAAAATTTTTGAACTTATCTTGTATAAGGTAAAAGTAGAGCATATCTTGATACCCAAAACTTGTATAAATATAGAGCCATCAAAAGAGAAGACGCATCACCAACAAAACTTACTTTCTCTAAACACACTAAAGATCATATATATCAAACAGAGATAGCAAGATGAGTTATGAGCCAACAGGCGAGTGGGTCCCATACCCTGATGTAAACACGGTTTGTGTAATACATATTGGAAACTTTGCAGTGGATGAACACAACAAAAATACTGGAGATGATTTGAAATTCGATCGAGTTATATGGGGAGCGTATAACGAGATTAACGATGATACATTAAAGCATGATGTGTTTCTTGAAGCGACAAACGGTAAAGGAGATACAAATACATATCAAGCAAAGGTGTTGGTGGAATATGTAGATGGAAAAAAAGAGGAGAAACTCATTTCTTTCAATCTAGCGTATAAGGATCCAGAAGGTAGAATCTGGAAGAAAATTCCTGACTATGGCGAGTCTTGTGTGCAAGATGTTGCAGAGTTTGCAGTGGATGAACATAATAACGGTGGTGATAATCTTGTATACCAGTCCGTTGTTGATGGTTGGTATCGCGAGGTGAAGCCAAATGCTATACAGTACGATCTTTATATTAAGGCAAAGGATTGCTTTGGACGTGAGCGCATCTACAGAGCTATTGTGCTCGAAGAGGAACCTCTTACTAAGAAAATTCGAACACTCGAATATTTCAAAATTACTCCAAGAAAATGTTGAAAACTTGCTATCTAAGTTGGTTTTTATGTTATGTGTACGTCCTTGACTATAACTATATATAAATAGTCAAGTACTTAATAAAATAAACTTTTTAAAAATATATCACTCTTTGTGTCCATTTTTTTTCTTTTCTCTAAACTTGGATCGAATGCCTGAAAAAATCATTTTTTAAGAACATAAACAAACATGTTAATTTACCTGATTTTAATTGTATCTATTTGGACTCACCCAAATTGTCACAATTGTATCTATTTGGACTCAACATATATATACATTTGAAGAATCACATCTCATCTTGAAGAGTTATTACATCTCGTCGACACCAATTTCATCTTTTGAAATTAATTATCTCGCAGTACCATATTCTATTTCCTTTTAGTTTTAGTTTTTGGAGCCAAAATTGAGATAATGTGAGAAAATAATTAGGTTAAACTAATTTGATAATATATTTAGAATTTTTGGAGTTAATTTGATAAAAGATTTAAAAATTTAGAATGTTTGGAATTAAAGAAGGAAAACTGGAAGCCAAACCTGGGTGAAGTTTAAATATTTATGCGTGTGTATATACATATATACTATGAGAGGTTAAAAAAAATCGAAAATCAAAATTCCATTTTGATTTTTCAAGGAAGCCTGGCATCAACACATGTTTAATATCTCTCCATCGCACATAAGGGTATTCAAAAAATTCAATGACTCAGAAACCCGATCAACCAGACCCAACCGGTAAGATTTAGGTTGGGTTCAAAT
This sequence comes from Lagenaria siceraria, assembly GCA_002890555.2. Classification (NCBI taxonomy): domain Eukaryota; kingdom Viridiplantae; phylum Streptophyta; class Magnoliopsida; order Cucurbitales; family Cucurbitaceae; genus Lagenaria; species Lagenaria siceraria. Next base: position 12,818,598 of record CM016483.1, on the reverse strand, counting down.
AAATGAAAACTTTATGGGTTGAGTTGGTTCATGGGTTTATCTAATATAACCCGAGTCAACCCGAACGAACCCGAATTTATTATTAATATTAAAAAGTATATTTATTTTACCTCCAATACAATTACATATACATATATTTATTTTAATTTTACTTAATTTCATGATTTTTTTAGATTATTTATTATCCATCAATTATTTAAAATAATCTTTTAAACACTATGGAAATCAATTTTTCATGATATAACCTTCATTTGCTAGTCGTTGTTCGAGCATTTGGACGTCCATGCGCAGTAGGTGGTTTTCTCATCGATCTCTCTCTCTACTTTTTCTCTCTCACAGTATTTCTATCCAGCAGCCACGTTTTCATTGGCAGGCGGTCACTGTCACATGCCCAACCAACTATATCATAGCCATCCATTGCCACCCTCCTATTGTCGCTGCTCAAGAGCTTGCCTTTCTACATGGCACTGACCGCAGTGGCGATCTGACTCATCTGAGTCTCAATATAATGAATGGCCTTCCATGGTTAGGCACCGTGTTCTCCAGGTCATTTTGTTCCTACACTCCTTAAAGGAGTCACACCGTTGAGCTCCTTAATGGAAAGCTTCTTCTCAGCCTGTTGGGAAGTCGATTGATATCTCTCAAATCAAGCTATCTTCTTCAGTCTAAATCATGCTAGTTCTAGGTTATTTAATGTTTTATTCAGTATTTTTTATAGAAAAATGAGCAAAAGAGACTCTCAAGATGTTTCAGAAGTAATTCAGACCAACCCGAATCATTCAGCAACAAATTGAAGCAAAAGGATAAAATTGCCCCTTGGAGCGTAGCGGCGTTCTGCCTAGCATAGCCCTATGCTCAAAGGCAGTACATAGAGCCTCACGCAATGAAGGGAGCATAGCTATGCTACCCTGGAGTGTAGTTACGCTTCGTAGTTTAACGGAAGAAGGCCCCGCGTGCACGTGGGAGCATAACGCTCAGCATCGCAACGCTTGGGGATGGCATTGCGGCAACGTTAACAATGTCGCTGCCCTCCTCGCCAGATTTTAAATACGATGGCTCATTTTAGAGCAAGATTTTTATGGGAAAATTGGAGGAAGAACTCAGCCAACTCAATTTTTGTTTACTCTTTCATATCTTAGGTTAGGTTTTCTTTTATTTTGGGTTGTAAATATGGATTGAAAGCCCCTCCTTCTTCTTTCCTTTTCTATAAAGATGTTGAGGTAAGTGTTTTTCTAGTTCCTGGGAGCAAACTTATGTAATTAATTGAGCTTGTTTTTGTATAAAACTCATATTATGATAATTGCTTTTTTCAATCTGTTTATATTTTGATTTATGTTCTTAAATGGATTGACACCCTTTTCTTTGAATTTATATCGTAGCTAATTGATTTTGACTCACGCATTTCCTTAATGTTCGTCTATGCCTAAAACTGCCAAGTAGCAATTAATTGAATCTTGCATGCTAGGATTATAACTATCTTGAATCTTAGACAACATGTTTCAATTAGGTCAAAATTAAGTCAGGGTTTTCTCATTAGGTAACCACACAATAGAACCCTAGAACTTAATGTGCATGTCCTTAGTTTTTATTGATCATTATCGAACCCAATTAGGATTTAAGGCTTGCAATTTAATGAGTGCCTAGGTTTTAATTAATGATTAGGGCACCTATTTAGTTTAATCCAATGAGTTGACTGCCTTATCGTTGGCTAGTTTGGTTAAATTAAATAAGTACTTGTGCATGCATAATCAAATAATTGTTTGATCAAAAGCAAGTCGATGATAGCAATTGCAGAAGAACCCAATTTGCTCCCGAGAACTATAACTCCTTATCCTTATTTACATTTTTCTACTTTATCTTTACTTTCTTGCATTTAAATTCATGCCTATTTCATATCACACCAAAATTCCACCTGCCCCCCCCCCCCCTCTTTACCGCTATAACTAAGAAAATAGCTTAATGAAACAATGTGGGCATTTCCCCATGGTTCGACCCGAACTTACCACTGTTGCTACGCCATATAGGAATAGGAGTAGGATTCGGTATTATAAATTTCTTTTGATTGTTGGAGAGAGGTTTACGACGCCCATTCTTTCGGTCAATTTCATCGATGAAAAACCTTTTGGTGCCTCCAAAACATTTCCAGTGCTAGGATAAGAAATGTCAAATCTGGGTTTGTAATGACTCGAGTTTAGGAGGGGGACATTAATGAACCGAGATCACATCCAAATGATAGAGATCTTAAGGACATGAAAGTATTGTCAATAAAGACTTAAAAGAATTAAAAGTTACTACCTATACCAACAAGGTGTACCTTCCTTTTCAGTGGCTCAATCATAAAAACTCCATAATTAAGTGTGCTTAGAGTGGAGCAATTCTATGTCGATTGACCTCGTGAGAATTTTCTAAGATGCATGTGAGTGAGGACAAAACATTTTGAAATGGCCCATGTTGGTTTGTGGGGAACCTCAAAAGATGTACCCAACATGTTTATGTAGGTGACATGCGAGTGGGGGTATCGTATTCAATGAGTTTGCATAAGACCAAACCACGTAATAGTAATCACTAGACCTAACTTTATTGACTAATTAGGTTTCTATTTCAATAGGATGACCTAGGCAACTTAGTCTAAATCCTTACTATATTATGAACTTCTGTTCACGAGGGATTGTCCTTTGATTTGTATAGGTGAGAGTGGCCAGTTTGTGACTCAATATGTCTACCATTTTGGGGACAGGACCGAGTAGGGAGTTGAGAATATAATTATACAAGATGGATTTCACTCCTTCTCGACTTTAGGGTAAGTAGATGAGTGTTCCCATAATTGGTATCTCCAGAACTTGAACAAAAAGGCTCTACTCTCTCACTGACCTGATAGGGGTTTCTATTTAATGGTTGACCCATAAATAGGTTGTTTATTAGAGAAGCACTGGTACTTAAGGATTTAGAGGTGACCCAAGGGTAAAACGATAATTTGACCCAGTTGGTGTTACAAACACTTATGAAGGACTAATTTATTGTTATTGGTCTAAATCTATGATACATAAATATATTTGCAGTGAGAAGAGTGCAGCTAGAAGAGTGTAGATGTAGTTCTTTAGTGGAGTGTACCACAATTAACGAATATTGATTAATGTGGTTAATGAGTTTAGCCAATTAATCCATATCGTTGAAGCTTCTGATTTGTACGTCTATTAGGTCCCCTTCCTAGCTCGTCAAGAGTATTGAGGTAATTATATCTTGAATTGAATTTGAAACATTCAAATTCAATTAGGGAAATAATATAATGTATAGTGATACGTTATAATATAAAGTTTATATTTTAATTAAACTTTATAATATAAACTTATAGGAGAGAAATGCAATTGAATATGATTCAAATGTAGGTTAAATTAAATATGTGATATTTAATTTAGTAATTAATTGATGGGAGAATTAATTGATTAATTTAATTTAATTTAATTCGAGTAAATTAAATTAATATAATCAAAACTATATGTTATGTGAGAGAAATTCATTTAAACATGATTTAAATGAACTTATTAATTAAAGGGAAAGTATTAAATATAGAAAAATAAGGTAAACTATTTACACAAAATAGCAAAATTTTAAATAGTTGTGATAGACGCTGATAGAAGTCCATCAAGATCTATCAGTGATACAAATGATAGAGGTCTATCACTGATAGATGCCGATAGAAGTTTATCAATGTCCATCAGTATTTTTTTTTGCTATTTTATATAAATAGTTTGACATTTTTTTATTTGTGAAAATTTCCCTTAATTAAATTTGATTTAATTAATTATTAATCTAATTAATTAGTTAGATTTAATTAATTAGTTATGATTTAATTAATTAATTAAATTGACTATTTTATTTTACTTAATTTGTTAAATTAATTAACTCTCGTACGTGGGAAGTTATCAAACATGGATCTCTACCCACATTCTCCTCTCTCCCTCACACATTTTTTATTAAAGCCTAAAAAAAAAAAAAAAAAGAGGGATGGAAGTTTTTGACTGAAAAGTTCTAAGGAAAAAAAATCTGTCTCTAATTCTCTCTAGGAAATCACACAAGCCTGTGATTTTTCATTCTCTAATCAAGATTGGTTTCTGCAAGGCATCACTTCAAATTCTCAGAGAATAGGAAGGTTGTTGCATGGTCATGTTCGTGAATTCAATCTTAAAGGTGCTTTGGAGTTTTCCATTCGAGTCATCAACAAAAATAAGTGATGAATTTTCCTTCTTTTGTAGGGTTTGAATTTCCAATTAGAAAGCATGTTTAACCTAGAATTTTTTTATAGTAGGTTGCGGTTTTAGACCTCTATGTTATTCTATAAAATTGCCAGTGTACTCATATTTTTTTTCAAATTAATTTTGAGTATGGTGTTGTTATTCTTTCGCTGTGTTAGGGCTTTCATCCCTACACTGTGTTGGTTTGTAGGGGTAACTTTCACTCGTAGAAGCATTCAAGACAAGGATGACCTAGTCGGATTGTAGAAGATGTAGGAGAATGTCGGGGCAACTGATAACTTGTAGAAATACAAGTTATTCTTTTCTTTTCTTTAAAACAATTAGAGAAATTCACAAGAAATGACAAAAATATGATATAAATCTTGACAAATAAGCATACTTTGCGATCAGGTATTTACAAATGCTATAAAATGAGAAATCACGAAAATATCTTTATTTCAACGCAGAAATAAAGAGAAAAAGTACAAAAGCTGAAGAACTGCTAAAACCATAATCGCATAATCATAGAGGAAGCGATCAACATGTTACAAAATGAACCACGCGATGAACGCAAAAAGGTTCGACACGTTCAAGCGGCGATTATAAAATCTACAAAACAGGTTGGTAGCTGATTAGACTGATTCATGGCAGAGCTAATGAACTTGTGACAAAGCAAGCGGCTTAGCAGGTCATGGAATTTAATGCATGCGTCAAAAAATCATTAGAGAGAAGTCATATTTGGCGCCTATAAATAGTCAACTCAAAAACTGAAGAAGTTGTTGGTTGAGTCGAGAGATCAGCTTCCCCAAGAGAGTGAAGAGCATCGCCATTGTCAAATCCTCAAGCTTTTCTCTGCATAATTTTAAATACAAAGTCTAGAATTCTTCTTAGAAAAGCAAGAGTCATATTCCACTTGAAGTATCATCATCAAGCAGCCATTCCCAAGCCAGCGAGATTAAGAGATTGTCTCAACGGCCTGACATTTTCATTCTAGTTCTTTCTCTTACTTGTATTTGTATTCTGAATTGATTTTGAGAGATTTCTGATTCAAATATTAATACAAGTCCATATGTTTCATCCATCTACTTGTTTGTCTGCATATTATTCTTTTTGACATGTTGGAAGATCTATTTAAAGTTTGGATCTATGCATATCTAACGACTTTACTATTTAATGCATCATTAATCCTTGCTTTAAACTATTAAGAGATACATTTAAGCCTAAGTTCTTGCCTGAGAGGGTAAAGAAAGTGTAAAAAGCATTAAGTAGTGAGAAGTAGCATCTTAGAGATAAGGTGATACATTTAACGAGTCAGTCATCGCATGCACCTTAGAGATAAGGAAAATTGTGGATTGGGGACTGAGAGGTTGCTACAAAATTATATGATTGACACCGCAACTATTGCATAGATACATGCTGTAGAAATTCTTGACTGTTATTAAGATTATTTCAAACGTCGTCGCATGCTACTTGAGTAGAAAAATACTTCATTGACTCCTTTGCACACATAATTGGCTTGCTAAATGTTAGGCACCTCCATCATCAGGTACGAGCTACATGTCGCCATTGATGCATTTAGTTTAAATTAATTAGTCAGTGTGGCCCATTTGAGCCTTTAATAATTAAAACCCTATTTTCTTTTCTAATCCAAAACATATGGTCAAAGAATCATATTCCCATGAAAAGTAGTCATCAATATAATAACTTTTGTTTTAAAATGAATTAGATAACACTCAAAATCTTTTAAAAAGTTTTGAACTTATCTCATAGAAGGTAAAAGTAGAGCATATATTGATACCCAAAGCTTGTATAAATATAGAGCATCAAAAGGGAAGAAGCATCACCAACAAAACTTACTTTCTCTAAATAAGCTGAAGGATATATCAAAGAGGAGAGATAGCAAGATGAGTTGTGAGCCACAGGGCAAGTGGATCCCAGTCCCTGATATATCAACACCCTGCGTGAAAGATGTTGCAAACTATGCAGTGACTGAGCACAACAATCAAACTGGAGATAATCTGACATTTAAGAGAGTTATAGCAGGATCATATTTGGAGTTGGACGATGACAAAATAAAGCATCGTTTATATATTGAAACAACAAACAGTAATGGCGATGTAGTTATAAATGAAGCGGTGGTGTTAGTGGAAGAAAATGATGGGAACAGGGTGAGGACTCTCATTTCTTTTGATCAAGTGTTTCCGGATGAGAAGGATCCATTAATATTTTGGAAGGAAATTCCTGACGTTGGTAAGGATAGTGTGCAAGAACTTTCAAAGTTTGCGGTGCAACAAAATAACGTGGATACTAATGATAATCTCAAGTATGTTTCAACTACTAAAGGTTGGTATTATGAGGTAAATCCAAACACTACAAAGTACGATCTCCGTCTTAAGGCGAAGGATTGCTTGTGGCGTGTGCGCGACTATGAGGCCAGGGTACTCGAAGAAAACGCTGGGGAAATTCGAACACTCGAATCTTTCAAACTTAACCCAAGGAAATGGTGAACACTTGGTGGGTCGTTGTTATGTTATGTGTATGTCCTTGATTATGACTATATATAAATAGTCAACTGCTACTTAAATAAAGCCTTATAAAATACATGGCTCTTTTTTTTTTTTCTTTTTTTTTTCTTTTTTTTTTTTGAAACGAAAATGTTGAATGATGAAGTTAAAATATGAGCTTAATGAACATAAATTTGACAAGAACACCCTTTCTACAATTATTTAACTTAATTTTTAGAATTATATAAGTTTAGAGTTTAATTATCGTGTTGATATTGCAATTTTACAACCAATACGTTTGACTTTGGTTTACACAATTTATCCATTTTTTTATTCTAATAATATATCTCTAGGTCAAAATATGAAAGAAATAATGTGAATATATAATATAAGAGTTTTTCCTTAACTCAATAAAAGGAATGTACACTTCTAAAAACACTTTACAATATCTATAGTATATATAAAAGCTTAGATAGGGAGAAATTTTCTGTCATTTTTTCTTTGATTAATATACTATTTTATAATTATGTTAGATGGAAAAATGTCCTTTTACACTATTCTCAAATATTAATTTCTCCATACACACATCCAATTTCAATTTAATGATTTCATTAAATCGAAAAAAAAATAAAAAATAATAAAAAAAAAAACTTCAATGTCACATGTTTTTTAAGAATGAATTGGTTTGATTTTTTTTTAATCTTAAAATTAAACTAAAATGAAAGGCAATCCACTCAATTAAACTATATATATATATATATATATATATATATATATATATTCCAATTCCACCATCGAAGATTTTGTTTGGACACATTTAATTAAATAGTAGTGTCCAATGTAGAACAAAAAATATATAGTTCATTTACAAATAAATTTTATTTGTTGAATTTGATTATTTGTAAGATTATATTTTCAAACACTTTAATTTGTCATTTAAAATATTGGAATATGAAAAAGTTTATCTTTATCATTTAATGGTCTAATTATTGAACATCAAAAAAATTTTAACCTCTTTATTTTCAATCTTACAACTATAAAGGTTTTATTTTTCTCATTCTCAACTAAAATTTTGAGCGGTATATCAACAATTTCTTCTTTTTTATATTTCTTTCCTGCTTTATTTATATATATGTATATGTATATATATCAATTTTTATTTACGTTTTCATTTTCTTTGGCTATAGATTTTTTTTTCAACAATAATTTGAGAGGTATATCATTAACTTCTTAACTTTTCATTATCACTTAATGTAACCAAATAAACTCTTAATATTAAACAAGTTTGAATATAAAAGGTTTCTTAATTTATTTCAATAATCTAATTCTAAAATTTATTTCTGTATCTTAATTTATAACTTATTATAGAATGTCAAAAGTTCTAGAATTCTAAGAGTTTTTGTAACCATCTTCACTCCTAACATTATAATAAAAAAGTTCTCCTCTCAGTTGTTTCTATAAAAAATGAAAGATTTGTATTTGCTAATATATCCTCATTTATGTTCTTTTCTTAAAAAGTTTATAGATTTAGTGTGTCGATGCTCACTAACATACCACTCTTTGTTTTCTTTGCTTCTATACAAGATCGATCATTTATTATTGTAATGAGGAAATATTTTTTTTTTGTCGCATTGTAAAGTTATGTTGTTTTTTTAAAAAAAAACAAGATACATTATGTATAAATAAATTTATATTGTTGTAAGTATAACAAATCTAATATTTTACGTTACAATAAAATGAAAATATTATAAATTTAATAAAATAAAATGGGAAAGTCACATGTGAAGCACGTGTTAAAAATAGTAATTATTAAATGTGAGGATAATAAAGTAGTTACATTTTTTCAATTTTTTTTTTTGGATTTTTTGTTTAAATTAGGGCTATGTTTAAATATAGAAAAATGAGTAGACTTATTTACAAATATAGCAAAATGTCACTTTCTATCATTGTTTATCACTTATAGATAGATTGTGATATATTTGAAAATATTTCCAACAGTTTTGCTATTTAAAACAATTACCTTTTAACTTATGTATTTTTTTAATAAAAAATAACATAGATATTCAAATCTTTATTTTTGTAACGAGATATTATACCATAATTAAAATGGTAAAACAAATATTTCTTATATAGTTTTCTTAATAAATAAAGTAATAAAAATCAATTTATTTTCTTTATAGATTTTGAAATCCTAACATATAAATTTATGCCAATATTTATTGTTTTGAAAAAAAAATTATTATTATTAGAGTGGTTTTCAAATATAGAAAAATGAGCCAAACTATTTACAAATATAGAAAAATTTTACAGTCTATCGAGATAGAATTCTATCGCTTTCTATCGCTCACGCGATAAAATTTATTTGCTTGGGCGATAGAAAGTAATAAAATTCTATCGCGATCTATCACGGATAAACAATGAAATTTTTCTATATTTATAAATAGTTTGATATTTTTTCTGTTTATAATATTTTCCCTTATTATTATGGTTAAAATTTATGTCAATATTTAGTTTTCTTAAAAAAAAAAAACTTATTATTATTATTATTAGGATAATTGTTTTAAATGACAAAACTAATAGAAATATTTTTAAATATAGCAAAATGTCATTATCTATCAGTGAGACAGTAACATTTTGATATATTTGTGAATAAGTTTGCTCATTTTGCTATATTTGAAAACAACTCTTATTGTTGTAGATCTATTTATTTTTTTGTAATTAAAAGTTTGAAGGTGTAGTTGCAAGTAGCACCATACTTCAATGATGATTTTTGCCATTTATCTAAAATGAAAAGATCACATACATTTCTAAAAGATAGGCAGCCGTCCTCACTTATCCGTGCAAAAAAGACAAAATTATGTTACTTCCTAGAGTTTGATTGAACCAACACTCAAGAATCAATACTACTATCATATACTTTGTACCATGTATCATAATATCATTAGGAACATTAACTAATTCTTCACAGTGCAAGTATTCCATATATATCGATTAGATTGATAAACAATCAAACACCATATCATCACAGAAACACTAGCTGCACAAACGGATTTAGATCCAGATGAAGGCAAAGAAAGAGCAGAGAAGGAAGATTTGTTTGGCTTATGAAGCACAGATTTGCAGAGAAGGAAAAGATGAAATGGTGAATTTGATGAAGATGGCAGTGAGAGCTGAAACTAAAATGAAGATCAAAACAAAAACAAAAGTGAAGAAAAGGAAAAAAAAAAAAAAAAAAAAAAAAAAAATTGAAGAAATGAGAAAAGAAAACCTAAACAGAATTCAAAGATAGGTTTCGCTGCAAAATGTAAATGGAGAAAGAGAGGAAATAAATTAGAGCTTAAGTCTTTTTCTTTGTTCCTTTTAATTTCCAAAGTAGAACCGAAATAAACTAGTTAATCTAAAACTAATGGATTGGAAGGGATTTTAAGGCTAATTAAAATTTACTAAGCGTTTTAAAATTAATTCATTGAACACTAGTTCTTTTGTTTATTGCTCTTGAATGACATTTATATGATACCAAAAACAATCATAAAAGTAAAAAAATAAAATAAAAAATAAAAAATAAAAATTTTCCCTTTTTGTTATGAATTAATAACTCTGAAGAACTGTCACTTTTTAATGACTTTTAATTATAATCATAAATTGATGACACAAAAAATCTATCATAAAATAAAAAAATTTGAAATTCTGAATTTTTTTTCTTGCCACAAACACGACTATTTCATTTTTCTTAAACTTAATCATTGTTATTCATAGTCATAAATTGGTGACACTAAAAAACTATCATAAATTTTGAAAAATTCGAAAAACTCCATTTTTTCTGAAAAAAAAAAAAAAAAAAAACAATGATTTTGGCTTTTATGAATTTTTTTATCTCTCCTCCCTAGATTTGGCTTTCTTTTTGTGTCATGAAAAGTTCAATTTGTTGTAGTGACATTTCTTCTAGGTGGCTCAAACATAAGAACTACAAAGTTATTTATATTGGGTTGGAGCATATATAATGTTGGGTGACCTCTTAGAAAATTTCCTAGGGAGCATATGAATGAGGACAAAGTTCACTACAACAAAAATGGGCTATAATGTCAGTCGAAAATCGACCTTATTGGGGTACGGTGTCGGTCAGGTGACCGACATCGAAGAATGTGTTATTAAAGATGTTTAATGTCGGTTTTCGACCGACATTATTGATGTCTTTAATGTCAGTTTTAGACCGACATTATTGGTATCTTTAATATATCAGTTTTTGACTGACATTGAACCTTTGAATAATAACTTCAATATGGGTGACCTGACCGACATTAAATGAGTTTGTCCGTCATTAATTGTTCGATGTAGAAGGTGATCACCCTACTTTAAAAAAAGTTCGTTTTTATGTTAAATGTTTCAAAATGTTTATTCCATTTTTAATGTCGGTCCGAGCATGAAAAAACGTCATTAAATGTCCTGTTTTATGTCAGGAAATGTCTGTCAAAGCATTTTATAAAAATATTAAAAAAATTGTTGCTATAATGCGTGCTTCCATGGTAAAATAGCAATATGTCTCTTCCACCTATAAATGCACAAATACAACCCACTTCCATAAAACTACAATTAAAAATATCATCATATCCAACAATTCAGACAATAAACAATCTTAAATACTTACAACATATACCAATAAACAACTCTATATTATACTCAAAACTAGTCGATTTCTCCTTGCTTCTATAAAACTACAATCAAGTACATCACTAATTCAACACTTCTATCCTCACATATGGGATCACCCACCCCTCCAAAATCCACAAATTAAAACACAAAGCAGTTCTATAATATATGGGACCACTTGCCCTTCAACTAACTACAATCGTCTCCAAATAAACTTACAGTATACTACACTTTCTATTGAGACAAAAAAAAAATCATGAGTTAAGTCTTACACAAATCGTCCAACAAAGCTTGCCCATTCTATTCGAACCTCATCAATATCTTCTTGACTATATGCAGTTTTTGTATTGAACTACAAAGAAAAGAAAAGTTAAACACAACATAAGCTTAGATCATTTATTAAACTGTATCATATCATAAATAAATAATTTACGTACGAGATTAGTAATAGGAGTACTAGAATTATGCACTATTTCGCGTATATACTTTTGGACATAGTATCTGCATCCTACAGAATCCAATTGGCGATGACACTACATGTAAAAAAAATAAAAATAAATTACTCATATATTTCAGTTAAAAGAATTCGTCAAAGTATCAATGCAAATTTACCTTTACAGGTTTCCAAACTGGATTAGAGCGACGGTGTTGTAGATCAAGATCAAATTTTCAATCCTCTAAATAGTTTGAACCATTAGCATAACATAAACTTTGAATTCACAACTAAGAAAATTCAATACACTTACATATTTATAACTCCATGAATGTCTTCTTCAACCTTACTTTGAAGAGAGTCCAAAACATAAACACAGTTTTCTCGAAGGTTGATAACAATACAAAGTAAAAAAATTGTCATTTACTTACCCCGTGTTATATGGAATGAGTACTGATTGGTCCAAATTAGCCATTTCTAATTGATTGGCTAGATTTCTACAACGAATATCTGAAGAACTTACAATTGAAGATATTTTTGTTTGGTCAATTATAAAAAAAAAAAAATTGTTATCTCACAGTCACATTCATCCTAAAGATATCTAAATAGAACAAAAATTATTATATAGATTGTGAATAAGTCATATAGATGAGCTTGATCAAGATGAGTAATAGATCTTAAATACTTACGCGATGTATGTGAGTACAGACATGTAGCCAATCTCAACCATCCCACAATATTGCATTAGGTCATCACGATGTAAATAGACTAATTTCTCCTTTTCAAATATGTGCTCGTTCAAATTGATGAGAATCATGTCTTCATCCTTCATGTAATTCACAGCATGTTTGTTTAAGAGCTTGATGGTGCCATTAACATCCGTATATTTAGAGGAAAACATAATACTCTTACTTGTCTGATCATCCTACCAAAAAGAAAGTTACAATTATAGAGTGCGTAAAAAATATATAAATAACAAAGCTTATAAAGTTAAAAAGAGACGTACTTTTTCCTCCTTAGCCATAATTACAAGTTTGCGAGGCCATGCTACGAAGTTACCCATCGCTTGATTTAAAGTCTCTATTTTTCCTTTTATGGGAATTGGTATTGTCAAATTTTCTCCCATGACAATGTCTATCATTACTTTAACATTCGGACATTCAACATCATCATCAAATACTGTAGCTACTGCAACAATGTTATCCACAGATCCTATAGCCAAGTGGCATGGCATTTCCTTAACAAAATTTAAAAATAAATGTGATTCAAAGTTTTTTCAGATGCATTCCCTTAAGCAATATGGTAACAACTCATAAGTCATAACTCATACAATTACCTCCAATTCAGGTGTCTTGACAACATCCTCCAAACTTTTTTCAGATGCACCTAGTGAGACACTTCCAACAGACGATGGAATTTGCTGAGATTGTTTACGAGTTATGTCTTCTGCTACTTTAACACTTCCAACATTCTCTTCTTTGCAAGATGCTCCTTGAGTTACTTGACTTATTTTCAACTTTCCTTTTGCTATTTTAAAATATTGGGAGTGTGAAACAAAATCACCCACTCTTCTTAAAATAATTCATAGTGGGATTGAGAGGGAGTAGTACTTTATTCACACCCATCAAATAATATGAGGAATAAAAAAGAAAGATTAGAGAGAACCTTGGAAAAGTGATTAAGAATCGACAAAAAATTTCAATGTGGGGTTGTAGTAGTCCTGATCACGCCATTTGTCTCGATTGTGAACAAGATTATTTTATATAAACGTTGTCGATTGTGCTCAGGAGCACATAAATTTCGATAACCACCGTCAATAATGGTCGTAGAATGAAGGTGTTGCCGTCGAAGGAAGGCGTCATCTTCGATAAGGGATATGTGCCGCCGAATGTAGATAGATGTGTGCTACTAGCAGCTTTGCTAGGTTTTGTTGCAGCCCAATCGGTGAAGACAAAAAAAAAAAAACCTTCAACACATCGTCGAATGAAGAAGAAAGTCGTGATAATAGAGATGAGACCAAATGTTGCCGTTTTAGACACCCTAAATCGTGATCCTTAAAATTTTTCAAGCAAAACGATATTATTTTGAAGGGTCATTAACCCTAACGCAAAACGACGTCGTTTAGATGGTTTTTAAAATACATTTCGATGATGGTTGAGAACCGTCATTATAGTCAAGTGTTTTGGTGAAGGTTTATAACATTCATCAATCCTAGACTGTTTTTCGTGCGCTATTAAAAAAAATTCCCACGTGTTTTTCACTTGAGATGGCGGTTTAAGACCGTCATCATATGTCCATCTTCGATGGCAGTTTAAAACTGTCATCTTATACAATATTTTCGTAAAAGTACAAAATTTTCTGAAAAACGAGGCGTGTTTTTCAAGAACCGACATCATATAGTCAATCTGTCATCATTTATAAAATGACAACTGACATCTAAAGCCAAAATTATTGTAGTGTGTCCTCTATGTTCTGCGGTCCCCAATGCTTCAGTCAAGACATCTTCACCTTCACGTGTGGCAGCTAACTCATCCTGTAAAAAAAAATCACAAGTTTTTCTTTATATCTAAATTCATCATAAATTATATATCCTATCATAAGTTTTGCACAATATAAACTTACAATTCGATTGGCACATTCTCTAGTGGTATCATCAAAATATTCATTATTTTTTTTCCTTTCGGGCTACCTTCCATAAAGTCGAACGATGTGAAGGATCATTTGATATGTCCTATATGAATATATATCTAATTAGTATAATCATACTAGAATAGTACATTTAATTTAATTAGCACATAACTTACTAGTTCATGTGCGAGATTCGCGTATCCCTTACGAGACATGTGATGATTATACACACATTTCGATCTTCTTTCTCTTTGAATACGACTTAATTCCTGTAAAGCATATTAGTTGGACCTACCTATTAAAAACAAACATTATCTATGAATACAACTTAAGTAGAAGTAGTTACCTCCCATTCTTCACTTAGTCTACTATTAACAAATGACGTCCACTGTTCTTGATCTATATGAGAATACTTCGTAGGAGGAGTTTGCAGGAGCGATGGTTCATCTTTAAATGAGAGTATGTACTTCTGAGTTAACGTGGTCTTAAAAGTTCAAAATTTTCTCGATGCAGACATAAGAATACCATGTTTGGACCTAGGGTCCACATCAAACGACATCTGCACAATAAAGAAGTAAACATAAACTAATAAACTACATGAGCACATGAAATTAAAATTAGAAAGTCCATACCGCTATACAATAAAAAAAATTTATCTTTAAGCTCATCTGGAACTTTTTTCCAAGAATCATAGGTTAATGGAATTTGTTGTTGAACACAAACACCAATGTAGCTCTGCATTTTCTTTGAAACGGATCCAATGGGTTGACCATGCTAGTTATAGGAAATGGGCAATCGTTGCCCATAATTTCTTACTGGTGCCAACTCATACATAGTAGTTGGGCCTCGTGGAACGAACCTCCTTCCACTTTGTTGTGGGATCATATTTCTCTCATCTTCATTGCTACTTGAATCCTCCATGTATGAATCTGCAAAAAAATGAAAAAGAAAATGAGTATATACATATATAGCCATAAAACATATAACATATAATATGCAATACACTAAATGACATACCATATTTAATACACTATTTATCTACCCATGTACCCTCACAATCATTTCTAACATATGTAGATGTTGTATCGTCAATCTCGTTAGATGTATCAACATTGGGCATTCTTTGCATGACCCCGTAATCACACACTTGAAGCGTATCTCCCACCTCATCTTCATAGAAATCATCTTCAATTGTTCTTTGTGGAGATGTTAAGACCACCGACCAACCAGGATTTGCAGGGTCTTTTACATAGAAGACTTGTTTTGCTTGAGTGGCTAAAATAAATGAGTCTGATTTATGTCTAATACGATTAAGATCCACAATAGTAAATCCGAACTCATCTATTTTGACTTCATTTCTATTCTCAACCCAATCGCATTTGAATAAAATAAAAGATAAACCATGATAATCAAGTTCCCATATTTCTTGCACTACGCCATAAAAGGTCATATCTGACATGACAGGACGTTTGTCTTTAGCACTAGACATTTGCATGGTACCAGCTGTTATAATAACTCCACTATTTTGAACTTTCCTAATACCATCGCACTTTTTTGTGTGATAGTGATAACCATTAACCACGTAACCACAATATGTGGCCACATTTGGACAAGGTCCATGAGCTATCCATCTCAAAGAAGATGATATGTTGTTTTTGGGAACTTCGAGAGCTAGTGCAACCTAAGATATATTTGAAAATTAATTAGTTGTTAACATTTAGTTATAGTACATTAAAGAGTATGAATCTAGAGATTACCCTTGTGCACAACCATCGACTGAAGGTACAATTATGCTCATCTTGAAGCCATTTTCTATTTTTAGCTTTACTGGGATTAAGCTTAGATAAATTATCCATATGTTGCCTATTATAAATGAAAAAGTTAGTAGATCATAAATAATCAACTATCCAAGAATGAGTATAAGATAAAGATTTGCTTACTCGACGTATGGAAGCACATCATCTTCGTTTTGAATGATATAAAGATGAGCTTGATCCAACTGGTCCTTACTCGGTTTGATCCAAGAAGCAATAGATAATGATCTATCCATGTTTGAATTCGCTTTCTTTATCGATGAGTTTAGCCCAACAGAATTAATTCCAGATATAAATTTAGAACAAAACTCTACAGCCTCCTCAACGATATAATTTTCTCCCATACATCCTTCTGGTCGACTTCTATTTCGTACATAGGACTTCAACACTTTCATATATCGTTCAAAAGGATACATCCACCTTAAATAGACAAGTCCACAAAACTCAATTTCTCTTACGAGATGCACCACAAGGTGTACCATTATAGTGAAGAATGTTGGAGGAAAATACTTGTCCAAGAGGCATAAAGTGACAACTATGTCCTCTTGCATACCTTTTAACTGAGATAAATCGATCGTCTTGCTACATATAGTATTAAAGAAGAAACATAGATGAATAATTACAACTCTTACCTATTTGGGTAAAATATTACGGATTGCCACAGGTAATAGTTGTTGCATAAGAACGTGATAGTCATGTGATTTAAGTCCGTAAAGTTTCAAATATGTGAGCGACACTACACTTTATATGTTCGATGAATAACCTTCAGGTACTTTAACTTCTGATAGTGTCTTACAGAAGCTCAATTTCTCCGCTCGTGATAATGTATAACATGCTGGAGGCAAGGAGATTTTTTTCTCTCCCATCTGAGGGGCTAACTCTGATCTAATGTTCAATTCCACCAAATCTAAACGAGCTTTTATTCCATCCTTCGTTTTACCAGGAATATCAAGCAATGTGCCAATACGATTTGCACACACATTCTTTTCAATGTGCATCACGTCTAAACAATGTCGCACGTCAAGATACTTCCAGTATTCTAACTAAAAAAAATAGACTGTTTCTTCCAATAAGTTGTTGAAGGATTAGCTCCACTATTCTTTTCTTTTAAAGCTTTCTTACCAAATGAGTATCGATACTTGCTTGTTTCTGTAAGAATTTCTTCCCCACTCAATGGTTCTGGAGCGAGTTCTAATTCTTGTGCACCATTAAAAACTTTCTTTTGTTTTCTATATGGATGATGACGTGGTAGAAACTTTCGATGTCCGAGGTATGCCATCTTT
The DNA here is from genome assembly GCA_002890555.2 of Lagenaria siceraria. NCBI lineage: Eukaryota > Viridiplantae > Streptophyta > Magnoliopsida > Cucurbitales > Cucurbitaceae > Lagenaria > Lagenaria siceraria. The sequence goes on along the minus strand of CM016483.1, from coordinate 12,801,057 downwards.
TTCCCTTTAGGTAAATAAATGGATTAAGTTTTCTCTCCATGAATTGGACATGCATGATATCCTTTCATCGTACAACCACATAAGTTGCCATACGCAGGAAAGTCATTAATGGTCCACAATAAAATAGATTTGAGTGTGAACCATTGTTCTTGATATGCATCGTAACATTCCACTCCATCATTCCGAAGCCTTTTCAAATCATCTACTAACGGGGCTAAATAAATATCTATGTTGTTTCCCGGTTGTTTAGGACTAGATATTAGTGTAGCCAACATCAAAAAATTTCGTTTCATGCACAACCATGGAGGTAGATTGTACGTCACCAACATCACTAGCCAACAACTATATCTACTACTAATATCTCCGTGTGGATTGACGCCATCTGTAGAAAGTGCAAGACGGAGATTTCTAGGTTCTAAACCAAACTCTGGCCACAAATTATCTACTTTTTTCCACGACAATGCATCTTTCGGATGTTGTAATAAGCCATTTGTTTCTCTTTTTTGGCATGCCAAGTCAACAAACTTGATGTTTCTTTGCTTCGAAACATTCTTTCAAATCTTGGAATTGGAGAGAAATACCACATAACTTTTGCTGGAACATTCTTACTCCCTTCCTTCAAATTTTTTCGAAGCTTCTATCTTGTCGTTCCACAAATGGGACATGCATCTGCATTAGAAAGCTCTTTCCTAAACAAGCAACAATCATTGCTACATGCATGAATTTTCTCATACTTCATTCCAAGAGTACACAAAACCTTTTTTGCTTCATAAGTAGAGACAGAAATTTCGTTAGGACTTGGTAAGATGTCATGAATCAATGCCAACAACTCAATGAAACTCTTATCGCTCCATCCAAATTTAGCTTTCAAATTATATAATTTTACCAATGTAGATATTTTGGTAAAATTTTTACAATTTGAGTATAATGGTTTTTTGGCATCATCTAGTAGTTCCTCAAAATTTTTAGATTCGTCATTAAAATAATTGTGTGCTGCCTCAAACATTCCAATTATGTCATCAACATCATCAACAACATCATCCTCATTAACTTCTTCTCTTGCACTAGTAGACACATTCTCATTGTTTCTCTTGATCGGTAGTGATTCACCATGAAAAATCCATGTTTGATAGCTTTGATCGATACCATTAAGAAATAAGTGGTCTCTTATCATATTCACATTTAGAGTCTTTGCATTCACACACTTCAAACAAGGACAACTCATGACATTTGGCATATTTGAGTGTTGTAGTCCATTTTCGATAAACATCTCAACCCCTAAACCATATTCAGTTGACATTCTATTTTTTTTCATCCATGACTTATCCATACTGATATAATATCACTACAACAAATATCCCTTTCTATAGCGTTAAAAAACCGCTATCGTAGACTTTCCATAGCGTTTTCGAAATGCGGTCGTAGCCCATGTTATTGAAAGTCTTTGACTTTCCATAGCGTTTTTTCACCACTATAACAAATGCTATAATAAGTTCATTTATGATAGCATAAAATTACTGCTATGAAAACTTTCCATAGCTTGAAAAAAAAGGCTATAGAAAGTCTTTTATAGCGGTTTTGATAGCTTCACTAAAACGCTATAAAAGCCTTTTAATAGCATTTTGTACAGCGTTGTAAAAAAGCTATAAAAGCATTTCCATAGAATTTTAGAGACGTTGTCATAGCCGATGTTATTAAAAGTCCTTAACTTACGATAGCTTTTTTTTACGGTTATAAATAACGGTATAGAAAGTTGATATTCGATAGCTTTAATTTAATGTTATGAAAACGATTCATAACATTAGAAAAAATGCTATCATAATTTTTATATTAATAACAACCCGTTATTAAAAAACTTTCCATAGCATTTTTTTATTGTAATAGAAAAAGTTATAAATACCCCATTTTTTATTGCATGATTTTAATGTTATTGAACTTTTTAGATAATTTTTATAATAGTAAAGAAATGCTATAATTGATATTTAATAGCACCTTTTAATGTCATTATTTCTTATAGATTTTACAAGTAGTTTCAAATATTATTGTAAAATCAAATTATAAACACACACACACACACACACACACACACACACATATATATATATATATATATATATATATTTATAGATGTCGCTTGCCCATATATTTGTCTAGACGAAGAAAGATGTAATTCATATATATATATATATTTATTTATAGATGTCGCTTGCCCATATATTTGTCTAGACGAAGAAAGATGTAATTCATTCACATTTCATCTACATCTACAATCATAATTATAAACAATACAAATATTCAAATTTCTAGCATACAAAACAAACAAAGCACTATATTCATCTAAAAGGTTTGATAAAGTCATCAAAAGTATGTTCTAACAAAATGACAACCTAATTAAACAAGTTGCAAATTCTCAATCCAAATACAAAAAGAGTGCGTATATAATCCCAAAAAATTGATACAATTAAAAGAGATGTTTAAATTATAGCGATACCAAAATTCTTCCACAACTATATATATATGTAGCTCCAATGTCGTTTGTCATCAATTCAATCACCTAATAAAAAAAAACAAAATGACTTTAATAAATCATCAGGATTTAACTACTCTAACCCAATAGATTAGCCAATAAACTAAAAAAATACTTGATTCACAAAGTAGTAAATAAATTTTCTTACATAGTATGACTTTATCCATTGGCCATGCAACAGTAGTGCCCACAGCATCATCAATAACAATAATGTCAGATGTAGGTCTCCATAAGAAGGAATTAGGCACTTTTACCGTATCAACCCATATACGGACTGCGTTTGGGCCAAGAGGTACGTGGTGGACAAGGATTGATGGATCACTGAAGGACCATCTTCCTTCAGCAACTATTTCTCCAGAGCCTACCCAATCTAGCATCAAACACTTGTGGGCAGTGTTGGTTGTAACACTCTTTTTCACCAATAATATTTTTAGAAAAAATATCAAACAATAATAATCTTGGATATACTAAATGAATAGAAAAATTATATGAGGTGTGAGAAATGAATTTACCGGTGGGGAATTTAAGATTGGAGTTGGAGCATTTGTTGATGGTGGTACTGTAACAGTAGTATTATGAGAATTTTGCTCGCTGATTTTTTCCTATAGAAAAACATACTCAAAATGTTATATAAAGCACAATTTAATTAGATAAATTAAAGTGACGTCAAATTTACTTTGTCCTTTAATAAGGTAGCTACCACACTTTTCAGCTCATCCACATCTGATGTTAGGTTGTTGCATTTTCTTTCAAGAGATGCAATAGTTTTATCTTTTTGACTTGATGTAGACAACTTTGACCTAGTCACTCCAAATCCTAAACCTCGTACATGGCCACGATCGGGACCTAAAACTCTACTGATTGCATCTTCAACTATACTACCAAAATGAGACATCTCCACACGATTTTGTTCAATACGCTCCTAACCAAACATCATATATAGTAAAACCATGTCATTAAGCAAATATTCAGAAACTACACACATATAACTCAATTTAATTTCCAGCAAAAACCAACAATAATTAAATAGAGCGTTAACAAGATTCAGAAACTCCTAAGGAGACATTTATGTTGGGGGGGGGGAGTCATTATGCCAAATACCAAGATTCAGAAACTCCACATACAACGAAAGTTCCAGCAAACAAATGAGTTCAAAATCCTAAGAAGGCATTGGGAGGGGGGTTATGTCTCATAAAGCATGCCAAATACCAAGATTCAGAAACTCCACATACAACGAAAGTTTCAGCAAACAAATGAGTTCAAAATCCTAAGAAGGCATTGGGAGGGGGGTTATGTCTCATAAAACATGTCAAATACCAAGATTCCGAAACTCCACATACAATGAAAGTTCCAGCAAACAAATGAGTTCAAAATCCTAAGAAGGCATTGGGAGGGGGTTATGTCTCATAAAACATGCCAAATACCAAGATTCAGAAACTCCACATACAACGAAAGTTCCAGCAAAAAAATGAGTTCAAAATCCTAAGAAGGCATTGGGAGGGGGGTTATGTCTCATAAAACATGTCAAATACCACGATTCAGAAACTCCACATACAACGAAAGTTCCAGCAAAAACCAACAAGCTATGAAGAGAGAGTTAACACAACAAAGCATTCAAAATCCTAAGAAGACATTGGGAGGGGGGTTATGTCTTATAAAACATGCAAATTCCAAGATTCAGAAATCCCACATACAACGAAAGTTATAGCGAAAACCAACAAGTCATAAAGAGAGAGTTAACCTAACAAATGAGTTCAAAATCCTAGGAAGTGGGGGGGGGGGGGTTATGCCTCATAAAACATGCAAATACCAAACTCTAGAAACTCTACATACAACAGAAGTTCTAGCAAAAGTCAACAGGCAATAAAGAGATAGTTATAAAACCCACAAACTTTGAAGCAACAAAAAAACTATGAAATAATCCAACCAGTGTGTCAGCCACTTGCGAGTTAATGGGTTTTCCATCTTTCTTCAAATGTGCCTTTGTCCAAACATCTACTCGAGTAATTGGAGTTGAGGAAGAAGAAGTTTTCTACATGGAAACAAATATTAAGTTATATATTATCTCTAATGCTAATTAAAATAATGTTACTATGTAAATTTATACCAAATCTTCAGCTAGTCGAGCATAGCCTCGACGACTACAAGTGTGAGGAAGTTGCTTTTTTTTCATCTCCTTAAATTTTTTGCTTCTTGTCTGAAATCATACCAAACAAATATTCAACAAAGGTACTAAGTCTAGACTTGTTTCCATAACTTGAATCAAAGAAATAAATTTATTTAACATTCCTACAACATACCTTAAATTTTGCACTTGTTTTGTCTTTGATGAAGTCATTCCAATCATGCATTGAAGAAACATTATCTGGCTTTAGTTTATTCAGCTCCTCATCATTTGAAGCATGTCCAATTTTGCTCACTAGGCGAGATTTGCTCGCTCTCCATAGTTGGCTCATCTTTTGGAACAAGTATTTCTTCTGCCATTCTTCATCAATATTAGAACGTGCCTAGAGAATAAAATCATTCACATATTTAATTACCATATAATAGAGTTTAAATTATATTATATACACATTTAATTATTTTCTACATACTCGAATAGAATGCCACAATACTTCTTTTTGTCTCGTTGAAAGTTTCTTCCAAGTTTCAACAGTCACAGGCACCACTTCTCTAACAAGTGACCCCAAAAATGAGGCTAACCCAACCGACGTTTCTCCAACAGGTTGTCCGTATTCATTGAAGGTTACATTTAATCTCATTTCTGGCTCCACCGCTATTGTTTGCATTTTCGTCTTACCTCTTGTCTTTTTTGGGTCTGATTCCTTGGTATTATTAACTTCAACTACATTTTCTTCCAAACAATTTTGGGCATCTTTTGTGATTAATTTACGCATTGCTAATCTAGTACGAGTAGCAGGAGAATCTAATGGGTTAATTTGTGGTCTTTTTGGCTCGGGACAAACAATTTCATCGACACGTGAAGGAAGTGGAGTAGTAACAGGTGCAGGATCCCTATTGTTGTGGTGAAGTGGGTCAGAAAAAGGAGATTTTTCCATAACCTCTCTCTCTACACTGGCCTTCACGACATTATCTAATTCATCTGCTATCTTCCTTTTTACATTCTTTGAACAAGCAGATTGGTCCTCATCCTCCTCGTCGTCACTGGCCATATTGGTTAAGTCCATACTAAACGACTTTGCAAATCTCCAAGACGTTTTCACCAAGGTGCGATCAGATTGTCGTCATTCAAATGTCGGTATTGTAGTACGCGGTCTTTTTAACTTTTTACCCTTGTTTGGTTCAGTTCTTTGCTTATCCAAATCCTATGAAATAGAACATTGAGATGATATTATATACAAAAATATAAGATTTTTAATTTCTATGTGAATAAACATTTAAAGATAACTTACATGCATATTGGACTTCATTATGGAAAATGTAGCAAGTTTTAGACCCACAAATAGAACCTGAAAAAGAGAACAATGTCTTGCACATAGTAATAGTTAGAATGAGCATAAATAGAAAAGTTGTATTTACATTATAATTGTACATATACAATATTTGTAGATCATTGCAAATTGAAATGGTTCACAAAAAGGCCAACTAATACTACACTAAGTGGCCCCAAGTATGCACTAATAATGCAAATTTACAAAATGGCCACTAATTCCAAGTTAGTTCACAAAATGACCATAAGTTCTATGTTAGTGCAAATTCACAAAATGACCATACGTTCTATGTGTGCAAATTTACAAAATGGCCACTAATTATAAGTTAGTTCACAAAATGGCCACTATTAAAATGTTAATGCAAATTCACAAACTGACCATACGTTCTATGTTATCATAACAAGATGCCTTCACAATCGGTTCGCGCATTGTTACGACGTTCAAACTCATCATCAATATCGTCAAGCGATATGAAGGATCCTTCACCCACAAAGTTTGTGTCAACATTCTCATCATATTTGTGTAATTCATGAAAACCTCTAGGGGTGCTTTCAATAAAACATACCAATTAGAATTGTCATTTTCTCTTGCATAAAAAACTTGTTTAGCTTGTGATGCAAGTATGTATGGCTCTCTTTCGAATTGACTCTGGTTTTGATGCAAGTTAACGAGCGTAAATCCATCTTCAACTTTCACACCATTGTGGATTTTAGCCCAATCACACTTAAACAGTGGAAGTCGATATATATAGTAATCTAATAAAATTATTTCAGTCAATACTCCATATTATGTAACCACATCAATATTTGGAGATCCATTTTAACAGTTGATCTACATAGTGTACTTGCATCAATTGAAACACCACTATTTTGAGTCGACCTTTCCACACTTTTTATATGGAATCGCTGACCGTTTATAATGTACCCTGAATATGACATTGCAGTGTTGCGAGGTCCATTTGCAAGCCATTTTAATAAATTTGAGTCGTTTTTTTCCCCAATGTCTAATGAAACCTGTTTGAATACAAAAAAAAAATGTATTTTTAAATGAATTCATGATGACTTCTATTATCAGAAGTGAGCAATATATTACCATCTCTTTCAACCAAAGGGGAAACTGTTCCGAGTGAACCTTCATTAGGAGACTATCATCATTGGCAAGTCTTTTATTCGAGAGTAGCAATTCCTTTTTATGCATCCTAAAATATTTGATGAATCAATAACTAAATTTTTGATACCTTATTCAAAAGAAAATAAATAGTCTCGATGTACAATACTCACTCTATATATGGTTCCACCACAGCTGTGTTAAACAACACATATTGATGTGCTATATTGAGCAAGTCATCAGATAATGTAATTTCATTTCCAATTGATATAGGACGCCCTTTAAGAACGACGTCATTGTTAAACTCTTCATTTCGGCGTTCTTTGGCATCAAGTCCATTTGTACCTTGAACACAATTCTTATAAAAAAGAATGCATTCATCAGCTAGATAACGCTCCGCAATACACCCTTCTAGATGTGATTGATTCCTAACATACCCTTTTAATGTCTTCATGTATCTAATGATCACATCATAACAATTATAAGATACTTGAGATTTTCATCTAATTGCTACTTATAGTATATGGTATGATAAATAAGATACCTTTCAAATGGATACATCCAACGAAATTGAACTGGTCCACATAAGCGAACTTCACGCCCTAAATGAACCACCAAATGAGTCATGATGTCAAAGAAAGAAGGAGGGAAATACCTCTCGAAAAGGCACAACGTGTCAACTACATCCTTTTCAACATCCAACATATTTTCTCGATCAATTACACGTTGGCAAATTTTATTAAAGAATGCACATAATCGTGTTATTGAATTTCTTGGACCCTTCAGAAGCATTCCTCTAATCACAACCGGTAGAAGTTGTTGCATTAACACGTTGTAGTCATGAGACTTTAATCCCATTACCTTGTATTCCTCAACTGAAACACAGTTCGAAATGTTTGAGCTATAACCATCCGGTAATTTCAACTCATATAATCTTTTGCAAAACAATTGTTTCTCAGATCTTGACAAACTGTGTAGAGCTAGAGAAAGATAAACTCGACTCCCACGTTCTTCTGGGTGTAAGTCATGTCGTATATTCATATCTTGCAAATCCTTTCGGGCATTGTATCCATCTTTCGATTTGCCATTGATATCCAACAATGTGCCTATTATGCTCCCACATACATTCTTCTCAACATGCATAACGTCCAAGTTATGGCGTTCTACAAGTTCCTATAGCAGTGTGAAAAGTTGTTAATACATAACATAATGTATCTCTACAAAACTAAGCCAACGGAAGGACAATAGTGAAAAGAATTTTGTACCTTCCAATATGGTAAGTCAAAGAAGATTGATTTTTTTTTCCACATTTGATTTGACTCTTTTTGTTTCTTTCGTTTTTTCTTCTCATATTTTCCAAAGCAATTTTGAACGTCTTTAAGTTGGGCATCAATTGCAATCTCATTTTCAATTCTAGGAGCTTGTCGTTCTTCAACTTTACCATCAAACCATGACTTCTTTCTTCTATACGGATGAGATGAATGTAGAAAACGTCTATGACCCATGTATACTAATTTCCTGCTATGGTACAACCATTGAGAATGTGTGTGTTCTCCACAAATAGGACATGCGGTCTTGCCCTTTGTTGTGCAACCAGCAAGATTTCCATAAGCAGGAAAGTCATTGATCGTCCACATAAGCATAGCTCTCAAGTTGAAATTTGACTTGCTTACTGAGTCATAAACTTCCACCCCATTCCATAAATCTTCCAGTTCATCAATCAACGGTTGCAAATAAACGTCAATATCATTACCAGGCTGTTTAGGACCGGGAATCAGTAATGTTAGCATTATATTTTCTTTTGACATGCATAACCAAGGAGGTAGGTTATATGTCACGATCATGACTGGCCAACAACTATATCTACTGCTAAGGTTAGAAAATGGGTTGACACCATCAGTAGTAAGGCCAAATCTTAGGTTGCGTGGATCATTCGAAAATTCTGGCCACTTTGCATCAATTGAGTCCCATGACACGCCATCAACTGGATGACGCATCTTCCCATCACTACTTTTATGGTGTATATGCCACCTTAGTAATTCAGCTACATCAGGCATTTGAAACATTCTTTTCAATCTTCGAATCAAAGGAAAATATCTCAATACTTTTGCCGGAACACCTCGTTTCATCCGTTTAGTGCGCTTATCCACCTTCCATCGAGAATGTCCACAAATTGGACAATTTTCTAAATCTTTATTCTCCTTCGTAAATAAGCAGCAATCATTCACACAAGCATGAATTTTTTCATATCCTAAATCAAATACTTTTAAGAATTTCTTTACTTCATAAGTAGATCTTGGGACAACATTGTCAGGGGGTAGCATGTCGTGCAACAACTCTAAAAGACTCGTGAAACTTTTATCGGTCCAATCATTAGTAGCCTTAATCTTATATAAGGATACCACAGCTGACAATTTTGTATATTTTGTACCAAGCGGATACAAAGGAGTGTTGGCATCTACAACCTTCTGAGTGACATCACTATTTACAAATGGTTCATCAATTTTTTCGTTGTTCATGAAAGAAGTACTACAAAAGGCTTGACCATCAAACATATTCTCTACAGGTACTTCTTTACCATGATGATACCAAATCCTATAAGTTGGATCCATACCTTTGATAACCAAATGTTCGTAGACAGTATTAACAGTTTGATGATTCATGTTCCTACATGTCTTGCATGGACATAAAATTTTATCTACCCTACCCGATAGGGACTCAACTTGTTTGATGAAGTTCCATGCTCCCTTCATATATTCATCGGTAACTCTATTATAAAAATTCAAGTTCGTAATTAATATAACTATATCAATCTATTATTAAGTTCATATTAATTTCACATCCTCTTACCTGTTCAAATAAATCCAATCTTTATCAAACATTCTTGGTATCCAATCTTTACAAGAAGTCACTACTACAACCTAGAATAGACCACCAAACCAAAAGATATTATTTAAGGAAACAAAATAAACAGTAGGGTCATAAACATGTTCAAATACAATCAACCATTATCGATAGAGAAGATTATTTTTTTAGCGTACAATCAAAATTTCCAAAGTGAAGTCAAGAAATGAAATTCAGCTCAAGTTGCTCAACTTAATTAACATTTTTATGGAAATATTAAATAGACAAACACGGTTAAATTGACACTTTGATGTTCAAAACAACAACAAAAATTCCTAAGTGCCAGTTTTAGTCTCAAAACCAATCTAAAAAGTTCATAAAAAGTGTATAAGTGACACTTTGACGCTCAAAACAACTATCAAGTTCCTAAAATTCACTTTGACTCTTAAACCCGACCAAAAAGTTTCAAAAAAGTGTAACTGAGACTTTAGCTTCGAGATCGACCTACGTAGATCCTAAAAAGTGTCTAAGTGACACTTTGATGCTCAAAACAAGAAAATAATTCATAAGTGCCACTAATCGCATCAAAACGAACCTAAAAAGTTCCTAAATATTGTGCAAATGACACTTTAGCTTTGAAATCGACCTGAAAAGATCATAAAAAGTGTTTAAGTGACACTTTGACAATCAAAACAACATATCAAGTTCCTAAAAGTCACTTTGACTCTCGAAATCGACCAAAAAGTTTCTAAAGAGTATGCAACTGACACTTTAGCTTTGAAACTGACCTAAAAATATCATAAAAAGTGTCTAAGTGACACTTTGATGATCAAAACAACCTATCAAGTTTCTAAAAGTCAAATTGACTCTCAAAATCGACCAAAAAGTTTCTAAAGAGTATGTAACTGACACTTTAGCTTTGAAACCTACTTAAAAAGATCCTAAAAAGTGTCTAAGTGACACTTTGACACTCAAAACAATGTATCAAAGTTCCTAAAAGTCACTTTCACTCTCAGAACTGACCAAAAAGTTTCTAAAGAGTGTGCAACTGACACTTTAGCTTTGAGACCGACCTAAAAAGATTCTAAAAAATGTCTAAGTGACACTTTGACACTCAAAACAACAAAGTAATTTCTAAGTGCTAGTTTTAGTCTCAAAACCGACCTAAAAATTTTGTAAAAAGTGTCTAAGTGACACTTTAATGCTCAAAACAACCTAAAAAGCTCATAAAATTACTCATCCTAATGTTCACTATACAACTATTGTAATCACGTATATAGTAGTCTTTCAACCATTGAGAAAACTCACCATCAATGTTTTGGAAGTTAGTAAATTGAGAGTGGATTGCAAAGGTTTCAACCAATTGGAGAAAGGATTAGAGAAGCTTTGAGTAAGATGTAAGTATTGAAATAAAATGGGTTATGAATTCAAGATTAAGGGGCTTCATTTATGATTGATTGGCAGATGTGAAATTAAACTTGGTAGAAGAACTCAATCACATGCTATGACATATATATCATGATCTTCATCATTTGCACAACTAATTAAAAGAAATATTTACCTTCAAAGTCAGACTTTTTCATATGAGAGTGCTTTGGTGTTTGCACAGTTCATTAACTTCAACTTGTGCATATCTGTTTAGAGATAGACCATGGGTAAATCAACTAGAATTGCATTGACGTTATGAGTAAGCCAGAAAATATAAAGTCATAATATTCAAAACAACTAAAAACTTATCAAAATTAGACATCAAACAACCAAAAGGATTGAGTTTTGTTTTGCAGAACAATTAATTAAAAGGAACAGTCAAGTCGTATCTAAGTCAACAGAGCTCCCCTCCTTATGTACAGATAGAGAAATAAATTATAATGATGGAGAACCAAAAAAAGGACAAAGAGTTATTGCTCTGTCAAATAAAACTATTATGTGTGCAACAAATTTAAAGCGATGTGATTCATTATTGAGAAACTTTAAAACTTGATGGAATAGGAAAAGTAAGGTAGCCAATGATTAAACACAGAGAAGGATTAATCCAATAAAATGAATTGCTTACTTAATACCCTAAAGATTAGAGAACCTTGACATAATAATTGAATGTTAACATTCTCAGAACCACATAAAAAGTTTTTCAAAAATGCCTAAATCACATTTTAACTCTCAAAATAACCTAAAAGGTATAAAAATAAACTAGAAATGACAATAAAAAAAAAAAAAAAACTCAATTAATCACTACAAACATTGTTCAATTAAAGTGTGGCCTAATTAGAGTTCTCATTGTTCAATTAACATATAAAAATAAACTAGAAATGAGAATCGCAAAAACTCAAATAATCATTACTTTATATGCATCCTTCCTCCCAAACATCATCTAGCCCAACCCCCTCCCCTCACCCACAACCATCAAAAGAGAACAAAATTAGGGATTAGAAAATTTTTTATCTTAAATTTCACAAAGCTTGGTGTGGAGCAAACTACAACACTGAAAACCTTCGAGCAAAAACAACCAAAGCTAGATCCTTGTACTCATAGCAATGCAAAACAAAGTTAAAAACCAAAGCCAATATAGACAAACTCCAAGCTTAAATGCGATGCTTCAATGCCATAAAAGGTGGTATTTGTTGAAATGAAAAACTTCTGTAGCATTTTGGTTCATAATTGTGTCCAGTGTCTTACTTCAATGCCATAAAAGGTGGTATTTGTTGAAATGAAAAACTTCTGTAGCATTTTGGTTCATAATTGTGTCCAGTGTCTTAATAACCTTTTTATAGTGAAACAAGCATAAAGTACACTTTTGCCATCTTATGTAACATAGTGAAGGAAGCATGTGAGAGAAGGTTACATAGATATTCACATTCCATTTGATTAAAAAAAAGAAAGAAAAAAAAAAGATTATGGAGGGAAAAAGTAAGAAATAAAGGGTAAAATGCAAAAGAAGATCATATCAAATTTTTTATTTAATATCTACAATCAACCATCTTTAAGTTTGTTCTATTTAATATCATTAAGTTGGTTCTAATCTCCTCCATACTATCAATAACTGTCCTCCACACAATCAATCAACCATGTTTTGTCATTTCTAATTGTCTCTATTTAATCATTTAAACTCTATTGTAAAATTACTCCAGCTCATACTACTATTCTATAAGCATATTCATGAGCCCCGATGTAAAATAAACAAAACTAGGGAGATAATCACAATAAAATATTTCAAAAAATGTTAAACACTTTCAAATAGTACAAGCTTACTAATTGATAATAATCTTATTTTAGGTTCAGATATGGCAGATATAGACTAGATACTATCAAGAAAAGTTCAAAAAACTATCAAACAACAAATGTTTAGAGAAATTACCCTTGCCAACATCATCAAGGTCACCATGACCTAAAATAAATGGAAAAACTCAAAATTGCAACATACCCACGTTGGACAAGGTAAATTATCGACTAGAGGAACAAAATTTGGTCACTACACAATAGCGGCGTTCGATGAAGCCTAGGAGTGCAGTGTAGCAGTCAGCAACTTGTGCGTCAAAGAAAGAGATAAACTGAGGGAGAAAGGTCTAAAAGAGAGAGAATCGATCAATATAGAAAGATGAACTGAGAGAGTAAAGAAGAAAAGGCCAAGATTTAACTCGCTGAAAAGGATCCTAGGCATAGAGTGACGGCGACTGGGCGGACGCTCGAAAACGATGGTGTGCTGCAACAGTGGTTGTTTGGCTGGGCTGTGGTCGATGGTCCACGGATGACGACTACAGCGAGAGAGAGGGTGAGAGACACGAGAGAGGGATGGGTCTTTCGATTCTTCGATTCAGTGGGAAGATGAAGAAAGAGTGGGTTGAAGATGAAGAAAGTAGAAGAAAGGAAGAGGGCAACGAGGAGGATTTGAAGCTTTGAGAGCAAATATTACACAGAGAGATGTAGTTTTGAAATTTGGGGGAAAGAAGATGGAGCTTTGAAATTAATTTTGTTAGGATAAGAGAACTGAAGCTTTAGGAGGAAAATCTGAAATCAATTTTGTGAAAGAGAGGGAAGTGAAATTTTGGGAAGAAGATGAGCGCCCTTTTTTTCATAACGCGAGTCATCTAGTTTTTAATTTAGCGTCATTTTTTTTAATTTCTTGAGCCGAAGCGTGTTTCCCTCTTATAGCATGAATAAGCCCAATGCTATAAAGAGATGCTATAGAAAGGGATATTTGCTGTAGTGTATGCAACTTAATCTACAAAAGAGACAAACAATAACAAGAAAGAATAATAGTTACTTAATATTCATAAATATTTTTTAACAAGAAGATAAAGAATCATTTCATAAAGCAAAAGAGGAAAAAATGTCTATATTATTCTACTTTAGTATCTCACTTCACGAATATTTCGTATTTACCTTTATATTTAATATGCATAAATGGTTGCTAAGTTACTAATTTAAATGTATGTATATTATGTATATATAATACATATATACATATAACAAAAATATGACTTAAACTCGTTGTTTATACCAAACTTTAATTAAGATAATCAAAGAAAATTACAAGAAACAAATCTATAACCACCAATAAAAAAGAAGATAACAAGATATCAAACAAGCCCATATTTTTAGATTAATTTTAATTTAAATACTTCAAAATAATTAAGAACCATAATTATTGAAACAAAAACTAAATCCATTTTAAAAAAATTCAATCACTAAATTTTAACTCAATCACTAAATTTTAAAAAAATACTAAAGAAAAATTCACCTTGCTTTAACTAAGATCTTAACAATATAACTAAATCCATTCAAATTCGAACAACCCACAAAAAAACAATGATCAAAATCTCAAAAATCTTCTTAGACGAAGCTGAAAAGGAGTTGAAATGTACCTATAGATCTAGAGGATGACAATTTCTTGCTGAAACGCACAACAACTTGGACAAATCTCTCAGATCTAGACTATATCTGTGAGATCCGGGATGAACTGGACAGATCCGGCGGCTGGACGAGACGGCACAGCAGCAACGACAACGGCAGCGACGACACGAACGAGACTGCTCTAGCACGACGACGCTCCACGACTGCACGACGGCACTCCACTCCACAACTGCACGACAGGGCTCCACGAATGCTCGACTGCACGACGGCGCTCCACGAATGCTCAGCTGCACGACTGCACAACGGCAACGGCAGCGACGGCCCACTGCTGCTCCACGCGACGGCGACGACGATGGCTGAACGGTAATGGCTGGACAGCGATGGCGACCATGAGCACAAACCCTATTTGAGAGAAAAATATGTTGAAGTGTGGGAGAGAGAGAGCATTTTGGATCTTTACAAAAAGAAAATTAAATTTGGGAATTTTTTTGGAGGATCTTTAATGTCAGTCGAAAACCGACATTAAAGATCCATTTTTTTTTCACTTGGCCTGACATTAAAGATCTGTGTCCAATTTTTTGGACCGACACTGAATGCCTAATTTGTTGTAGTGGTTGTTGAGTTTTTTGCCCTAAAGCTTGTAATTTAATTTTGTAATAATTATTTTCTTATAAGTGCTGATTTTGGGACTTGAACAATGGGGCACCACCCTTTCACCAGCCTAAGAGGGATTTGGTTTATGGTTGAATTATAAACAAATTGTTCATTAGAGAATCAATTGTACTTAGGGTGCAAGAGATAATTATAAGGGTAAAACGAATATTTGACTAGGTTGTAATTATGAACAACTCATGAAAAATCAACTTGCTTGTAATGATTATATCTATGGACACAACTTTTCCTACAATGTATAAGGGTGCAACTCAAGGTCTATAGTGGAATGACCTATAATTAATTAATGAAAATTGATTTCTTAAAGAGTTAATTAATTAATTTTTTTTTATCATTATTGAAGCTTATAATCTGTAGTAGGTCCATGAGGTCCTCTTTCTAGCTCATACGAATACTTAGAAATCAAATTCGCTAAAAGAAAATTTGAAATGTTCACCGTGATAGAATTATATCGCTAGAATTCTATAGCAGTCTATCACTGATAGACAATGAAAATTTTCTATATTTGTAAATAGTTTGATATATTTTTCTGTTTAGAATAAATTTTCATATATATATATTTATTTTTAATTAGGGTAAAAGTATGTAAACAACTAAAGAATTAGGTGGATATTGTATAAAAAGGTTTTTCTAAGCACAAAAACATATAAAATTATTTGATTTTTCTTAGAGTTGCTGGACAAAAGACTTCTGTGTGTATTTTTCAATATTGTATGTCCTTTAGTTCTTCTTTTCATACCGCAGTAATTTTTATGCATTTTTCATGTGTCTTCAACCATAGAAAATTTTATTGTTTACATGTAATTTTTATGTATTCTTATGCAATTGTAATTTAACAAGTATAACCTAGGTTTGAAGGAGTTTAGAAAAGGAAGGTTTTCGATTACATCTTTAATTGCATCTTTATGTTTGAAAATTTAACATTTATTTTTACATGAACAACAATATCTTAGACATTATCCACAGAAGTTTCAATGTCAACAACAAAAGATATTACTAAAATCTCTAGAGGAGCCAAATTTCTCTTCCATAGATTCACAAAAGGTTATTTACAAAGGGATTATATTTTAAAGCTCCACTCTATTAAAACTCATCGAATATCTTTTTATAAATTTGAAAGGTATATAATTCTTACATAATATATTCTATTCAATCTTTCTTTTTCTTTTTCCTCCCAAAATCACTTTATTCATAGAAGAAAGAAATTATCTTATTCCATGAAATAATAACTTATCTTATTAAGTAACTCTTCTTTTATAAATTTCATTTTCCAAATTTATTCCAATTTCATCATATCTACTTTTTATTTTGTTTTTTTTTTCTTTGATATCCGTGAGTGTCCAGGCTAGCTTACGCGCACCTCGACTAATCTCATGGGACAACCCATCCGACCCTACAACAGGCCGGCTGCTAACTTACTCGTAGGATATTAAATCCTAGGTAGGTGGCCACCATAAATTCTTTTTATTTTGTTAATCTATCTATTTTTATAATTATCTTTCTCTTTTTATATGTTTAAATTTTATATCAAATATTTAAAAATTTAAACTCAAATATAAGTATAGTCATTCAAAAAAAATCATATTTTCCCATTAAAAGTTATGGTTTTTCTACTACCTTCAACCCATTTCATGTTCACTGTAAATTAACTTAAAACAAGAAATATATAAAGATTAAGTTAAATCATAAACATTTTAAGTCATATGCATCATACGTACTTTTCAACTAGTCTATACTATGTTGAGCAATAAGGGGGAGAATTTTTATCTTCCCTTTTTGTGCTTAAAATTTTTTACAAGTCCTATTTTATCCTTCTTATTATACTTCTTCGTTAAAACTTTTTCGACAAACACCGGATCAATTGAAACATTATACTTCCTCGTCAATAGAGACCTTTCAATCAAAATACCCTTCTACAACAAAGACACGCTACCTTTCTTCTATAACCACCCTAGCGTACTTTTTTCTTCTTTATTTAAGACTAGGATTTTTTATTTTTTTTTTGGCCATGCATCATCGGAATGAAACAACTATTTCTAAATTATCTAAGATTCAAATCGACCCAAAGTGTACATAACTCTAAAATCTATGCCACCATTAATACGATTGAGTGACAATTCCAAAATAAAAAATTCAAGGTGTTGGAATAAGGAATTGGTTGTTGTTGTTTGTTTCATATGCACGTTCTTGAGTTTATAGCAATTTTCCTTTGATTACATATTTTTTTTGTTATTATTGAAATGGAAAGAATCAATATAGTTGGATAGGATTTTATGCATTCCCAAGGCAATTATGCAAACTTACGATATCTACAAAATTTATATTTAGGTCGTCCTAAAAAAGTTCGTATTTAGTTTTTTTTTTTTTTTTTTTTATTTTGTTTGAGGGTCGTGATTTGTTGCTACTCTTTATAAAAAGAAGAAGATTTGAAGGGAAAGAACTATGCCAATAGATGCAATGTCTCAAGAGTAGCTTTAATTGTTACTAATATATTTTTTTTATAATAATTATTATTAATTATGTTTTAGAGAAGAAGGTTGAATTCCAAAACAACCATCCCAAGTTATTTTTTTCTTTATTTTATTTTTGTTCAAATTATTTGGAGAAAATTTGGGAGAAACGAGTAGTAGAATTATTCAAATTGGTGATTTCATAAGGTTTCTCTTCTAAATCTAATCACTACTTTTATGTGTGATTATATCTTTTTTTTTTTTTGAGAATTTTTAAAAGTAGAAAAATATGGAAAACTATTTATACAAAATAAATAAAATTTTTAGATAGTTGTGATAGACATTGATAGAAGTCTATCAAAGTTTATCAGTGATATAAATGATTGAAGTCTATCACTAATAGATGCTTATAGAAGTCTATCAATCTCTATCAATATTTTTTTTTTGTTAATTTCTGTAAATAGTTTGACAGTTTTTTTATATGTAAAAATTGTCCTATCCTTTTCAATAAAAAAAGTATTTTAAAACAAAAATTCTAAAAAGTATTTGGATAAAAGTTAACTACAATGACATCATTTATTCATCAAAAAATATGATAATATCCTTATTTTTCAAAATCTCAAAACAGAAAATCTAGAAAATATTTGGAAAAAAAAATTTAACTAGTTCAGTAAGATTTGATTCGTATAAAAATATTACAATATCCATATCTTTTATAAAAAAAAATAAATAAATAAGATTTTGCGTAATTTTAAAATAGAAAATCTAAAATTTATTTAGAAAATAACTATCTATTTCATTTATCCTTGCTTTAATAATTATATTCCATTAATACATGTTTGTTGAATCTCCAATAATTTTATAGGGAATTTACAATGTGTGGCAATTTAGGAATATAATATTCCAAACATGTCACCCACTTTTTATATTTTGCACATATGGCTTTTCTTAAAATCCTATTTTCAATTTATTTATGGATAATTGCAAAAAAGTTAAATTGATTTGTTAAGATTTAGATCCATATACAATGTTTTATGATTTTGCAAAAAAGGTAAAATTTTTAAGCCCAACCTAATTGAAATGTCTAGATGACCAAAATGTCTCTTACAGTTAAAAATGTGTGACTGTATCTAATTGCCTACTAATTAATGTCTGATTGCTATTTGATTACCATATAATTGCCAATGATACCAATTCCTATCTGATTGTTGTCTAATTGTTATTAATTGTTAATGATACTGATTGTTGTTTGATTGTTATTTGATATTGATTGTAATATGATTGTCAATGATACTATTGTTATCTTATTGTTTTCTAATTACTATATGATATTGATTATCAATGATATCAATTGTTGTCCAATTATTATCTGATACTAATTGTCAATGATATCGACTGTTGTCTGATTGTTGTTTGATTAATATCTAAAATGGGTTGTCAATGATACTGATTTTTATCTGATTACTATCTAATTATGATTGTTAATGATATGTGATTGCTCTCTGATTTTCATTTGATATTGATTGTTATATAATTGTTGTCTGCTTACTGATATACTAATTGTCAATGATTACCTCAACAATAAACTGCTAAAATAAGGTACTATATGTTGTACTTACATAAAAAAATGATTAACAAATATATCTTTGACGTCCACGATATGATTATTCAAATAGATACAAATTATTTATATGTTTTTCTATTATGACCAACATGCTTACAACGATTACAGTTCATCTGCTTTGCCAATTCACCAATTGGAGAAATCCTTTGCTTTTTAGGTCTTCTTGCTTGATGAGGGTTGTTCACCTCTAAAATACAAGTAGTAAAAAAATCAAACATCAATCATATGACAATTAAATATAAATAACAAAGTACTTAATATCTAATGAAAATCATATGAGAATCATCTAGCAGTGAAATATTAATCACGTGGCAATCAAATAGAAATCACAAAGTACTTCTATGAAAAACATATTGTAATCAATGACAATCAAATATTAATCAGATGACAGTCACATGTTAATCAAATAGAAATCGCAAAGTACTTAATATATCATGAAGATCATATGACAATTAGATATCAATGATATGACAATCAAATAGATATCAGACAGAAATTAAGTATCAATTATATAGCCATATTTGATTCTCTATACTTAAACAATCCACCAACACTTCTAATTTTCAATTTAATTTTCACATCTTGTATAACATATTTAACTAGCATTTTGTAAGCCACAACAATTTTTTGTGGGTTATCTTTAATGATCAATGGTCTTAAGCTTGATACTATAGCCTGGTGAATGAAATTAATTGCTAACCATTCTCTCAAAAGAATGTTCAAGTAAAATATTGGAAAGAAATACATTCATACAACAAGCCAGATATTCCTATGGGAGCCTAGAGAAGTCCTTTTCACATCAGACCTAACAATTTTGACTCTCTAAAGTACTAACAATAACACATTAATTTTCCTCTTACCCACGTTGCAACTCCCCTCCTTTCAGTTTCCCAATATACATCGCCTTAAATAAAAAGTCCATAAAATCAAACTACAATAAACATAATAACCAAAGAACACAAATTATCTCGAATACAAACCAACAATCTACACCTAATTTTTCGCAAACTGATAAATTTTCAATCAATACACATGATTATACACAAATAATTAACATTCCTATTCCGAAAATCTAACATTTATTCCTAAAAAAACTCTAGTAATGGAAAAATCAGGAATGATCTTGACGAAATCGAAACCAGTAAAATCGTAAGCACAATCATGACTGAGAGAATGTGAGGACAAAATTCAAGCAAAAAAATCAAATACAAACCATGGGTTCAAGAAAAGAAATCCTCAAGGAAGGAGATTTTAAATCCTCAAGGAAGGAGATTTTGAAACCGTGTGTTCAACTAATGAAATCAAAATAAGATTTCGAAAAACAAAATCTGCGCAATCGTGTGCATCAAAAGAAATTATGTATTTCAAATCTTGGAGTGAAAATTAGATAAGATTGAAGAATCTTAGGTTGTTGAAAAAACGTGAAGAATATTGAGGAAGAAAACATGCATAAAGGAAGGAGAATATCAAATTTACTAATTTTCTATTTCTTAAGAGATGAGGGTAGTTTTAGATATTATTTTCACATAAAAAATTAAAATAATGTGAATTTTTAACCATCTATATTATTTTCAATCTATTTTGCCATGTTTGTAATATTTTAAAAGTTGATAACATGGATGCTAATATATAATCAAAATTTGATACTCAATGCAATTTTTTATTTATAAATTTATTATTTCCAAATCATCCATAAAATTATTTTCCAACCTGTAGCCCGCAGATCCCATTCCACAGACCCCATTGATTCCCTCTTCCCTTCATTCCTTCTCCACTCCGCAAACCCTATCCCACCACAAATTATTTTGTAACATATGATTAATTTTAAATTTCTTTTGATTTAGGCTGACTTGGTCTTTTAGGTTGATTTTGTCTCGCTTGTTAAATTTTGGATAATATATATCAAGGGATAGCAAAAAAGAAAACGGAAGTTGCATGCGTCTCCACTTTTTTTTTTTTTTTTTTTTTTTTTCAGATTTAGCAAAATAATGGCACAACCTAAACATTAAAAAGCTAAATGTCCAAAATACCCTTCTACTATTGATATGCTCCATTTTAGGTAATCATCTTAATGATATACTATCAATATACTTTAAATGAATTTTAAGCCAGTAATGGCAACACACAATATGCAAATTAAGATCATAGCTCAACAATTTTAAGTTTGCAAAAAATGGCAAAATAAACAAGCCCAACCCAATTGAAATAACCAAATTTTCAAAATGCCCCACATGGTTAAAGTGAAGGATTGCTATTAGATATATTAATGATACACTTCGAATACTAATAGATGTTAGATATACTGTTGATATACTTATATCTTACTTCAAGTGTTTACTGATTGATGTTTGATACACTCATGACTATGTCTGATATACTGCTAATGCGCTTGGAAATTTGCTTATAAAATGCAACACACATGCTTTACTTCAAAATGAGTTACCAATTGAATGGTGATTATTGTTAGATATATTGTTGATACACTATGAATGTTCATTATTGTTAGATACTATTGATTCACTTGAAATTTTTATTGTTGTTAGATATGATATTGATACACTCATGTCTTACTTCAATTATTTACTAATTGATGCATGATATACTCATATCTTATATCTGATATACCATTGGTATTGTGACGACCAAAAATTTTAGGTAATTTTAATTTAATTATCTTAAATTATTTGGGTGTTGTTTTGGATTTTTGGCTTAATTGAATTATTTTGAGAAGATTATTCGATTTAAATTATACAGGATAAAAAGATTTGAGTTTAAATTCAATTGGTGAAAATTGAATTTTAATTTGGGAGATTTAATTTGGTTAGTTGAATTGGTGAAGGAAAAAGAAATTTAAAAATATATGTATACCTAATTTATTAAGGAATTAGGGTTTTGGATTATATATATATCAGAGTGACCTAATGAGATAAAGAGTGAGAAAAACACACCGAAAAACAGAGAACGAAAAAGAGAGCAGTGCAGTTCAATTTTTTAGCGACAGCTCCCAAAAAGTTCTCGTTTTCAAGAGTTTTTATCATCGGATCGTCTTGAAATTTGGTCAGCCTTTTTGGGACAGATAGGGTCTTATTCTGAACGATTAGATCGTTGTTTGAGCTCTGTTTTGTCCGTAATCGCTACTAAACAAAACATGTAAAATTGGGTGATACTTTTCGTTCTTTTACCTCTCAAGTGTAGACCTCTTATGTATGAAAGTATTGGTGAGTTTTCTTGCAATTTCTTGACTGCCCATTAATTTGTTACCCAAATTAGTTGTTGTTATATTCTTAGCGTTAGGAGTGAGTTTTGGAGAAGTTTTGAAGGCAGAAGCATACTATCCAGCAAAGTAAAGTTTGGTTTGGCAATTTTGGATCAATCTTGGTGAGTGATAATGTCTTGAAAGTTATTTTGGAAGTTATATCGGTGCTGAAAATTGAGTTTTTAATCGTAAATTAATTTATGTCTAGGTTGCATTCATTATTTAGAGTTTAGAAGAGGACTGGAACTTGGTTGCACTTCAGGTAAGTTGCTTGGGGATAATTGGAACAAGTTTATGTTTGTGCTTAGGCATTAAAAATAAATTTTAATTAAATTCATGTTGTAGGATTTATTCAAGATTTCTAAAGGTTGAAGGAGATTAGTTGCTTGGATAAAACTAATTGAGTTTGATATCGAGGTAAGTGGTTTACTACCGACTTGCCTTCAATCTGGCACGCTTCCCAAGTTATTATTGTTAAGTTGAATTTATTGGAATGACTTGCCTATGTTTCGCTCATGAATGGATTATTTTGAATCTGCCGAAAGTCTACAAGCTATGATAATATGACCACGACATAAAACTTTATGATGATAATTTACATGCTATGGTAATTAAGATTTGAGGCCTATTGGTTGATTGATGCATGCCATAGTAAATGGTGACAGTTAGTTATCCTATCGGGTTGTGTACACTTTATACCATGTTTCGTAATCCTTCGGGATCACTACAACTGCTATGATATGTGTTCCTTCGGGATCACTACAATTGCCATGATATGTGTTCCTTCAGGATCACTATGACTGCTATGATATGTGTTACTTTGGGATCACTACGACTGCCTTGATATGTGTTCCTTCGGGTTCACTACAACTGCTATGATACATGTTCCTTCGGGATCACCACGATTGCCATGATATGTGTTCTTTCAGAACACCACGACTATCATGATATGTGTTCCTTTGAGATCACCACGACTGCTATGATATGTATTCCTTCAGGATCACCACAACTGTCGTGATTTGTGTTACTTCGGGTTCACTATTTATGCCCATGTTATGATTTGTACACATGTCCCGTGCAAAAAAATTAACAAGTTTACTAGATAGACCCGAAAGTGGGTGACTTATTGAGTATTTTTTTCATACTCAGTATTTTTTATGTTACAACTTTCAGGTAAAGGCAATGACAGACAAGCAAATGACAAGAAGAATCTGTGATCATGCCACTGGGACCAATCAAATGCTTCCACTCATGTTTTTATATATATATTTTTAAATCTCAGTCTTAACGTTTAAATTAAATATTTTGGTTTTGCATCATTAGACGTTTTATGAAAAGTTTACAGTTTTGATTTTATAATCTTTTAGGGTACTCCGATCTAAGCTTTTTAATTATTTAAATTTAATGAAGTTATTTGAGATGTCTGCATGCATGAGGTAACGACCTAGAACAAGTTCTAGGAAGTCGGGTCGTTACAGTTGGAATCAGAGCCTAAGTTTTTAGGTTCTGTAGACTGAATTATTATATAAGTACAGAATGTCCCTATGGCCCGTCAACGGATTTTTCGTCATTGCCAGGTACGCCTTGCAAGTAAAATTTTTATGTAAAGTTGTGCATTAAAATATTTGTTTAGCTTAAAATGCACCCACTATCTTCTAATGCTATGTCAATGACTCAATAGAAGTTATTATGAGCTAATTAATCAGCCATGGTATTATGAAAAGGAAAAAAATATTTATAAGGTCACTTGGCGCTAGTTTATCTCATGAAAAAACTGTTAGAAAGGAACATATACTTTAGTCTATATATCTTAAATCTTGATGAAACTAAGTAGACTTATGAAAGTTAAGGAAGAAAAGTATGTACCTGTTAAGGCAGGAAATAAAATATTCCAGACAAGAATTCACTGAGGATTAGTGTTATATTTTGCAGGAAAAAGAGATTTGTGCTACCAAAAGGAGATTTATCACCGCCTGATACACAATTAGGTACAAGATTGAGATTTCTTTATAGATAAGAAAGAGAAGAAGAAGAGACTATAGATTTATTAAAGGTTTTGAAATATTAAAACCAAACATTTCAGGAGAAATTTTGGAAAGAATTAATAGGGCATGATTACTTTTCTAGTACTGAAGATTTGTGATTTGAGTGAGACGTGTGTTTTGGATTCTTCAGGTAACGTGCCCAACAAGGATGAAAGATTACTAGTTGGAGTACAAGTGATAATATGAAGAACTCATGGTAAGACAAAAGTAAAATGAATTCGTCAAGAATAACCATGATGGTTGAAAACAAATATTGAATTAAAATGAGAAAATAAGTTGTTGGTTTGAATTATTGTTCCTCAGGTACTTGAGTTTGGTCTACGTTTGGTTGCGATGAAAAAACTCAAGTTTAATCACCTTGCCAAAAAGAAAGATAAGTGTTTGGAGTTCAAAGGCAATGTTAACTTGTGGAGAATACCCTACCAGTATTTGAAGCTTGGAAATGAACGATAAATTATGAAAGGGTTATAAATAGTTATATATCTTGGAATAAAGATTATGTTTCACTTGGAAAAGTGAAAGAGCACCTTGATTTTTTTTTTTCTGATCTTACCGAGGATAAGTGGGAGGAAAAGAAAAAGTATTTAGAAAAGGTTTTATTATTTTGAGAAGATAAAGAAAATTAATGTTTTTAAGACTACAAGTACATAAGTCTGGTTTTGCATGTTAAAAAAGGATATGAGCGTTTACTAGCCTTGGTGTGGTATAAGCAATACTATTACTAATTACAACTTTAGACCTTAGTATTAGTTGGTTGAAAGGATGACTTGCTTAAGCTATTGATCATGGAACTCAGTATTAGCATGAGAATTCTATTCTCAAAATAAAAGATTAAGCACAGACACTTAAGCGTTGGAAAAGTGCTTGATAAACTTCTTCAAGAAGTTGAAGAAAATAATATTTTATGTTAGGATTTTTGGTAACAGTAGTTTCCATGAACTATGGAAATTGAAGGTTTAAGCTTGGTTAGAGGATGGGTAAATCATTGAAGGTATTAGTAAGGTTTGTGATTTTTTTATTTTGGGCGCAAATTATAACAAGAAACTGGTATAACCATCAATTTAATTGAGGAGTGAAAGTAATTTAGATTCAACTAAAGAACAAGTAGCATGTTGCTTAATTCTCGATTAAATATTTCTTTTAAACTTCTTCGATGATTATGCTTGTGATTTGCTAGACTATTAGCAATTCAAGTTTTCCTAAATATCAATCCAAGTATAAATTGATACCAGGTTATCTTGGTGAGAACCAAGGTCGAACACAGGGATTTTTATGTGACTAATACTTTGCTTTTAATGAAAATCTCGAGGACAAGGAAAATATTTTGAAGATTTGTGAACAAAACTAATTTAAATATTTGAAAGCAAATAAAGCAGGAGCGTTGAGTTAACAATGCAATCTCAGTGTGAAAAGTGATAGAGAAGAAGAGTGTTGGGGACTGTCATTCATCAATATGTCGAACATCTAGCTAATTACATCAATCATTCTTTCAAACAACATTGGTTCATACCTGTCGGCAGAGACGCCACACTAGTCATATATCTATGATGCGTGCCAGTTTGAATGGATCTAAGGCAAAGCTTATTTCTAAGACTATCCTATGATCTACATTAATGCAATCAATAATGACTTACCCTGTCAAGCAGTCAATAAAAGAATACAATCTTGTAAATGATCAATAGATTTTGCTCGATTTCAACAATGTTAATGGTTACAGCCCCCAACCCTCATGAAGGTTTAGTTACTCATTTTAGCTGTAAAAATGTATATGGATAGAATGTTCAACATTGAAGAAGGAGTTTAGAAAATAACAAATGTGGCTCAAATGCGAGTCTTGGATTGATAACTGAGCTAGGAATTACGCAGACATAAAGTTCTATAATGATGAGAAAACAATGGAAGTAGAAACTGTTAGCAAGAATGTCTAGCTAGCCAACAGAGCTACAATGATACAGAGATTGCAAGTAGTGGTTGCTAATAGCAGTGGAAATTTTGCCTCTCTCGAGTCGGAATTCGTCGCCAGCAGCTGCGCCTTCGGATGCTCTACAGCCGTCGTTGTGAAGAAGATGAGCTGGTGTGCAGCGGCGCTCCACCGAAAAATGTTGGTTCCTAAGTGATTGATTTCTTGATTACCCTAATTGTCGTCGTCTCCTTTGCTTTTATAGGCGCCATTATGGTACCGTCCATCTTTGGTACAGGCGGGACCACAACGCGTTCGGCTCTGACATTTCTGATCGTGCGTTCCACCTCTGTCTAACGGTTTCTGGTGCAAAGGATCTCCTCCAGCTGTCATGATTGGCTGGCCATGCGTTGATAAAGTTCTCGCCGCATGGTTGCGCTGAGCATTCAAGAGTTGATAAAGTTCTCGTCGGATGGTTGTGTTGAAGTTGCCAAGTTATCACATAGCATTAAAGAGTTGATAACTTTCTCGCCGCATGGTTGCGCTGAAGTTGCCCTGCACACATAGCATTCAAGAGTTGTCAATTCTTATCAATAATATCTCTTATAGTCTTTTTCATGCACTTACGCGTAGTATGAGAATACACTAAAGAATCATGCGTTGAAATGCCTTGCTTTTCACTAATCATTCATTTATTATAATAAAAAGAAGTAAAATAACTTGTATTCCTACAAGTTATCAGGCACGGATGAAAACTTGTAAAAATACAAGTTATTGCTTCTCTTTTCTTAGAATAATTGCGAAAGAATGATGAAAAACACATCATCTTATGCTTAATTTCATGATAAATTCCTCTTATGCGTGCAAGTATGTAAATAGGCTAAAGAAAGAATAATCTGTGATTTAACTCTTTAAAACGCCCCATTTTGCAGAAAAACAAGGTTCAAAGCATACATCAAATAAGATCGAGAAACACATACCTCAAACACATGGCACTAAAAGACAATCTTTGAACCTCGAAAAATCGAATCTTGACAGCTGGAGACAAAGAGGATTTTTTGCCCTTTAATCTGGGAAATATTGACAACCTACCAGTCAGAGATGACAATTGACAAATGCAACCTTATCATTTGCGTCAAAAGCCTTACCTGATGACATCATGAAAAGTACATTATTGAGGCTATAAAAACCAACTAAAGCAACAGATCAAGCAGGTTAGAGAATTAGAGATACTTTTGTACTACAAAATAGCTCGAGAATCAGTCAGCCATTGTAAGCCCTAAACTTTTTATTGCCCTTTCAATTTGTTATGATCAAGTAAAAAGGTCAAGAGGTAAAATTAAGATGCTAAGAGAAGAAGGAAAATGTTAATTAATGTGAGTTAATTGGAAAACGCCGAAAGGTTGTTTGAGATTTAAGTTACAATCGAGGATCAAGTTAACTACGGCTAAATTATTATTAAAAGTTATTATTATTATTATTATTATTAATAAGTAGTGAGATTATTATAAAAAGAAAAGGAAAAGAAAGAAGAAAAACAGAAGAAGAGAGAAAGGAAGGGGCAGTCGGTGGTGGAGAATATCTAAACCCTTTTCTTTCAGATTTTTGGGAGAAAGGGAGAGGGAGAATACTGATCAAGCTTATCTTTGGCCGGAAAAGACGATTTTTGGTATTTTCTGGTGGTTCTTGGCCGGAGAGATAGCAGGAATTGGAGGAAAACACCACTCTGGTCTGAAGCAGAAAGGAATTCAAGCAATCCGTGGTGTTTGGACGAGTTCAAGCTGTAGCATTCGAGTTTGGAGCTGAAATTGTGAGGTTAGTAAGCTAACATAATTATCTACAACTTTTGTGAAGCTTACCGGAGCTGCAAATG
This sequence comes from Lagenaria siceraria, assembly GCA_002890555.2. NCBI lineage: Eukaryota > Viridiplantae > Streptophyta > Magnoliopsida > Cucurbitales > Cucurbitaceae > Lagenaria > Lagenaria siceraria. Next base: position 12,772,459 of record CM016483.1, on the reverse strand, counting down.
GTCGTAAATGGATGCAAATTCAGGTAGAAATCAGTAGATGGGAAACCTCGCGAAAATAGCGACATCTCTGGTTTTTGAAGCGGTTTGAGCTTTCTAGGAAGAGATAGAAGCTGAAATTGGTAAGTATATTTAGCTAATTCAATTTCAAACAACTTTTATGAAGAATGAGAAATCTGAAAACGAGTGGATATGGATGAGTTTTTAGGTGGAACAGAGAGAAGCTGCAGGAATCGAGAAGAAGACTACCTACTGGTTTGAGGTAATTTCCGACTAGTATAGTAATTTTTAAGCCTTCTTGTCTTCAGGTAAGTTGTAGATGAGCATGTAATGAAGATTTTGATATATAATTTACTCTGTTTTGTTATGTATTGTGTAAGTTATGAATTTTTGAAGTGTAGCTGAAGTGCTGGAAACTGTGAACAGGGTCAAACCAGAATTTTCGAGTAGCTACTGATCTAAGGGAAATTGTGGACAAACCACACGTTTTTAGATCTTGTACTCTAAAGATAAATTGTAGAGGACTATATAATGAAGAGTTTTCCATAAATTTTATTTGATTTGGTTAAGAATTGAGGAAGATATGATCAATTAAAATTGATGTGATTTTACTTATGTTTAGACAATTCCTGTTAAGGGTATTATGAACACCATGAATTTAGTTTTTGTAAGTGACTATGGCAAAGGCTAAGAGCATATCGAGAACTAACCTAGGGAGATTTATTATTTTCAGGACGAATAGAGTTGGGAGAAGCCTAGAAGCCGTTGTAAGCTAGTCGACTACAAACCGTGAGTGACAAAATATTTTCCACAAAGTTTTATAAATTCCTTCATTGAGTATGACGTACTAAGTGTTAATGAGGAATGTTTTATGTAAGTATAATATGTTATGAATTTCATAAGCTAAGCTAGTTGAATAAAGTATGTTTAATGCTCAATGTTGACTAAGTGTGAATTATGAGCCTTGTGTGTATGATTTGTAAGGCATTTTATGCACAATGCTTCCTAGATACGTTTCATAAAATCTTGACCATTGAACATGGTAGTTAAATGGTAAATACCCTCTGTAACGATACCTAAGGACATGGAGACGGTATCGAGATGAACAAGTAACGATACCTAAGGACATGGAGATGGTATCGAGATAGTTGGGCCCTGATATATGAGGACTTCGGTGACGTATCAGGAGAGCCCCATAAATATGTAACGATACCTAAGGACGTTGAGACGGTATCGAGATAGCTTGGATCCTAATATATGAGGACTTCGGTGACGTGTCAAGACAGCCCTAAATAAATGTATACGTAACTTAATATATAAAGGTAGATATATATATGTTTGCCCTGAATGTATGCTTGACAGTAAATGAAATTATGACATTGAGAGTGTTGAGCTTGCTCCACCTCAACTAAGGATTTAAGAATACTATATTCAAATGAGAACGATGTTTATTAATTATGTTTTCAGTTGAATAAGCAATGGTAAACTAAGTTTTGAGATGAAAAGTATTTATGTACCTATGTTATGAGATGTTTTATATAAAGAATTTCATTTATGCTAGGCAAGCATGTTTTAGTAGAAATGTTTTATGTCCTGTCACTCACTAAACGTATGTCTAACGTTTTCTTTCAAATGTTTTTCTTACTCCCCAGATAGCGATCGGTATCCAAGAGCTTGACCTACCCTCGCAAAGTCTCTGCTGCGGATCCTCCTTTAGTTGTAAATATTAGATTCTTGTGTTGACTGGCATATAATAGAGAGTGGAATACTGGGATTAGAAAAGTATTGTTGTATAAATGATAGTGTAACCTCTATTTGTATGTATGTAAATGATGAGAATGTATATAGATGATGTATGTAACTCACGCTTTTTTTCCAGGTCTAAGAGGGTGATCTAGGGGGAGGGTGTGATAGCCATCCTCCATCCTTCCCCTCTCAACGACAGCTGAGTGCATCCTTGCCATCAGCATCGGAGATCTAGTAAGCTTCAACCTCGAAAGAGAGTGAAACTTCCATTGCCTCTCCTTTCCCAACGAAAGTAGACAACAGAAGCCACCATTTCTATCGGCGAGTAAGACACTGTCATCGCCAGCTTCCTCTCTTTAACTTTCCATTCTATCTTTTGTATTTTTAAGTGTATTTAGCTGCTTTTTTACTTTGTATCAACTCAATCATCACTCTCATTAATATATTCCTTACATCATGAATCATTTCTTGCCTTCCATCTTTATGTTCATTTCACAAACAAGCATGAGTAGCTAAATCACTTGTAGGGTTAGAGAAAAACATTCATCAACTTTAAGAGTTTAAGCTTAGTTTCTATTTCGTTTACATTGATGTATTTTACTCTTCATTGCATGAATCCATCTGACAACTTGATTTAAGTAGAAATAGTTAACTACTTGAAATAGCAAGTAACTATAGATCTCATCTTTGTAACTAAGAACTATGTACTCTATAATTTAGAGAATAAATCTGAAAGTATATCATTCATAAGACTTAAGTTACATATATATAGGCGGGATAGAAACCTTAATCTAGAGAATATGAAATTACAATTAAGGACAATATACATTAAAATACATATTATAACACTCTCCCTCAAGCTGGAGCAAATATATCAATCATGCCCAGCTTGTTACATAGATAATTTATTCTTGCTCCGTTCACAGCTTTGGTAAGAATATCTCCCAACGGCTTGACTAAACTTACCAAACCATGCACGAGGGCTCTGTTTCAATCCATACAAAGATTTTCGAAGTCGACACACTTTACCACTCTCCCCCTGAGCAACAAACTCATGTGGTTCCTCCATATAAACTTCCTCCTGAAGATCATTATGCAGAAAAACATTCTTAATATCAAGTTGATGCAAAGACCACTTGTGAGTAGAAGCCATGGAAAGAAACAATCGAATGGAAGTTAATTTGGCAACAGGAGAAAAAGTATCAGAATAATCAGTCACATAGATTTAGGCATAACCCTTGGCAACAAGACGAGCTTTCAGGCAAACCATAGTGCCGTCAAGATTGACTTTGATAGTAAACACCCATTTACACCCAATTGCCTTCTTGCCTGCCGGACGAGAGACTAAATCCCAAGTATCATTCTCATCCAAAGCAGTCATCTCCTCAATCATTGCACTATGCCACCCAGAATGGGATAAAGCTTCATGAACAGAGTTAGGAATAGAAGTGGAATTAAGAGATGTGAGAAAGGAATAAGTGGGAGGAGATAACTGGTTATACGAAACAAACGAAGAAATTGGATCTAACTTAGTACGATGAGGACGAACATCCCGAGCAAAACAGACACAACCAAAGATCTTAGGAGCAATAGGGAACAAAGGTTTTGTAGGAAACAAAACACGATAGAGAACCTCACTGTTGAGAACAAAGTAAGGCATTCTATTAATCAGGAAGCAGGCAGTGGAAACAGCATCGCCCAAAAAGGCTTTGGAACATGCATTTGAAAGGATAGGGCTCGAGCTGTTTCAAGTAGGTGTCTATTTTTTTTTTCAGCAACTCCATTTTGGGATGGAGTGTCTGGACACGAGGATTGATGAATTATGCCACGATCACGTAAGTAAGATCCAAGTACATGAGATAAATATTCACCAGCATTATGAGTGCGCAGGATTTTGATAGAGACATCAAATTGAGTTCGAATTTCAGCATGAAAAGCACAAAAATGAGACAGTAATTCAGAACGATTTTTCATTAAATATAACCAAGTCACACGAGTATAATCGTCAACAAAAGTAACAAAATAACGAAAACCAATTTGGGACACAACAAAACTGGACCCCAAATATCAGACTGAACTAACTCAAATGGAGCACTAACTCATTTATGGACTCTAGGACTAGAACTAAGACGATGAAATTTAGAAAACTGACACGAATCACAATTTAAAGAAGACAAAGAACGAAATTTGGGATAAAGTTTCTTCAACACAAAAGCGATGGATGACCTAATTGACAATGAACTTCAAACGGGGATGTAACTCCAGAACAAGCCACAATTGTCAGGATCTGGTGCTAAAAAATGTAAAGGCCTCCTGACTCATGTCCTCTACCAATAATCTTCTTCGTCACATGATCCTGAAACAAGCAATAACCAGGAAAGAACGAGACAAAACAGTTAAGGTCACAAGTAAGTTGGCTAATAGAGATTAAATTAAAAAACAATTGAGGAAAATGTAACACAGAGGACAAAGAGAGGGATGAAGTGAGTTGAACGGTGCCAGAGTCAAGGACAGAAGAGGTTGAGTCATCTGCCAAAGTGACAGATGGGGATGTGGTAGGGGACGAAGGGCTAGAAAATAAGTTAGAATTACTTATCATATGAGTAGTGGCACCAGAGTCTATGACCCATTTGGTAGATGATGTAAGGAGACATTTTGTATTACCTGTCTCAGCAATGGTGGCAATAAGAGTCGATGAAGAAGATGTCTGTAAGGATTCTTGGAATACTTGGAATTTAGCAAAGTCGTTGGCAGAGATGGTAACAGACTTCTCAGGCATATCAGTGGTGGAAGCTATCTGAGCATGCTGAGATCTCTGAGTCTTATACAACAGCTTTCGACAATCACGTTTCAGATGACCTGGCTTACGACAGTAATGACAGGCGATCTCCTGAGAATCTGATTTTCGACTATCATAGGTAGACTTCTGAAAATTGTTGGTCATTCCTGAAGTAGCTCAAGAGTGATCATTCTTGCTTATAAGAGCAGTGCTCGGTTGAGACACAGACGAGCCAGATTGAGAACTCTCAATACGAAGAACACGATTGAAGGTGTCATCTAGCGATGGAATGTCAGCATCAGAGAGAATCTGTGTTTCAGCCATGCCAAATTGAGGTGAAAGCCCATTTAAAAATATCATAACAGCCATCTTTTCTCGTTGAGCTTGTTGAACTTTGACATCAGGGCTAAAAGGTAATAATAAGGCAAGTTCGACGGCTATCTTCTTAAATCTCATAAAATAGCTTGTAACAGATTCTGCCTTTTGTTCGGCTCGAAAAAATTGCATGCAAACGTCAAACATCTGATGGACGTGTTCTTTTCTAGAATAAAGAAATTTCAAGAACCCGAAAAGTTCCTTCACAGAATTACAATGATTCACCAAGCTAACTACTTCACTCTCAATGGAGTTCTTAATCTGAAGATAAAGGCGAGCGTCATCGCGAAGCCAACCCTTTTTCTTATCATCAGTTAATGGATCCTCAGTCACATGACATCCATATCAGTACTAAGTAAGTAAAACTGAATCGTTCGTCGCCAATCATAGTAATTAGATCCATTTAACTTGTGTTTGGTGATCTTGGATGATAAGGGAAGTACATTAGATACCACCATATGTGTCGGTTCACCCATGAAAAAATACCACACAACTTGTAGATCTCAAAAGTAGGATAAATGCAAAAAAAAATGAACCAAAATAGTCACAAACCCTAAGAGCAAAAAGGGTATTTTTGAAATAACCTCACACCTGAGTAGATTTCGATGAAACCAAAGGTACAGACAAGTCGAAAAGTAGAAATCGAGATGAACCCAACTGACGGAAGTGAAATCGGGTGGCACGTGAGCCTCACGCGGGCAGAAATTTCAGGTGGCACGTGAGCCTCACGCGCGGCAGTTTTCGGAGACCCACGAAGGCAGACGACGTCGAACGGTGGCGACGCTTCTTCTGAGGTCGGTGGTGTTGACAAACGATCACTCGAACTCGATGACCAAAATACCAACCCTAACTTTATGAGAATGTTGCCGTCAAACGAAAGTTTGAAACCCTAGAGGGCTCTGATACCATGTACTCTATAATTTAGAGAATAAATCTGAAAGTATATCATTCATACGACTTAAGTTACATATATATAGGCGGGATAGATTCCCTAATGTAGAGAATATGAAATTACAATTAAGGACAATATACATTAAAATACATATTATAACAAACTAAACCTAGACATATGAAACATCTTAGGCTCAACTAATCAAGCATGCATCATAGACATCTACCGAGAGGTAAGAACTACTCGATTTATGTTACTCATCTACCGAGAGGTAAGAACTACTCGAGTTTAGGATAAGCAAGAACTCAACCGGTTGATGAAGGGCTTTCTCTAACCCTCTTTTCTCCATTTGACACACCAAAACTTCTTTGTTTGCACAAATATCTCACGATTCCCAGTTCACTTTTTGTACACCTTTACTATTTAGCATTTATCACCAACATTTCATTCTATTTTAGAGATTTTTGTAAGTTCAACTTTTCATTTATCATACTAACTACAAATCCCTGTGTTCGACCTCGGTCCTCACCGAGAAATCTTTGTATTAGTTTATATTTTGGCTCATAATAAGAAAGACTTGACATTTGTGCATGATAAGTAACACACAACTAAGCATATATTTAGCATAACCATTAAGCACACAACAACGCACGTTAAGGTTAAGTAATTAATCTACATCTTCCAAGATGACCACTAGCACAAAATATGAATTGAGAATAGAGCACTTCCATTCCTAAGGTTGCTTAGAGAGTGATGATAGCAGAGTTGAATAGCAAGTCATAGATACATGAATTATTTATAGAAGTTTTTCAGATGTCTTAATGTTTTGCCTCTGGGCACACTATTTTTGTATATTAAGAAGAGAGTTGATGTGCTCAAGTATCAACTATATTAAGAGTTTATTTTGGTAACGTAATCAGGTTGCAAAGGAATGTCAGGGCCATTAGGTGTCAAATCCAGATTTCGAATCCTGAACTTGAAATGCCACAGATAGTATATTTCTTCGAGCACCGACAAAGAGTTGATCGACTCTTTGGAGATGGATATTCTTGAGATGGATTTACGAATCAAGAAGTTTTTTTTCTTAAAAACTATTTCGGGAATTGGATGTTGTTATTATGAGGTTATGGAGATGTGTTTTAGATTGAATAATGTTTTATAGTGTCCAAGAACTTTAGGAACCTTATTATGAAAGGGATTTCCAAACTTGTTCGTATTAGGGTCTAAATAGTGTTATTCGACTGTTTAGAACTAAGGAGTAACATGAGGTTTGGCGAGTAAGTTTTATAGCCTTTGGCGGTATAAAGCTTCTCTTTGAGTGTCTAGTGAATATGAGATTTAGTTGGACAATGTTGTTTCTCACACATATAGCTATTAAGTAGGGCATCACAGTTAACGTTCCTAAAGTAGAAGCAAATTCCAGTGGACCATATTTCCTTGCTACGCATCTTATGATTACGTTATATTTAGTTTGGTCAATTGCTCTACTGTACGTATGGAGATTTTTCTGTGTCAACACGATCAGTTCAAATATATATTTTCAGTGAGTAAGACTTCTTAAGCTCACGACAGTTCTCAGAGTTCTAAGAGTGAATGTGTTAAAGTACTATTGATTTTCAACAGTTTAAGCTTCATAGTAATATTTGGAAGAGATTGTCACAAGTCTTAAGGTACCAATTTCGATATGTTAAATGGTAACCCTGTTTCACATGCATTTTTTTTATGTGTCTCTAGAAAGCGTTGAGTACTCAATTAGAGTTTAGTACAACTTCTCACAGACATTTTGACGGTCAAACAGAGGGTTTGAACCAAACCTTAGCGGACATACCTTGCAAGTAAAGCTTGCACGCTAGAGGTTGCAGGGAGTTAGGACTCACACCAGTATCTTATGAAATTTGTTTGTAATGACATTTATTAGGCTACAATTTATGTGACATTTTTTTAGGCTCTTTCTGGAAAGAGTTGTAGGTCTCCCATTTATTGGGATGAAGTTAGGGAATGAAAATTATTGGGGCCTAAGTTAGTGCAGGCTACAGATGAAGCTATCCAGAAGATTAGAGCTCGCATGCAAACGACACAGAGTAGACAGAAAAGTTATGCTGATGTTGGGTGTAAGGATATGGAGTTTGAAGTAGGTGTTAAAGTATTCCTGAAAGTGGCACCTACGAAAGGTGTTCTGAGGTTTGGAAGGCAGGGGAAGTGAAGCCCACGTTTTATTGGGCCGTTTGAGATCTTGGAGTGAATCAATCTTGTGGGATGTAGCACTAACATCAACGTGATGTCAGCAGCAACGGGCTGAAGCAGCGGCTCAACTCACGCATTTGGTGGCTCAGCAACTGACAACTCGGCGGCTGGCTCGACTGGTTTAAGCCAGTTCAGCTGGTTTTGGCTGGTTTTCTTCAATCTTGGTCCAGTTCGCGCCTATTTCAACTGTTTTTTGTCCTTTTTTTTTTCCTGATTTTGGCTTGGTTCACAAATTTGGGACTCGTTTTGAAGCGGTTTTAGGGGTTTTGGTCCAATTTTGAAGCGGCGAAAGCTTTTTTTTTTTAGGATTTTTTTAGCATAAATTAATGTAATTTATTGCTTTATATTATCCTAGGGGCCAAATTACCTGTTCATTTGCTATTTAAATGCTTTATGGATGTCATTTAGATTATTCCCACAAAAGGTTAAGCATATTCATTTTTAATGTTATAAATATTATAATGTATGGTTTTAATGCAGGATTTATAATTTCATGAATTATCTAATGTATATTGATATGTTAAATATATGAAATTGGATAAGTATGATGCATGATATTAAATTAGTTAAATATAATTGTTATATTTATTTAATGTGATGCCTATGCTTGATTTATTTTTATTTTTTTTATAATTGTTAGAATTTTATATGAAAATAAAATTGTATTGAGCATGATACATCCATAGTTTAATATAAAAGTTATATTAATATTATGAATAGCATATAGTATAGTTTCTAATTAATTAAAATTTATTTATTAATTAATTAAATCATAGTATGCATGATTATAGGCCTAATTTTGTAATAATTATAAAATTAATTATTTGAAACCGTCAACCTACAATAAAGAGTTACATGCAAACATAGGATCTTAGGAAATTGGTTTTAAATTGTTTAAATTAATTAAAAACTAAGATCACATTAATCTAATAAGATTAGAATTAAGTCTTACTTTCTTTTAAAATAGTTTAATTTTGACGAAGTAGGACAAATAAAATTTAGGTTATAAGGGAACTCTACTGGTGAAGTTCTATCTAGGCTGGGGATTCTTAAGTTGATAGTTTATCGGAACACCTATTTGATTCATGGTATAAAATGCATGAAATTAGACCTTTATATTAGTGTTTTTAATGTGAAAAATGAACTGTTGCATGACTTTTATCCCAAAGTTGATCTTAATATGTTTAAATGAGCTTAACGAGGACTAATTATGTGTAAAAGATTATTTTTGCATATTTAGTGCAGATCTGGTACGTTTTTTACAGGTTCCTGACTAATTTTCATGTGATGCACCAACAGCAGCAAGTGATGTACAGTGCTGTCGAGCCCTAATTTTCAAGATTCGATTATGCCCAGATCAGTTGTGATTTTCTTGGCTAAAAATCCTCGATTCTACCTGGTAAATCTTCAGAACGCAAATCTCGGCCCTCTTTAACAGATTTGGGGTCTATAAAAGGCAAGGAAATCCTACGTCTTGTGAAGAACTCACCGCAGCCGCAATCATCACTTTTCTTCTCCATTTTACTGTCAAATTTCCAGCACCTTGGGATTCTCTTCGAAGTTCAAGCCAGTAGTCTTACGAACGAAAGTTCCTCTGAGGCGTAGTGACTCTAGGATTACTCTTCCACAGAAGTTTGTGTTGAGGCAAGATTCTTTCTTGAAAAAGGAGGAATCGTCCTAGGGAAAGGCTTGTACTTGAGGATTTTCCCAAGTTTACTTGAGTTGTACCTATTTTCCAGCTTTATTATTTTCGTGTTATTTTCTATTTTATATTCTACCAATCAAACATTATATTGTAGCTATGGTTTATGATTTAATAAAAATGATTATTCTATCAAAAGTCATGAGCTAAATATTTTTAGGGGTTTGACAATGTGAAAGCCTTAGGGTTGTTATGGCTTAGGTTATGTAATGCTCACACCACTTTGTGTAATCACATCTCTTTGTTGATTTTAAAAGACAAAATCGGTAAGTTAAACTGACCATTTGATTTAACGATCTAGCGGAGCTTTAATGCTGAGAAGGTTAAGATGTAAGTGAATTTCACAAAGGGATATGGGACTAAGAGCCTAGACATAGGATGGTCATATTACCTTAGAAATAAGGGACAACATAGGATAAAGGAATTGAACTTGATTTAATTTAAGATCCAGCTAATCATGGAAACATTAGGCATTAGCTGCTTAGAACTCCTAAAGGAACTTGACACAAGATCGAATAGGTGTAGTTTCCTGTCCATGTGTAAATCATTGTTCGGCGTGATGTGATCACATGACTTAAGGCATAACACCCGAATGGCCGTAGCATTGTTTTCCCCTTGTTTGATTCCCATTTTTATTCGTTTTTAAGTTTTCTTTCACCAAAATTCCTAAACTTTCTCCTTCGTTACCCCGGTTACATTGGTCTATAGTCATAAGAATTTTAAACTCAATCTAGTTCTGTGGGATTCGACACTTGGAATACTCCAAGGTATTACTTCATCGATCGTGTATGCTTGCACCTAGACCTTACTTATTCTATATTTTCTATTCATATACGCCCGATCGATCAAGTTTTCGGCGTCGTTGCCAGGGACTAGTTGTAGTTTATTGTTTTTATTGATTGTAACTGCATTGACTCTGTTTCAGAAAAAATCTAACTCATTATTCTTGTAGTATTTACGTGAATGAGTAGTGCATGAGAAGAAGCCCCTGCCTTTTTTAGCAAAATCCTGAAATAGAAAGGACCTTTCACGGAAGAAGAAACGAACAAAGGTGAAAGCGTTTAGAGGAGAAAAAGTTGAGCGCACAAGTAAATCTTGAGGAAGCAGCATTCGTGCTGCTAGTTCAAATGGATCCGCTTGGAGACAATCCTCCTATAACTCCTCAAAATAATGTTAAGCAAAATGGAGATCAGCAACCACAGTAACAACCTTCTGTAGACCCACGAAACCCTATCTTCATAGCAGATGATAGAAATAGAGCAATCAGAGACTATGCTGGGCTCGCATTTCAAACTTTGGACACTGACATCCTGAACCCACCAATTGATGCGCCCACATTTGAAATGAAACCATTGATGTTTCAAATGTTGAACTCATTTGATCAATTTACAGGACTACCCAATGAAGACCCGCACAAACATCTTAAACTTTTCATGAGAATCTGTCGTTCTTTTAAGGTTAATGTTGTTTCTGAAGAGGCATTAAGACTTAAGTTATTTCCTTACTGTCGTTCTTTTGATCACACATTGTAGTCAACTCTGGTAAATCTTGTTGTACAAAATATTGATGTACATCGTGGACAAAATTATTCTGAATGGTAAAAAACTTTAGTATTAAATAATGTTCATATCATATAAATAAAAAATATAAGATGACAAAACTCTTACCATGTAGTAGTAGTAAGCACCGTCAGGGGTGATAAATCGCCTCGTGATTGAATCGTACCAGGGAAAGTAGTCATCTGATACAACTGGCCCATTTGTTATTTCTCCTTGTACGCAACGATTACGACGTGCACGCCAGAATGTTATATATTCTGCGTGAATTCAACGCCAGTCTTGATCGTGCTTACCTCTTAGATCAATCTGGTGTAGTGCTGGGAGTGTTTGACACAATGATGAGACTAATTGTCGCATACTGAACTGTCGTAGAACACGATCTGGTTGATGCCACTCTACGATATGAAAACATATAAGAGGGCTAACGGTCAACCATATGTCATGACCATCATGACAATAATCAAGTAGGGATGCCATAATTGCTTGTGTGTATGGCGTCCAATTAATTTGAAAAAAAAAATAATAAGTAAACACAAAAAAAACTGTAATATTAGTCTAATTTAATAGGTTAATAAAAAAATACAATATCAAATTGATAACTAAGCCCAAGTCCAACATCAGTCCAAGCTTATACATACAACCCAATACATATTAAAAAAAAAAATTTATTTTTCAAAGAAAAATAAAGATACAACCTAATATCAGCCTAAATTATTAAACTTCAAAAAAAATAATCCAACTTTTCAAATCCAAAATTATACAATCCTCAAAGTTCAAAAATCAAATCTAACGGTTAAAAAATACTAAATTTTATACAAAATAAATAAATATTCAATATTAATAAACAAATAAGCTTCACAATATATATCTAGTGAATATTAAACTAAACAAACTTTAAAACAGATTTATGTTTAAAAAAAAAAAAGAAAAATAATTACCAAGCAATGACGGCAGCGACGACGGCAGCGGCACGGTGCTGGAGTGGTGAAGGATGACAACAATCGATGACTTCGACAGCGGAGGGTGGCGGATGGCAACAACCACGATTTGGGAGAAGAAGAGAGGAGAAGAGAGGAGAAGATAGAAGTGAGCAGCCGAGAAGCTATTCTCGGTGAAATAGAGGGGAAAATCGTGGACCGGGTCCACGAGTATGGAACTCGTGGACCGGGTCCACGATTTCATGCGCAGGTGGCAGGTTAGGGCGGCAGTGTGGGAGGTTTGACTGCATATGTGGCAGTGAACTCGTGGACCGGGTACACGATTTTTCTACCCCATTTTTGGAATTATTTTCCTTTCTACCCTATTTTTGTCAAATATTATTAAATTAACATTATTTTTAAAAAAAATTCGTTATCTTCACACTTAAGGTATGCTTCTAATTTTCCTTTTTATTCAATGAGACTTCTATTTGATCTCCATGGTTATATAGGCAAAGTTCTAGTACTATGGGATTTGTGGCAGTGGAGCCCTTCTAATTAAAAAAAAGAGAAAAAAAATATTGACATGATGACTAATTAATGGGAGTATAGGAATACTCATATTAGTATAGGAAAATTTCGCACGTGAAGCCGAACGATTATTGAAATTTAATTTTAGTCTACCGTGTATATTGTAATTTCAACTTTAATAAATAAAATAATAGATTGTTCTCAAATATAGAAAAATGAGTCAAACTATTTACAAATATAGAAAAATTTTGACCGCGATAGAATTCTATTGCTTTCTATCGCTCAAGCGATAAAATTTATTTTTTTGAGCAATATCAAACGATAGAATTCTATCGCGGTCTATCACAGATAGACAGTAAAATTTTTCTATATTTGTAAATAATTTGATATTTTTTCTATTTATAGTAATTTCCTAAAATAATCAAACATTAAAGGGTAATTTTAAGGAGTAACAATTTTAAGAATAATAACCAACTGTATAGAAACATTTAAAAAATTGAAAATATAGCAAAGTCTATCAGTGATAGACTTCTATCACTAATAGACTTTTATGGTGTAGGTGGTCTATCACTGATAGACCATAAGAGTCTATCAGTGATAGAAGTCTATCACTGATAGACTTTGCTATTTACAATTTTTTTGAAATATTGCGATATATGCTAATACTTTAAATCTGATTGTTATATTTGCAACTATCCCAACATTAAAAAATCTCAAAATATTGTGGTTGTCAAATCATTGTCTTTGAAATTTGTATTTTGTGTAAAAAATACTCTAGTATTTTTAAAAAATTCAACATTAACCTTAACGTTTAAAAAATACCCTTATGGTTAGTTTTGGATAAAAAATGTTAGTATTTTGTTTCAAAAACACCTTTGAAATTATAAAATTAAAGTTTCAATAATACCCTTAGACTGTAAAAAAAATTAAAAAAAACCCCTTGTCTAACTATATGGACGAGACCACAAACCCCTTATTTAAAAAATATTTATGAACTTTCAATAGTAGCATTAGTACTCTTAATTTTCCCCGCTAAAAATGCTCCTACCATTAGCATGGGCAATTTTTTTGTTTTTGAATTTATTTTGAGTTGGAAAAGAATCAATTTTAAAATACAACTTATATAAATATTCTCAATTTCTTTTTTCATTTAGTCCAATTTTTATAATAATTTTTTCCAGCAATGGTATATAAACCAAAATTTCAAGTTAAAACATAAAATCCTATAAACATCTCACAAAACTCCAAAATCAAAATCTTTCCTTGTAACTCAACAAAACGATGAATAATCGAATACAAAAAGGACCAACGAAGGAAATGGTTACTCTAAATCTTTTTAACTAATCACAAGAAATAGAGTAATAAAGTTTTCATCACTACAATTTGCTAATGCACAAGTTTTTTTCTACTCCTCCTACTAGTTGTCCTCAAAATTATGAAAATCAAGGGATAGACGAAATGGAGAATGAGAGTAATAGGGTATTGAAGAAGAAAGAAAAAAAAAGAAAAGAAAATTAGAGAAGTATTAAGTCATAAATTAAAGTAGAGGAGAGAGAAAAAATGGAAGAGTGAGATTGTGATGGGGTGCAGATAAAAGAAGAGTGCATTTCTTTTAAGATCGAGAGTATTAATACAACTTTTGAAAGTTTAAAAATATTTTTGTAACATTATACTAACGATTTTTATTCATATACTAATCATAAGAGTATTTTTTCTTAAAAAAAAAAGTTCAAGACATTGTTGGAAAGTTTATGGTTCATTTTAAAATAAAGTACTAAATGTTTCTATTCGAAACATACCATAAGGATATTTTTTAAACTTTATATTAAAATTAAAGGATATAATCAAGGTTTAAAAGATCGATGTAGATGAAAATATCGAAGACTTAATTTTACGAATATTTTGATGGAAATATCGATTTCGATGGATATTTCTAGAAAAGTTATAAAAATAAAAAACTATAAAATAAATTTAAATTAGTAAATAAACATTTTATTATTTTCAATAAATAAACATGTCTATTATTTATGTTATATTTATATTAGTAATATTTTGATGTTTATTTTTTTGAATTTTTTTACGATATAATAAAAATTTAATAGTATGAAATAATGTAGCCTCAAAACAAACGGGGAACTTTTGAAGAGAGTGTGAAAGAAAGCGAATTTGAAAAAATAATAATAAAAAACAAAAGAAAGAAAAGTGAACAAAAGGAGAAGACAAATGAAGAGTCATCATGGCACACGTGTATCGAGAAAGATGACGGACTTTTTAAGTAGATTCCTTATTTTCTTTTAATCATTCGTTTTCTATTCTCTTTCTTCAACTTAAAAACTCCCATTACCTTTTCGTTCTTCTTTTCTAATCCCCAGCAAGGCATCAATGATCACCTTCACAAAAGTCTTCTTCCCCGATGAACACACCGGCAACCGCTAAATCAGTCTCACGGTATTTTTCTACATTTTTTTAAAATTTATTTTTCCTTTCAATTTTTTATTTACTGTTTTTTGGATGACAACGTTGCCATTCAAAGACGAATTTTTTTTAGGGCGATATCTCTCATTTTCGATTCAAATCTATGGGCTGTATCATTTTTTTTTTTTTCAATTTGAGGCTTATATGGTTTTCAATTGATCTTGACATATGTTTAATTAGTGTTTCTTTGTTGTTTGATCTACATTTAAGGAAATGTTATTCAGTTGATTGTTGGTTTGTGGTTGTATGCAATGGTGATGACCATTTCAAATTTGTACTACGAATGTTTCCTTTTTATAGTAAAACAAAACATGAATGGCTGGTTGAAATTAATTCTTTTTTTTTTTTTTTGGTTCATTGCCGATAAAGAATATTTTTTAATGCTTTTAAAATATTTTTTAAAAAAAAGTATTAGGCTTTTAAAATTATGAAAACCTTAAAGAAATAGTTTTTTTGAAAAATAACAATTTCTTAAGGCCAGTATATGTATTTGACAGGTTCACACTTTTTTAAAGCGTGTTGTTAACACCTCAAAAAATAGCCACATTTCTTCTTTGAGAATATACTGAAGGTTTGCGAATTGTTCGTAAGTATTAAAAGAAAAAGAATAGTGAATAATTACGAGAATTAGACATTTTTACGAAATTTTCTAGTGTAAGAGATAATTTGAAATTTCATAAGGGACTTGGTTTTTCCAGTAGTTGGAGTTTCAAAATTGTCAGCATAAGTTCTCTTTTGCTATATTATTTACATTAATGTTAATTTAAATTACTTAATTTTTAACAATAATTTCCATGTAAAAGAAATTAAACTACTTTTAAAATGCGTTGAAAAGATAACTAGAAAAGAAAGATTGTTTGTTTATAAATTAAAGTACAGTAGAACAAAACGACGAAGAAAAAACATATGATATGATATTTTATTTTATTTTATTTATTTCTTTATTTTTTTTTTTTTTGAAAAAGATATTTTAATGTTGAAGCCTTATCACATGGTGGAAAAAATCCATATGAGAAGCTTTGGCATTTCTTGGAAATTATTAAACTTAACTATCTAACATTTAGTCTCGAAGATAGAAGGTTGATCACATGGTGAGGCAATAACTGCAGGCCGTAGAAGTAAGATCCAAATCAGAGGAGGCCGGCAAAGCAAGATTCCTTGTTATAGACTTTGACTAACGATGGTCTAATATATATATATATATGGATAAACCAGTCTCATCCCACTCGTGAGAACTGAATCGAAGGGACTTCAAAGCCAAAGAGAGGGGAGAGGATAGAAATCTTTGAGAAATCTGGGATCGCCACTACCAAATCTTTACTTGTCTTCTGATTAGTTACATCTTGGATCCATTTTTTGATCGGTTGGAAGTGATGGGTTTGGAGGGAGATGAAGAATCTGGCCCCCAAATTTCAACAAAATCCCAATTTAGATATAACTCTCCATTGGTTCAGGTTTTGTTAATTGGATTGGTTTGCTTTTGTTGCCCTGGTATGTTCAATGCCCTAAGTGGAATGGGGGGTGGTGGTCAGTTGGATACAACCGTTGCCGATAACGCTTCCACCGCCCTCTACACCACTTTTGCCATATTCGGCATCATCGGCGGCGGCGTCTACAACATCCTTGGCCCTCGTCTCACCCTCTTCGCCGGCTGCGCCACTTATGTTCTCTACGCTGGATCCTTCCTCTACTACAATCACTACAAGGAACAAACCTTCGCTATCATTTCAGGAGCAATTCTTGGTGTGGGTGCTGGTTTCCTCTGGGCTGGTGAGGGCGCTATCATGACTTCCTATCCGCCCCCTGATCGTAAGGGCACTTACATTTCCATATTTTGGAGTATTTTCAACATGGGTGGTGTTGTTGGCGGTCTTATTCCCTTTGTTCTTAACTACCATCGCACCAATGCTTCTTCTGTCAATGATGGCACCTACATTGGCTTCATGTGTTTCATGTCCCTTGGGGCTCTTACTTCTCTGGCGATTTTGCCGCCGAGTCGTGTGGTTCGTGATGATGGTTCGCGATGCACAAACATCAAGTACTCAAGCGTTTCAATTGAGATGGTGGAGATTCTCAAGTTGTTTCTAAATTGGAAGATGTTGTTGATTGTCCCTGCTGCTTTGTCTAGTAACTTTTTCTATACTTATCAGTTCAATAACGTGAATGGGGTGTTGTTTAATTTGAGGACAAGAGGGTTCAATAATGTTTTCTATTGGGGAGCACAGATGGTGGGGTCTGTTGGGATAGGATACATATTGGATTTCAGTTTTAAGAGTAGGAGGACCAGAGGTTTGTTTGGAATTGGCGTGGTGGTGTTATTGGGTACTGGAATATGGGCAGGTGGCTTGGCTAACCAGCTCAAATACTCTCGCGAGAAGTTGCCAGACAGGTTGGATTTCAAGGATTCAGGTTCTGATTTTGTTGGGCCTTTCTTTTTGTATTTCTGTTTTGGTCTGTTGGATGCTATGTTTCAGAGCATGGTGTATTGGATTATTGGAGCCTTGGCAGATGATTCAGAGACCTTGAGCAGGTATGGCCTTAACGTTTGATTATAATATATATATATATGTGTGTGTGTGTGTTTAACTTTAATCTAGTGAGTGACATTATATAATGATTGGAGATGAAACACAGGTACAGTGGATTCTATAAAGGAGTGCAGAGTGCAGGAGCTGCAGTTGCTTGGCAAGTTGACAACCACCATGTTTCCTTCATGTCTCAGCTGGTTGTGAATTGGTCGCTTACAACACTGAGTTATCCTTTGTTGGTGATTTTGGTCTTCTTGGCTGTGAAGGATGACAAGAAGCCTATTGATGAAACTCCTAAGGAGGTTAACTCTTCCATTACCTAACTGATGTATAGATTAAGTTTGTATAATTAATTGTCTGTGTTTTTGTTTTTCCACATCATTTTTGATGTAATGTGTTTATAACATGTTGCCGAAAATGCAATATTGTACAGCAGAGACACTTCTATTTAGTAGTTTAGCTTTCCTGAGAAATGCTCCTGGATGCCTTCCAATGTTGTAAATGTAAATGGTATATAGGATTCGACTCAGTAACTTGATTATATTTGCAAGTCTATTATTTCGAAGTCAAGAAAATGCTCTAAATGGGGTTATGGGCTAATTTTAACAACATCTTGTTCTATCTGGCAACAATATCTACCACATATATAATCGATATGGATTTATCAAGTCTTGTTCCTTTTGTTTGGATGAAAAAAAATGGAAAAAATAAAAAGAAAAGAAAAGAAAAAAAGAAAGAGAGAAAGGGGTGTTGTTTCTCATGAGTTTTACAAGGATGAATTTATTGTTTTAAATTCAACTTCATGTCTGCTGATTAGAGTGCTCCATAGTACATCTCAGTTCAGTATTTTAAGAAGACAAAAAATTCATGGGAGAAAGAACTTATTTATTTATTTATTATATAAAACAACTAAAAATTCAGTTCAACATTTCATATTTGAAGTATTCTGGCTTGGTTTTGTGTTGTTTACAGATATATAAAAAAATTTAATGTCTATTAGCAATAGACCGCGATAGAATTTATCATTTGAGCGATAGACTTCTATTGCTGTCGATTGCAATCTATTGCTGATAGACAATAAAATTGTAACGACCCGACTTCCTAGGACTTGTTCTAGGTCATTATTTCATGCATGCATACACCTCAAAATGACACATTTCATATATTTGACAAAAGTCAAAGAAATTTATAAAATAAATAACTTTATTAAATTTAAATGATTAAAAATCTTGCATCGGGGTACCCCTAGAAGTTATGGAAAAAAATTGTAAATTTTGCATAAAACATCTAATGGCACAAAACCAATATTCAAAACATAAAAAACATGAGCGGAAGCATTTAACTGATCCCAACGGCACGATCACAGATTCTTTCTGTCATTCGTCTGTCTATAACATAAGAAAGACTGAGTATAAAAATAATCAGTAAGTGACCCCATTATCGAGATCGCATGCATTCTGATACGGTTCTTGGTGAACATCTGAGTAGATAACTTGCCCGCCCAGTCACTCATGTCTAGTGGCCTGAAGGCGCACTGTCAAAATCATGAAAGTGAACCTGATGGTCCACGATATGGTAACATGGAAGTGAACCCGTCAGTTCACACATGTCTAGTGGCCTGATGGCGCATCGTCAAAACATGGAAGTGAACCTATCGATTCACGGTATGGTAACATGAGGCGTGACGGAAAGGTAAATCATCACTATCTGTCTAACATGCAATTCATACATACATATATATATATATATATATATATATATATATATATATATATATATATACATACATATATATACATACATATGTACATACATATATATACATACATATGTATATACATACATACATATATATATACATACATATATATATATATAATAACAGAGTCTCACACCAACAAATCATATATTCATAAAACATCATAAGTGTGCATGCTCAATTTCCATGAATCATAAAAAAAAATTACCTATATTTCCCTGATAACTTTGGTAACATGAACTAGGGCATCTGTCACAAATGCAAGTCGATGATAACGTCACTTACCTCAAAATTAAGTTTACTTCACCACCAATTCATCTTTTTTCTTGCCTTGAGTAACCCTAAACACAAATTAAAATTAACTTAAATAATCAAACTTAAACCAACCAAAATGCATACACTGACGATCTTCAAAAGCTTATCCAAAACGAGGCTCGAACTAAGATTGAACCCAAACTTTTCTCAACAAACCAAACCTAACACAAGATCAACATTAGAGAATTAACCAAGTTTTCCAGCAGTAGAACAAATAACCCAACAGAGACCAAAATTCCAAAACTCACCCAGTTTTACAGGTTCTATTCAGCAACGATTACGGACAAACCAGATCTCTAAATAACGATCCAACGGTTCAGAAAGGTAGCCCATGTGCCTCAAACAGGCTGACAAAATTTCACTACGCTCCGACGGTTGAAACTCTAGAAAATGACAAGTTTCCAAGAGCTGTCGCTGAAAAACTAAACTGCACTGCCTCTTTCTCCTTCTCCGTTTTTTCGGTGTAATTTTCTCCCTCTCTACTACTTAATAATATATACCTACAATCCCAAACCCTAATTCCTTAATAAATTAGGGTTACATATATATATTTTAAATTTTTTTCCCTCCACCAATTTCACTAAACAAATTAAATCCCCAAACTAAAATTCAATTTTCACCCATTAAATTTAAACCCAAATCTTTTATTCCGTTTAATTTAAATTGAATTATCCTTCAAATATAATCTAATTAAGCCTTATAAATTTAAAATAACACCCAAATAATTTAAGATAATTAAATTAAAATTACTTAAAAAAATTTGGGTTGTCACATTCTTCCCTCTAAGGAACTTTCGTCTTCGAAAGTTCTAATTTTGAAAACGCTCAGGGTACTTTGATCTCATCTCATCCTCTCATTCCCATGACACTTCCTCGAACTAATGGCTCTACCATAAAAATTTTACTAGTGTTACCTCCTTGTTGTGCTACGTTTTCACTTCTCGAGCCAAAATCTACTTAGGTTTCTCCTCATAACTTAAGTTCTCATTCAGCTGTAATGGCTTGAAGCCGGTACATGGGATGGGTTTGTCACATTCTTTCTCAACATTGAGACATGAAAAAAAATATTATGAACTACAGAAAGAGACAGCGACAATGCTAACTCGTAAGCCACAGGGCCAACTCACTCCAAAACCTCAAAAGGCCCAATGAAACGGGGACTCAACTTCCTCTTCTTTCCAAACCTCAGAACACCTTTGATAGGCGCCACTTTCAGGAACACTTTATCGCCTACTTCGAATTCCAGGTCTTTACACCTAACATTGACGTAACTTTTCTGTCTACTATGGACTGTCTACATCCTTGCTCTAATCTTCTGAATAACTTCATTTGTAGCCTGCACTAACTCATACCCCAAAAATTTTCATTCCCCAATTTCATCCCAATAAAGAGGAGATCTGCAACTCATCCTATACAAGGTCTCAAAAGGCGTCATGCCAATAGCTGCCTGATAACCATTATTATAAGCAAACTCCATGAGATGCAAGTAGGAGTTCTAACTTCCTAGAAAATCTCTGCCGCACAAGCACGTAACATGTCCTTTAAAGTTTGGTTCGCACACCCTGTTTGACCGCCAAAATGTCTGTGAAAAGTTGTACTAAACTCTAACTGTGTGCTCAACGCTTTTCGGAGACACCTCCAACAATGCGTGTGAAACAAAAGTCACCATTTGACATATTGAAACTGGTACCTCAAGACTTATGACAATCTCTTCCAAATATAACTATGAAGCTTAAGATGTTGAAAATCCACAATACTTTAACATTTTCACTCTGAGAACTCTGAGAACTGTCATGAGCTTAAGAAGTCTTACTCACTGAAAACATGTATCTGAACTGATTGCGCTGTGTAGAGAAATCTTTGTACGTACGACAGAGCAACTAGCCATATACAACACAACGAAATCTCAAGATCAGTAGTAAAGAAAAAAAATCTAGTTAATTGGAAAGTGCTTTTGCCTTAAGAGCATTAACTGTGATGCACTTCTTAGTAGCTACATGTGTGAGAAACAACATTGTCCAACTAAACCTCATATTCACTAGACACTCAACGTGAAGCTTTATACCGCCAAAGGCTATAAAACTTACTCGCCAGCCTCATGTTACTCCTTAGTCTTAAACAGTCGCATAACACTATTTAGACCCTAATACAAACAAGTTTGGAAATCCCTTTCATAATAAGGTTCCTGAAGTTCTTGGGCACTATGGAGCATCAGTCAATCTAAAACACATCTCCATAACATCATAATAACAGCATCCAATCCCTGAAGATAGTTTTTACAACAAAAATATTCCTGATTCGTAAATCCATCTTGAGAATATCCATCTCCATAGAGTCAATAAACTCTTCGTCCATGCTCGAAGAAACATACTATCTGTGGCGTTCCAAGTTAAGAATTCGGAATATGGATTCAACACCTAATGATCTTGACATTCTTCTGCAACTTTGCTACGTTACCATACTCAACTCTTAATATAGTTGATACTTGAGCACATTAACTCTCTTCTTAACATACAAGACTAGTGTGCCCAGAGGCTAAACATTGAGGCATCTGGAAAACTTCTATAAATAGTTCATGTATCTGTGACTTGCTATTCAACTCTGCTAGCATCACTCTGTAAGAAACCTTAGGAATGAAAGTGTTCTATTCTCAAGTTCATCTTTTGTGCTAGTGGTCATCCTGGAAAATCTAGATTAATTACTTAACCTTAACGTGTGTGCCGCTTGTTCTTCAGTTGGAGCTAAATTACTTTCACTCCTCAATCAAATTGATGGCTATACCAATTTCTTGTTCTAATTTGTACCCAAAATTAAAAAAAAAAAAAAAAATCTCCCAAACCTTACTAATACCTTCAATGATTTACTCATCCTCTAACCAAGCTTAAACCTTCCATTTCCATAGTTCCTGCCAACTAATGTTACCAAAAATCCTCACATAAAATATTATTTTCTTCAACTTCTTTATATTTTGAAGAAGTTTATCAAGCACTTTTTCAACGTTTGATTGCCTATGCTTAATCTTTTATTTTTAGAAGATAATTCTCATGCTAATACTGAGTTCCACGATCAATAGCTTAAGCAAGTCATCCTTTCAACCAACAAATACTAAGGTCTAAAGTTGCAAGTAGTAACAGTATTGCTTATACCACACCAAGGCTAGTAAACATTTATATCATTTTTTACCACGTCAAACTAAACTTATGTACTTGTAGTTTCCAAAACATTAATTTTCTTTATCTTCTCAAAATAACAAAACCTTTTCTAAATACTCTTTCTTTTCTTCCCACTTATCTTTGGTAAGACTGAAACAAAAATTAAGGTGCTCTTTTCACTTTTTCAAGTTAAACATAATCTCTATACCAAGATATATAATTATTTATAACCGTTTCATAATCTATCATTCATTTCCAACCTTAAAACATTAATAGGGTATTCTGCGCAAGTTAACATTGCCTTTGAACTCCAAACAGTTATCTTTCCTCTTGGCATAGGTAAATAAACTTGAGTCTTTTCCTCGCAACAAAACATAGACCCAACCCAAGTACCTTAGGAACAATAATTCAATCAATAACTTATTTTCTCATTTTAAATCAGTATTTGTTTTCAACCATCAGGGTTATACTTGACGAATTCATTTTACTTTTGTCTTACCATGAGTTCTTCATATTATCACTTGTACTCCAACTATGTCACGGGTTCAAATCCTATCATCCCTACCTATTACTTATCTTTTGAACAGTAACGAGGAATCAATTGAGATCCATAAAAATTGAACTTTCATCTTTGCTAGGCACGTTACCTGAAGAATCCAAAAGACACACCTCACTCAAACCACAAATCTTCAGTACAAAAAAAAAATGATCATGTATCCTATTAATTCTTTCCAAAGTTTCTCCTGGAATGTTTGGTGTTAATATCTCGAAACCTTTAATAAATCTATAGTCTCTTCTTCTTCTCTTTCTTATCTATAAAGCAACTTCAATCTCGTACCTAAGTGTGTGTCGTGCAGTTTTGGTACCACTAATCTCCTTTTCCAATGCAAAAACATAACACTGATCCTGAGTGAATTCTTGTCTGGAATATTTTATTCACTGCCTTAACAGGTACATATTTTTCTTCCTTAACTGTCACAACTCCACTTAGTTTCATCAAGTTTTAAGATCTCTGGACTGAAGTATATGTTCATTTCTGACAGTTCTTTCATGAGATAAACTAGCGCCAAGTGACCTTATAAATATATTTTTTTTCTTTTCAATAATACCATGGCTGAATAATCAGCTCATAATAACTTCTACGAGTCATTAACCTAGCATTAGAACAAAGTGGGTGCATTCAAACTAAACAAATATTTTAATACACAATTTTACATAAAAACTTTACTTGCAAGACATACCTGGCGATGACGAAGAATCCATTGATGGGCCATAGGGACATTCTGGACTTATATAATAAGTCAGTCTACAGAATCTAAAAACGTAGGCTCTGATACCAACTGTAACGACCCGACTTCCTAGGACTTGTTCTAGGTCATTACTTCATACATGCATACACCTCAAAATGACACATTTCATATATTTGACAAAAGTCAAAGAAATTTATAAAATAGATAACTTTATTAAATTCAAATGATTAAAAATCTTGGATCGGGGTACCCTTAGAAGTTATGAAAAACAACATTGTAAATTTTGCATAAAACATCTAATGGCACAAAACCAATATTCTGAATTTAAACATTGAGACTGAGATTTAAAAACGTGAAAACATAAAAAATATGAGTAAAAGCATTTGACTGGTCCCAACGGCACGATCACAGATTCTTCTTATCATTCGCGTGTCTGTCTTTGCCTTTACCTGAAAGTTGTAGCATAAGAAAGAGTGAGTATAAAAATACTCAGTAACTGACCCCATTATCGGGATCGCATGCATTCTGATACTATTCTTGGTGAACATCTAAGTAGATAACCTGCTCACCCAGTCACTCATGTCTAGTGGCCTGAAGGCGTATCGTCAAAATCATGAAAGTGAACCTGATGGTCCACGGTATGGTAACATGGAGGTGAACCCGTCAGTTCACACATGTCTAGTGGCTTGATGGCGCACCGTCAAAATATGGAAGTGAACTTGTCGATTCACGGTATGGTAACATGAGGCGTGACAGGAAGGTAAATCATCACTATCTGTCTAACATGCAATTCATACATACATACAGATATATATATATATATATATATATATATATATATATATATATATATATATATATAATAACAAAGTCTCACACCAACAAATCATATATACTCATAAAATTTCATAAGTGTGCATGCTCAGTTTCCATGGATCATAAAAAAAATCACCCAAATTTCACTGATAACTTTGGTAACATGAACTAGGGCGTCTATCACAAATGCAAGTCAATAATAACGTCATTTACCTCAAAATTAAGTCCACTACACCACCAATTCATCTTTTTCCTTGCCTTGAGTAACCCTAAAAACAAATTAAAATTAACTTAAATATTCAAACTTAAACCAACCAAAATGCCTACACTGACGATCTCCAAAAGCTTACCCAAAACGAGGCTCGAACTAAGATTGAACCCAAAATTTTCTCAACAAACCAAACCTAACACAAGATCAACATTAGAGAATTAACCAAGTTTTCCAGCAGTAGAACAAATAACCCAACAGAGACCAAAATTCCAAAACTCACCCAGTTTTACAGGTTCTATTCAGCAACGATTACGGACAAACCAGATCTCTAAATAACGATCCAACGGTTCAGAAAGGTAGCCCATGTGCCTCAAACAGGCTGACAAAATTTCACTACGATCCGACGGTTGAAAGTATGACAAGTTTCCGAGAGCTGTTGCTGAAAAACCGAACTGCACTGCCTCTTTCTCCTTCTTCGTTTTTTTCGGTGTAATTTTCTCCCTCTCTACCACTTAATAATATATACCTACAATCTCAAACTCTAATTCCTTAATAAATTAGGGTTACATATATATATTTTTAATTTTTTTCCCCCCACCAATTCCACTAAACAAATTAAATCCCCAAACTAAAATTTAATTTCACCCATTAAATTTAAACCCAAATCTTTTATTCCGTTTAATTTAAATTGAATTGTCCTTCAAATATAATCCAATTAAGCCTTAAGAATTTAAAATAACACCCAAATAATTTAAGCTAATCAAATTAAAATTACCTAAAATTTTGGGTTGTCACAATTTTTTTTTTTTATATTTGTAAATAATTTAATAATTTTTCTGTTTATAGTAATTTCCCCTTGGTTTTTTACATCGACCACAATGCAAGATACGTTGAATAAGGAATTTTAGTATTTTCTCTGCTTGAGTCTGAAGCTCAAATCAGTCTTAAGTCTGTGAGTAACTTGATAGTAGAAAATATTTGAGGATTTTTAACAGACTTTCGACTTTGGCATTAATCATTTGAACTCTAAAGTATCATATTGAAGTTGCTTGCAAAACACTCTCACCAATGCATTACACAACTGCTACAACATTATTTTCCTTTTACTATACCAAACACTCATCTCACACCTCTTTGAATGGTTATCATACATGCGCAACATTATCTTAAATTTAAGTGAAAATTCTTTTTCCACTACATTAAATAAGTTTGTGCATGAGGATTCGACTTTGGAATACTCCAAGTGCACTTGCTATTACATTGATTTGCACTTGGGTTAATATAATTGGTAATTTGTGTATTGACCTGACTCTTGACACACGTTACAGGACGTTACTACATGCATGCCATAAGCTTTGAAACGATTTTCTTGCGATGTAGGTAAAAATATATAAAAAAAATGTTCTTATAAAATAAATAATCTCAACAAAAAGGAATGTAAACTTTGTTCAGGTTACTCTTGCCAAAACGTGGAAAAACAATTTAAAACAACTTAGATACCGAAATTAAAAAAAAAAAATGGAAGCAATTAAGGGATTGATTGTTTAACCCATTTAAGACATGAAAATCTTGAAAAGAAAAAAAAAATAATGCAGAAGCTTCTGCCTAGTCCCTTTTAGCCTGGTCACGGATTCTTCTTGTCACCCGCCGGTCCGTCCTGTCCTTACCTGAAATTCATAACAGGGAAAAGGATGAGTATACAAACTCAGTAAGTGACCCCATTATCGGCATCGTAGGCATTCTGACACAGACCTGAGCAAACATGTAAGTAGAAAAGTTGCCCGCCCAGTCACCATGTCTAGTAGCCTGAAGGCACACCGTGAACCTAATGATCTACGGTATCGTAACATGGAGGTGAACCCGTCGGTCCAAGTATGTCTAGTGGCTTGATGGCACACCGTCAAACATGGGAATGAACTTTTCGATTCACGGTATCGTAACATGGGACATGACGGGGGCATTTTAACATGGAAATCATACATACATATATAATACATATCAACAGAGTCTCAAGCGGCGATTCATAACTATAGGGTAACCTAGACGTGCATGCTCAATTTTCATAAATATTACAATAATATACTAATAAAGTTGGTAACATGGACTTGGTGTCTGGCCTGGAAGCCAAGCTAGATAATAGTGTCACTTACCTCAAGACTACACCCACACAGTCAGTAAACAAACCACGCAGATCCCTTCGCCCAAAATCCAATCCTACACATAACCCAAACTTTACAATTAATAATGAAAGTTTACTGTCCAAACTAATATTAAATTCCAGTAACCCTAATACTTACCAAACCGCATTCTGGCCCAAATGCTTCAAGCTTCAAAATCAAACCAACAATGGCTACACTCTTTCAAGTCTTCAACCTAAAAACAAACGCGAATAATATTCACGCTAAAACCAAAACTCGATGGACATTAAAGACTCATCAGGGACCCAAATAAAAAAAAAGAACAGTCTTACCCCGAACCCACCAACGAATGCTGTCGAAACCCCCCAGAATAGTGGCGGTGCAACTGCACAAACCACTTTGACGACAGCGGCTGGAAACGCACGACTTGAAGTACGGCGGTGCAAAGAGGAGCGCGACTCAACGAATAGACGCGGCGGCGGACGGCGACTGGATGACAGGAGACAGCGAGGAGTCGGTTGCTTAAACTGCCTAGACGTTCGGCAACGCGAGAAAGCAAGCGGTGGGGAGCGCAATCGCGACAAAGGAAAAGAAGAGGAAGAAAAAGAAAAGTCTGATTGATTTTTCCTTGACACGAGGCTCCTTAAATATATATATATATATATATATTTAAAAATCAAACCCTAAAAATATATATACATATATATATTGCTTTTCTTTCCCCCTTTTTTCTTTAATTCCTTAACCTTAAATATTTTAATATATATATATATATAAAAGGCTCCTTTATTAAATTTTTCCCAACTCCAAAAATAAAATCAAATTCAAATTTCAAAATTAAGTCTTAGATCTTCAAAAGTATCAAACAAACGCCAAAAACATTCAGATAATTAAATTAATCACACTTGAAATTTTGTTACAATTTGACTTGTGTTAAAAGAATACTTTTTTATATTATTTTTACATATATTAGACCAAACACAAGTCGTTTTCTCACCGTTTCTACAAGCTGTCAATATACGATCAATGTGCACCTACAATCTACCCTAATCGACACTTAGTAACATAAATCTAATGTAACTCCTATTCAACTTCCTTAAAGAATTACCTTTAGGAGACTAAGCAATTAAACACATATCTATGGCTAATTTCAAACTTGGATGATTAAGCATGCAATTCTAATGATTTTATATGCATTGCATTATTTCTAGGGATAAAAGAAATCCTATGTCTAGCTTTTTATCCTATATTGCTTTTATGAAAACCGTTTATTATCAACTCTTTTGATATTAGATAAATATTATATCCCAACCTAAGTGATCAAACTAAGTTAACAATATGCATAAAATCAATAAATTAAGCAAACATAAACTAAGTGTTGTGCAAGAGTAAAGGGGACACATATAAAACTTTTAGTCCATATCCTTAGGGTATCCACATCTTTGAATCTCAAGAGGATGTTTTGCTCATAATGGAAAATAAACAGTACAAGAAGTATATAATGAAAAAACTCATATTACTAATGAATAGAAAAGAATATAAACTTGTTCTAGTGTAAAAAACATGAAAAACATTAATTAAAAGCATAAACTGAATTGCTGTAAAAGTAATAACGGTACAACATAGAATGGAAAGAAGAAAGAACAATGCAATAAAATTTCATGCAACTTGCTTCTCAATCTATTAAGTTTACTATCTTTCGTGTTGAACAATAGCACTTGCAATTGTTCTTTCAAATCAAGTATCAAAAAAAGAGATTCACAAATCGAGACAGTGTTAAATAATTGCTAGCTACCTAGAACGTTTTCATGCATAAAACTAAAAAGAAAAAACACAGAAAATTGTAGAGTTTTTAGGCAGTTCGAAGCTTGATAATTTCTGTTTATAGACTTCATGAGCTAGGGTTATCATAAAAACTCCTTGCAACTCTTTTCTAATCGATATGAATGAAAATAATAAAGATTTGATTTTATTCAAGCCGAATTGGTGAAGAATCTGCAAATCTTGAAAGAATCTGAAACTTTCTGTTTTTGCAATTGCAGTCGAATCTTGGATGCAACCTGGTCGCATTTTTGACTCGTCCCAACTACTCTACACTCTATCATATAAAGATTCATGACTGTAGCCACCTATTTTTGTCCGACCTTATTTAAAATAAGTTTAATTATTAAATTAATTTTGTATTAATTTTTTCAATTTTAATTTGATATTTATTCACCTTTACTTTATTTTTTATTTTATTAAAAACGACTTGTTTTACTACTTTTTGAATTTTGTGTGTAATTTGGTTAGGTTAACTAAGTTGGCTCGTTGGAGTAACTAATTTGGTTAGAGAATTTGAAAAAAAAGATAAGTTTTTTTTATTAGGTTTTATTTTCAAATTTTTGCTTTTCTTCTTAGGATATGAGCCAAGTTTAGCCTTATTTCAATTTTAAAAAGCTAGCCTGTAAATTTTTATGGCAAATGGAGAGTTTTTTTTAGCTATTAAAGCCTTCTTTTTTTTCAACAAAAGAAAAAAAAAATTCCTAGAGAAAAAAAGAAACCCTAATGAATAAAGTAACATACATTCGTCAAAGATTTTTTGCTGCCATAAGAATGAATATAGTCTTTGTTAAAGAAAAGAGAAGAAGAAGTTAAAAAAAAAAATAAAAAGAAGGTTGAAGAGAGTGAGAGGAAGAGGATGAATGTTTAAGAGAGAAAATGAAAAAAGTGTTGAAGGAGAAAAGGAAATGAGGATTTAAAATGTGAAAAGAGATTGGTTAAATTTTTTTTGGGGTCTTTTCAAAAATAGAAAAAAACCAAAACTAATTACACATATTGAAAAAAACATTGGGAAATAGAAAAGCATGGGCTGAGCTTTTTTATATATGTGTAATTAGTTTTGTTTTTTTTCTATACACAATAATTTTCTTTTCTTTTTTTTTTTTGAAGTTTTTAGAAGTTTAAAAAAGAAAAAAAAAATATTATTATTAATATTAAAAAAAAGAAAAGAAAAGAAAAGAAAGAGATGGGATGGACGACACCTTTTTTTTATTTTATTTATGTGTTGCGTCAGTGGCAGCACTGGCAGTGACGCAAAGTTTCTTTTATTATTATTATTATTATTAATAATTTCCCTAATTTATATATATAATATTTTTTATTTAGTTTGATTTATTAATAATTCTTTATTATTTTTGTTAATATCTTTTCTTATTTAACTTTTAATCATTATTACATTATATATCTTCGTTAGTATCTTTTAATTAATTTTTTTAGACAATTTATTTTGTTATTTTACTTGATATATTCATATGCTCTCAATTTTGTTTATGCTTGTTAATTTTGTTTGTTCGTCTTTTAAATTCATTTTTTTAAAAAAAAATTAATCGACGACGGAATCTAGAAATTTAGGAGTCCGATTTTCTAGAATTCTTGAAGTGAGGAGTTTATTTTTTGGGAGTCTGAGGTCGATCTCCAATATATTTTTATTAAATTTTTAATATGCTCTTTTATGTTTATTTAATGCATATTATGCTTCTGAAATTACATTTGTTTATATATATTCACATTTAAATTGATTTTAATTTCTAGTTAACATTTCTTGAAGTTTTAAACCCTTCATTATTAAAAGGGGAAGTTTTAAAAACAGAAAAATAAGGTAAACTATTTACACAAAATAGCAAAATTTTTAAATAGTTGTGATACATGCTGATAGAAGTCTATCAGGATCTATCAGCAATAGAAATGATAGAAGTCTATCAATGTCTATCAATATTTTTTTTTGCTATTTTATGTAAATAGTTTAACATTTTTTTTATTTGTAAAAATTTCCCTTATTAAAACTCTTTAAAAGGCATTTAAATGGCTATTTTTTAAATACATTTTTTTTGTGTTTTTTTAACCTTTAAAAATTAGGGGTCTTTTCACAAATAGAAAAAAAACAAAAGTAATTACACATATAGAAAAAAAAAAGTGGAAAATACAAAAGCATGGATTGCACTTTTTTCTATGTGTATAATTACTTTTGTTTATTTTCTATACACAACAATTTCTCTAAAAATTAATATATTATCTCCATAGGATTTTCTAATAATTTGCTTTTTTTAAAGACTACGTTTTCCTTAAAAAAAATTCCTAAGACGGAATCTAGCAAAATTGAGAGTCCGATTTCCTAGAATTCTTGAGGTGAGGGATCACATTTTTGGGAGTCCGATATTTGATCCCAAGAAAAAATGAATTTAATTAATGTTTTAAATTTTTATTTTAAAAGACTATTCTTATGACGAATTTTGAGAAATTGAAATAATTTTTCACATTCTTGAGGTGGGGAATTTTTTCCTTAATTATAACATAGCCTAATTGATGGAAATTTTTTCATTTATTTTATGAGATCATTACTTCAAATATTTGAGTAATGAGGGGTAAAATAAAACATTTGTTTTAAAACTTTTTCTTTCCAATTGGTTTTCTTTAAATAATATTTATAATTCAAGATAAAAATGAACTAGTCACCGTTTTACTTAACGGGTGTTATGGGGTGCTAACACCTTCTCCATACACAAATGACTCTCGAACTTGACTTTAGTTTTCGCAGACCATTTATTGATTTTTACATAAAAATTGTTTATTTTATTTCGATGTCCAATCACACCTAAAAAATATTGGTGGCAACTCCTTTTTATTTTCTTTTAAAATTAACCCTTTTTAAGGACGTCGGCCGCTCTGCGACGTCTTGAGCATATGGTGATAGCTTGGCAACTCCACTGGGGACATGAAGTTCCACCTTGAGAGTTCGGCCATTTCTCTCCTTTATCTTGATTTATTTTATTCTTTAATTTTGTTTTAATTTATTTGGTATATTTCTTGTGTATTTTATTTTTGCTCACACATTCACAAGCCTCCTACCCAGGCTTTACCTACTAGGATTAGAATCGAAAACGAGTAGTATTGGCCTTCAAGAAGTTTTGCTTCCGTGTGGGTGCACGAAAAATTCTCACTCAACTTGGTCATTTCGTCATGCACGACTTTTTGACCAATTTGGGAACCTTTATCATTTAAGGCCTTAGAATTAGCCTCTCGATTAAAGCTTTAGTGTAATATATTAGTCTATTACTACATATATTTTTATTTTTTAATTTGAAATGATTTTGGTAAAAAGAAAAGGGTTTATTTTGAAATTTTATATATTTGTGTTTGGTTTAACATCACAATTTCATGAAAATTAAGTAAAGAGTGAACATTATTTATTTATTTATTTTTGCTAGTTTTAATTTTCTTTAAAAAAAAATATGTATTTAGTAACTTACATTCTCATCACCTAATAATAAATTTTAAGTTAATAATGAAAAAGGGTGAAAAAAACTCTTTTTTTAGTTGGAGGAGAAAACTTTACAAAAACTTTTGAAACTTGATGTTATTATATTTTATCTATTTTTTTTAAAAAAATAAGTATTTTGGAAAATGAAAAGATAGAAAGAAGCTCCTAAATCACCACTTGTTTAATATAGATAATTAAAGTCTACGGTTTTATAAACTATTTGTGGTGATATTTACTAGTTATTAATTAGTTTTTCATCTCATATTTTTCCATTGTATTTTGTTAGTATCTGGGTTTTATCAAAGAAAATGAAGTTAATCATTTCTTATAGGAGGTTATACTTTTAATAATTGATTTATTATTAAAGTCTTCTTTTTGTTACGCTTTTAATAAACTTACTATTTTTTTTAATTATTAATGACATTTTTATAAATGTATAATTTAAAGATTGGATATATTTGTCAAAAAAAAAAAAAAAAAAGAGAAAATGAAGTTTTTTTTTTTGGGCTTATGGCTTTTAAAATTATAAGTTGTGTTAGTATGCATATTTTTCTATTGCTATTATTTCATTATTTAATTGCATGATCTAACATTGATAGTCATTTCATTATCATGTATAATCATATATCTATAAACACTTGTTTGCATGTTATGCCATTTGTTTGCTATCATTTTATTTTTTTCTAAAAAAAAAAAAAACCTTATTAGCCATTGCATTTAGTCATTTTTCTTGAAATATTAATGAATTTTGTTTACATTAGGCTTGTTGCATTGTCAATTAAATCATGCATACATTTCATAATAATAATTAAGTAATTTTGACTAATTAAATCCTTCCTTTTCTTTAAAAAGATTAAAAGAGTCAAAGTTTTTACAAAATAGTCCAAAAGATCTCCACTCCCTCCATCATTATTAGACTTGAAGAAATTTTGAGGTCATAGAAAAGTTCACCAGCCAAGGGTAGACAATCAAAATTGATGTCTAAGACTTAAAGGACAAGTGGAAAATATTTTAGAATTACCCACTCCAGTTAAAGATAGACCATTAGTAGGGGCATTCAGACAGGCAAAGTTGGTACATAGCCAAGTTCAAAATTGCACGTTTCCATACCCACGTGGCATACCCACGTGCTTTTACTCCTAAGGAGGTACGAGATCCATCATTAGTAGAATCAAGGGCATACCTTACATAAAATTGCGGACAAGCTCCATAGCAAATGAGCCAATTAAATGATTTATTGTTTGCCCTAAGTATGAAAGCCTGCAAGAGGACTCTTAAAGATGTAGGTCGTTGGGTAAGATTATATTAAAGTCCCTAGAAGAGAGGTTGTGTATCAAAGAGGACACCAACATTTATGAAGGCCTTGAGGCGACACGACTGTGTGTAGTCTTAGGAGTCATCATTATTCTGCCTAAGTTCAATATGCCAGAATTTGTGAAGTATAACGGGGCAGCTGGCCAAGTGCCATCTCGTCATGAACTGTTGAAAGATGGCAGTTCACTCACATGAAGACAAGCATAGTGTTAAATTGGCCTTGGACCATTCAAATCTCCAATATATGGAAAAGGAAGCATGAGAGGCTTTTAGAGAGTCTTTCAAGGGATATGCTCAAAGACGTAAAAAATTGCTGCTTAGGGGCAGCCTCAACTGATGAATAAGGAAACATCATCAACAGTTATAGCACTGTAAATGCTCCATAATACAATAAAATGTTTGAAAGTGCCTCAACAAACTCCTTCGACATTGTAACAATAGGAGAAAAAATTAAGAGTGCAGTTAAAAGTGAAGGGTTATAAAGTGAGGCAGACGTAGAAGTTAGTACCACTAAAAACATGATTCTACAAGAAGGAAAAATAAATTGCATGAGATTAGCTCAGGGCAAAGCATTATTGGCCATGCATTGCTATGAGCATTTAAACAAGAGCACTATGCTCAGAGTTCTCAACATAGAGGAAAAAGTCAACTAAATACACCAAATTAACAATCGACAAGAAAAGGGCAGCAAAGCACCTTGATCATTATCGTTGCTAGAAGTACAACTCCATCTGACGAGTTGGTTTATCTCTGTTCATTAAATCTGAGCTTCACATTTGGAAAGTCAAAAAGCTATGTGATTGGTTACCTTTAACATTGAGGCAAGACCTTAGTAACAGGGGTAGTTTTTAATCTTTTGTTGAATTAGATGGCATCTTGATTAGTCGCACGTGTCCTATTTTCCACAATCAAATGGATTGTTGGCTTCCATTTTATCAAGTATATAATATTGATTATATTTATCTCCCTATTCATTTATCATATAGGAAAACATGGGATTAACACAAGTAAAGTCGATATTAAGGTCGGATTACAAAGTTCTATTTCTTTATCTCGAGCAAGGAACAAAATTAAGGTATGTTATGCCCTAGCAACCTCCAAACCTAAATAAGAGGATTGGACAGTTATCAAGCCAAAACCTTTGGAAGCATTATGAGCCTACATTTTGTCAATAGAGTATGTTTATTTAGACATCATGCCTCCACTTTGTGAGTATAAAGATGCATTAGGTTATACCTAGATTGGATACAAAATGTTGTAGAATCAACTATTTTCTTGTCAAAATTTGAGTTGGTGTAATGTAAACATCCAACAAAATAATCAAGGTTATGCCAATCATGGAAGGTTACCATTTATTTACACATGATCAATTGGGGCACTACTACAAAAACTACATTACTTGCCGCTTGCAACTTTTAATTACTTGCGTTTTTATGAAAAAATGTCAAGTAATATGTAATTTTTAAGAAAAACGTCAAGAATAATGAAAAAATGAGGAGTTTTACGGAATTTTTTAGATTTTTTCACGCTAACCTAAACTTGACATTTTTAAAACGTCAAAAGTTTTTGTAATTTTATGTTGAATTAAAACATTAAAAATATCAAATAGCGCACTCAATTATGTTCAGACCCCTTTTATTTTCCCTCTTCCCTGAAAATTTTCATTTTCCCTCTTTTTCAAAGCCCTCCATCCCTCATCCCTTATTTCTCTACTTTTTCTGTAACCCTAGGGCCTTCTTCTTCACATTTTCTTTGTCACCTCACAAATCCTCTCTCTTGTTGGCTCCTTATTCTTTCTTCATTGTTGATTCAGCCTCTCCTATATCATCTCCTTTCTCTCACCGCCTCTCACACTCACGGTATTGTATCTATAAGTTTTTCTAACCCATTTGAACTTTTCGTCGCTCTCTCATGGCGACTTTTTTACGCTCAATTTTTAAGAATATATGAGTGGTCAAAGTTATTTCTCCCACTTTCTGTATTTCATTTTCACTTAAGAGCAACTTTTGAAGGCTCGTTCTTGCTCCTCCCAGTTCTCTTTCTTCTTCCTCCTCTCCCGTTTTGATGTCTTCTTCTTTCTCCTCCTCCTCATCCTTCTTCTTCCCGAACATTCCATTAATTTCGGTTCCAAAGATGTTTTTTCAAAATATTTTTTTTCAGGTTATACAGATGGCCCTACGCAGTCCCAAAAGCAACGATGGGCAGAGTTCCAAACCTAAATCGGTAGGAATACAAAACAAAACGGCAGTCGCAGACTCATTCAGTGGTTCTCAAAATCTCAGACATGAGACTATGGGTTTAAAAACCTGGACTGTTTGTTGTATAGTTTCGGTGAGTTGATGACTTCATTTCAATGTTTCGGCCCCCACGACTTGGCTCTCATCTAAAGACCCCGACGTGAGTTTTTTTTTAGGTAAGTTTTGTGATTTTATTTTGCTCTTTAGCTTTATTGTTGCAGGCTAGTCATATCCATTCATTTCGATTTGGAATGAGTGGGTTTGGGTGTTTTTGGGATGATTTTGTGATGAGTTGTTAGTCATTTTCAATTTGGAGGCATCAAGGGCTGATTTTGGGTATGGCTTTATTTGTGATTTTCAATTTAGGGGACTAAGTGCTCAAATTGGAGATGAGTTTTTGGCATTTTCAAATTGGGGGATGTGAGGGTTTATTTTGGAGATGAGGCCTTTTCCATTTTGAATTAGGGCTAGTGGCCATTATGGGGTTGATATGGGAGATGGTTTTTTGCAATTTTGGTGGTGAAACAATTTCACGAGACCATACTTGCAACCGAAATAGAGAAAAAACAAAGAATATGTGAAAAAAGAAAAGTAGAGTTTTTTTTTTTTTTATTTTATTTTTATCTATTGTATTTCAACTTGATGGTTTGGAGGTTACAAACCTTTAACATATATCTAAATGTGTAAATGACTTTACAGGGAAAGATTAAAGACACATGTGTTGTAGCTTTTCTCTAATGGTAATGAACCTGTGAACATGGATGATATCATTCAAGGGACACATTGATTATTTCACTCTTGTGGGACTTTGATACTTATTGAAAAAACCAGTATTATTTAATTCATACATATTTGTCGCAATCTGTGAGTATTGATTGTCTTAATCAATGTTGTTGGGCTTATATGGAAGTATCCGTTGTCTAGTAGTAGTATTTGATGGCTGAACTAATTGATAATTATTGGTCAGTGTTGTGAATGTGGTTCTTCTTTTTACCGGTGGTTTTGAATGATTTTAATTGGAACACATTGATGAACTAGGTTTTTTTTTCTTTCTCGATTTGTTTGATTTTCGAGGTATATCAGTGGAGATTTTTGCTACTACTATGTGATTTTTCTTTGAGTCTGTGGATACTAGTGAATTAAGTGAGGACGGTATATGTTGTACTGATTTTGTTGGTTTCAGAATCTGCTGAGAAGAAATGCTCTGCTATAGGTAATTTTACAGTGTTCATTTTCATGGCCTTTTACTGCTGCCAGTAATTTGATGTATATTTTTACTTTGAAAGATATTAACAAAGAGGAATCCTATGACATATTCTTCCACCTGTTTTCCAGAGTTGGAAATGAAAGAAAGAGCGGACGAGTCCTCTTCTACTATTTCAGTGCTAAGGAATAATGTTGCATCTTTGGAAGAGAAATTTACCAAAGAAGAATCTGATAAGTTGGTAGGTTTATAGATTGCTAACGCTTTTTGTTTTTTTTGGGGGCATTAGTTTAAAAGATGTAAAATTTGAATTTTATCAATTGTAGCATATGGAGAAGAAGGGTATTTGGATTGGTGGAGGAGGGCGGCATGATGGCGACCGGATTCGTGTTAGGTTTGTGAATCATGTTGTCATTTGCTTTTTTCTTAAGTTTTTAGGACTTTTGTAGGTTGTGGTGCTTAACTTTACTAATTTTTAAGTTATTTTAATCTATATATATGTTGTGGTTTTTTTGTATGTTATTTCAATCTATGTAGGTGAAAAAAGCGGCAAGTTCAAGGTGGGCCTAGGACTACTTCATATGAGATTGATAGTTGTAATTTTTGAAATTGTACAATATGGGGGGGAGGGGGAGAAGTTGATCGTAGTTATGAAAATGTGTTCATATGTGGTTGATAGTTAGTTATACTTTATAAATTTTTCATGTAAACTTTGTTAACATGAGGTTGTAAGTATATGACAATATATATGTTCAAGAAATAATAAAACTTTGTTTGATTGGTGGAAATTTTGGGTTGATTGATGCTTAAATTGTTCATATATATGTGTTTGTTTATTTGGTTAATAAACGATTATCCTCTTCAATTAAATTATATCATTGTTGGATTTCAAAACAAGAACAATTTAGGTAATTTCTAATAATATATTTTGTCTAATAAAACAATACATACGAAGTTGACAAACAAAATGTATCAAGCATTAATTAAGTTGTCATTTTTTGGGTGTCAAGATGAAGTTTCATTTGACAAGTAAAAATTGTCAAGTTATAAAAATCTTGATCCATAATAAATATCAAGAATTTAGACACTTGACACTTTAAACGAGTCAACAAATTTCATATACTTGACATTTTTAACATATCAAGTAAATTACAATTTGACGTTTTTACCTAGTCAAAAATATTACTCTTATTCTTGACAGTGGCTTACTTGACGTTTTTTAAAATATCAAGTACATTGATAGTTGACTTGAAAAAAATGTCAATAATACAATTTTTGTAGTAGTGGGGAAATCTTCCTTCATTTAATACATAGGCAGAAACCAATTTTCTCCATCAAGGATTATATATCATTTTTTTTTAATATGACTACATTTGAAGACATAGCTTATATTGCAGGACATGGAATGTTTGTCATCTTTTCTCACAGAAAAGAACAAGTTTCAAAGAGGGTCCTCTCATTTTATTAAAGACTATCAAGGACGTTTATATAAAAGCCTATAAAAATGAAGTCCTCTACGAAGTATTTAACGGATTGGAGGACTTTACGTTGAAAAGATCAAGGTTTTAAGTTACAAGACCACTTTTTTACCATCGGTCTCAAAGACTAGAGATGGTGTTTTATTTGGCAAATGATCGCTCCAAGGAGATTTTCAAGGCAGGATAGAAGCCGGATTACAACTCCAGTTAATGGTACCTAATTACTAATTTTTATGAAAAAGAAAATGAGTTATTTTGTATACTTTAACTTGTTTACTTCTTTTGAAAAGAATCTAGAGAAGTGTTAAAAAGAACATTAAAATAGGCATATTTT
Source organism: Lagenaria siceraria (assembly GCA_002890555.2). Classification (NCBI taxonomy): domain Eukaryota; kingdom Viridiplantae; phylum Streptophyta; class Magnoliopsida; order Cucurbitales; family Cucurbitaceae; genus Lagenaria; species Lagenaria siceraria. The sequence continues at coordinate 12,733,208 of CM016483.1, read as the reverse complement.
AGAAAAAATATATATGCATACATATATTCACCATTAAAATAAGCATATTTAACAAAACATGTACATGCATACATACACTCATGAATAACATTTATTCTTATGTCTTTTGCTGAGGTGGTGCTTGTTTATCCTTGGCCCTTCAGCGTTTTATTTTTGTTGTGATGGCGCTTGTTTATCCCTGGCCTCCAACTCTTTTTTTTTGTCATGTGGCGCTTGTTTATCCCTAGCACTTGACACCTTTTTGCCGTGATTGTGCTTGTTTATCCTTGGCCTCCAGCTCTATTTTATTTTGTCATGAGGCACTTGTTTATCCCTAGCCCTTGACGCTTTTTTCCGTGATGATGCTTGTTTATCTCTGGCCTCCAACTCTTTTTTCTTTATCATGAGGCGCTTGTTTATTCTTGGCCCTTGACACCTTTCTGTTGTGGTAGTGCTTGTTTATCCCTGGCTCCCAATGTTTTATTTTTTATGTGATGGCACTTGTTTATCCCTGGCCTCTAGCTCATTTTTTTTTTTTTTTTTTTTTTTTTTGTTATGAGGCACTTGTATATCCCTGACCCTTGACACCCTTTTCGCTATGGTAGTGCTTATTTATCCCTGGCTCCCAGAGTTTTATTTTTGTTGTGATGGTGCTTGTTTATCCCTAGCCTTCAGCTCGTTTTTATTTTGTCATGAGGCGCTTGTTTATCCCTGGCCTCCAGCCCATTTTTATTTTGTCATGAGCTACTTGTTTTATTCCTGACCCTTGACACCATTAATACGTTTTAAGTATTTTATCTCGATGAAATAGTGGCTACACCTTCGTTCACCTTCTAATTCTACAAGGATGTACGAAGGGCGCATGCTGTAGCCACCTATTTTTGTCCGACCTTATTTAAAATAAGTTTAATTATTAAATTAATTTATATTAATTTTGTCAGTTTTAATTTGATATTTATTCACCTTTATTTTATTTTTTATTTCATAAAAAAGGGCTTGTTTTACTACTTTTTGAATTTTGTGTGTAATTTGGTTAAGTTGGCTAGTTGGATTAACTAATTTGGTTAGAAAATTTACAAAAAAAAAAAAGGTAAGTTTTTTTATGGGAAATTTTTACAAATAAAAAAAATGTCAAACTATTTACATAAAATAGCAAAAAAAATACTGATAGACATTGATAGACTTCTATCAGCATCTATCAGTGATAGACTTCTATCATTTCTATTGTTGATAGATCCTGATAGACTTCTATCAGCGTCTATCACAACTATTTAAAAATTTTGCTATTTTGTGTAAATAGTTTACCTTATTTTTCTATTCTTAAAACTTATCCTTTTTTATTAGGTTTTATTTTCAATTTTTTGCTTTTTTTCTTAGGGTATGAGCCAAGTTTGGCCTTATTTCAATTTGAAAAAAAACTAGCCAGTAAATTTTTATTGCAAATGGAGAAAGTTTTTTTTGGCTATTTCCTTCTTCTTCTTCAACAAAAGAAAAAAAAACCCTACATAAAAAATAAAAAAAAGAAACCGTAATGAAAGAAAGCCTATAAGAGAGTTTTTTTTTTTTTTACATAGAAAGAAAAACACAGAGAAAACTTAAAAAAAAAAAAAAAAAAAAATCAGAGAGCTTCTGACATTCTCCCAAAATTTTTGAAATTTCAGAATCAAGAAAGTTTAATCTTTAGTTGGAGGTTACATTTGGTAGGGTTTCTTGTCCAAGAATCCGCACTTCATACAACGATCGACTTCTTGTTTGGATTTCAAACCTTCAATCTTCTTCTTCTCTCTTAGATCTGAAAAAAATAGAGAGAAATGAAAGGTTATAATGAAAAATAATTTTTATTACTATTATTTTTTTCATTTTTGTATTTATCTTCATTATGCAAATGTAGATTTGCTATTACTGTCTACTGCATCTTCATTTTATTTTATTTTTATTTTATTTTTTTCTTTCCATGTTCATCTTCTCCTTCATCACACATCTTTTTTTTTTAGTTCTTTTTCTATAAATAAAATATGTGTTTAAGAAAAAAAAGCAGAGATGAAAATAAAAGAAATAGAGTAACATACGTTCGTCAAGAGGTTTGTTGCTGCCATAAGAATGAATATAGTTTTTGTTGAAGAAAAAAAAAGAAGAAATTAAAAAAAAAATAAAAAGAAGGTTGAAGAGAGTGAGAGGAAGAGGATGGATGTTTAAGAGAGAAAATGAAAAAAGTGTTGAAGGAGAAAAAGAAATGAGGATTTAAAATGTGAAAAGAAAGAGGTTAAATTTTTTTTTGAAGTTTTTAGAAGTTTAAAAAAGAAAAAGGTTTAAAAATATATTACTATTATTTATTATTATTTTAAAAAAATAAAAATAAAATAAAAGAAAAGAAAGAGATGGGATGGGCTCATCCCATCATTTTAAATATATATTTTTTTAATTTATGTGCTGCGTCAGTGGTGTTAGTGGCAAATGCAAAGTTTCTTTCCTTTTATTATTATTATTATTATTAATTTACATATATTTTTTTTATTTAGTTTGATTTATTAATAATTCTTTATTATTTTTGTCAATATCTTTTCTTATTTAATTTTACATCATTATTACATTATATCTCTTCGTTAATATCTTCTAATTTATTTTGTTATTTTACTTTATATATTCATATGCTCTCAATTTAGTTTATGCTTGCTAATTTTGTTTGTTCATCTTTTAATTTTAAAACAAATAAACCGATAATGGAATCTAGAAAATTTTGGAGTCCGATTTTCTAGGATTCTTGAGGTGAAGAGTTGATACTTTGGGAGTCCGAGGTCGGTCTCCAATATGTTTTTATTAAATTTTTCATATGCCCTTTTATGTTTATTTAATTTATATTATGCTTCTTAAATTACATTTATTTATATATATTAACATTTAAATTGATTTTAATTTCTAGTTAACATTTATTTAAGTTGTAAACCCTTCATTATATAAACTCTTTAAAAGACATTTAAATGGCTATTTTTTAAATACATTTTTTGTTTGTTTTTTTTAACCTTAAAAATTAATATATTATCTCCACAGGATTTTCTAATAATTTGCTTTTTTAAAGACTATGCTTTCCTTAAAAAAATTTGTAATACGGAATCTAGGAAATTTGGGAGTCTAATTTCCTAGAATTCTTTAGGTGAGGGATCACATCTTTGAGATTCCGAGATTTGATAAAAAAAAATGAATTTAATTAATTTTTTATAAAAATTATTAAAAGGCTATTCTTATGATGGATTTTGAGAAATTAAAATAATTTCCCACATTCTTGAGTTGGAGAATTTTCTCTTAATTATAGCATGAAACTTTAGTTTATGGGATCATTACTTCAAATATTGGAGCAATGAGGGGAAAATAAGACATATGTTTTAAAAAAAAATTCTTTCTAAGTGATTTTCTTTAAAGAATATTTCTAATTCAAGATAAAAATGAATTGGCCACTGTTTTACTTAACGGGTGTTGTGGGGTGCTAACATCTTTCCTATACACAAATGACTCCCAAACTCAACTCTAGTTTTCGCAGACAATTTTTATTGATTTTTACATAAAATTATTTACTTTATTTCGGTTTCCAATCACACCGTAAAAAGATTGGTGGTGACTCTTTTTATTTTTTTTAAATTAACCCTTTTTAAGGACGTCGGTCGCTCTACGTCGTCTCGGGCACGTGGCGACAATGACCGTAACTCTAGCTCATTCTTTTACTATTTTCTGCAAAGGCATAAAAACACCCGAATACTCTAATTTTGACTATTTTTGTACATATTTTACATTAATTCACTAATCATAGCTAAGACACATGCTTCACTTGTTTTTGCATAAAATCACCCATAATATTATCAAATATGGCATTAAATATATGTTTTGTACTCAATAACTTAAATTTTTTAAGGCTAATAACTCACCTAAGGGAGAGCTATTAGTTGGGTTGTAGGCTTTTAATGAATTTCCTTTTCAAATTTATTTTCATAATATTATAAGAATCAAATAGCCCCAGCTTCAATATTTATATAAATATAATAAATACTTAGGTGTGTTTGGGGCTATAACCATCTTTATGTATCTTACCTAATTATCCAATCATAATTTTTTTCACATGGTAAACTATTTTTTCTTCTTTTTAAAAAATACTTTTGAGTTTTCTTTTATAGTGTGATTAGGGTGGGATACAATTTAGGATGTACTGAGTATTGTAGTGTCACGATGCTTGCCTTCTGGCTGCAAGCATTATGAAGCATTGAGCTAGAGCATTGTGATGATATTTTTATAATTTTCTCCAATTTTGTTTTTCTTTTACCCTAGTTGTCGTAAATGATTCTTTGTAAATAAGCCATTTAAACTCATAAAACATCTCGAATTAGCACGAATAATTGGATCTAAGATAGTTATTTTATGAAGCTACCAAAATATATAGGTTAAAGATACCATTTTGTTCTCTATACTTTGAGCAAATGTCCAATTTTAGTCATGTACTTTAAAAAAAACTCTTAAATTTAATTACTACTGGTTGCTTATTATTGATTTTTTGGCTTATTGTTGATTTCTCAAAGAAAATAAAATTTATTATTTATTAGCATTTTCTTTATAAATTTTGATAACATATTTACATCTAATACTTAATTCCATAAAATTGAAATTATTATTTAGCCAATTCTGATCAAAATTAACTTTGAGAGATTAAATTTAAGATTTATAAAATGTATAGGGACTAAAATTGGACATTTAAAAGTACAATGACTAAAAATTAAATAGACTGAAAGTACAGGTCCAAAATGATATTCTTGAAGGACATATGAGCATGCAGCGCAAATTAATTTGATCGAATTTTACACTAAGATGCTCAATTTTGAGGATAAAACATGCAATTAAAAGGAAAAAACTAAAGTTTCAAGAACACTTACGCTTGAAGTTCTAAATTCTCCCTGGATTCTTGATAAAAATTAACACCACTTATTTGTAGATCACTACAAGAGTCTTCTCTACTACTCTTTGGACTTAGATTAGATGGTGGGATCCAAATTTGTGGTGAATTTGTGAAGGAATGAAGGTTCGAGAAGAACATGAGCTATGGAGGAATTCTTGCAAAATTAAATATTAATTTCACAAAATTCTTAACCCAATTTTAAGCCAAAATCATCCTTACTTATTAAGGATTAACACACAATCTAATTGCATCATAAATTGACAACACAAATCTTCAATTTGTTGGTTAATTGAGAAGATAACAACTAAGCTAGTAGCTTAGTTAGTTGGAAAATCCAAAATTTCAAAAATCAATTTTAAATTCAATTTTCAAAATTGAATAAAAATTAATTTTTAATTTGATTTTTAATTAAAAAAAATTAATTAAATAAAAAAAATAAATATAATATTATTTTAACATTAAATAATAAAATAATATTATTTTTCTCACTTATCCCGATTTTTCTAAAAAACCGATATGAATCTCTATTTATATAATTAATATTTAAATCATATTTAAATATTATAATTAACTCTATTTTTTCGTTTAATTCGTAATTAAACGTTGATATATCGTATATATCGTACTTTCATTCCTTAAGCCAAGATTTAACGATTCAAACTTACTTACCACACTATATAAGGTTTTTGTTCATTTATGAGCTAGTAGAATGACCTAATGGACCTACAGATCATGAGCTCCAATGATCCGGGATTAACCGACCAAACTCTTTAACCTAGTTAACCAACATTTGTTAACTAATGGGACACTCCACTAAAGCCCGTAGTTGCACTCTCCTCACTGTAGATATATTTCTGTCCACTTGATATAACCATAATAAGTAAGTCGATCCTTCACAGGTTGTCTGTAATCACAGCTAGATCAAAAATATCGTTTTACCCCTCTGAATACATCTTATTCCTTCAATCCCACTGATCCTCTAATAAATAATTGGTTTGATCCTATCACTAAATCGAGTCCCTGATCTCGGGCCAATGAGAGGGTGGGGCCCCTTGTTCAAGTCCCAAAATCAGTACTTAAGGGAGCAACCTATCTACTAACCTTAAGTCGGGTAGGAGAGAATTCTTTCTCGCAAGACTATATCCCCAACTATCTACTCGGTCTTACCTGTAAAATGGGAGGCTTATTGAGTCGGCGCATCTGGGCCATTCTCACTCATGCATATCTAAGGATAATCCCGAATAAATAGGAGTTCATAGTTAACTTATGATTAAGATCGAGTTACCTATGTCATCTAATTAAAATAGTCAATATTTAACAGTAAATGGCGTTATAAAGTAATAGTGACTATTTCGTGGTCCGGTCTTATGCAAACTCATTGCATAGAACGCCCCCACTCACATGTCTTCACATGAATGATTTAGGATCACATCATTTGTATAACAAAGTCGGCCGCATTCAATAGTGTCCCCAAGATAAGGTACCTAGCCTTATCCAGGTAATATAGACCGTTTTGGCTATTTACTCGAACTTGATCCATTTTTATGTCATTACATATAGTTCAAGTTTTCATACTAAAGTCATGGGTTATTAGTTTATTGGATTTAGCATTATATTAACAACAATTCACTTTATTTAATAACATGTTTACTGAATAATCACGATAACAACTTTATTGATAAATAGAATGCACGTTATGTTTACAAACTACGAGTTTTAGGACATAAAACCCAACAATTCTAACTATATAGTAACTGCATGAGTGAGAACGACTCTAGTAGAGAGCTTGGAACATAATTTCATGAGACGTAATTCACTTCTTCCGATATAGGATAAGTAGATTAGTAGTTCTCTTGAATGTTGATTTTGGGGCTTGAAGAATGATGCCCCACCCTCTTACTGGCCTTAGAAGGACTAAGTTTATGAATGGATTATAAATAAATTGTTGACTAGAGTTATAATAGTACTTAGGGGTTGTTCGAGGCTTTGAGTTGAGTTTTGAAGTCTAAAGTTAATATGTTTGGAGAGTTAATATGTTTGTGGAGGTAAGAAGTTTGTGTTCGGGTTGTGGAGTTGAGTTATTGAGTCAGAGGTATATGGGATAGTTTTTGGTAATCTAAAAAAGTATGATTTTCTAGTAGTTAATTTTGTTTGCTTAAATTGTTGTTTAACCCTTCAAATGCGCATACATTCTTTCAAATTTTTAGCACTCAATTGAGATGTCAAGTTAAAATATTCACATATATGTAATTCACAATTTTATACATGTAACCATTATACTTTTGGAAGACAAAATACTCTTGGTTCATACATAAGAAAAAATTATAATACACTTTTGATAACTTGTAGAAAAACGAGGTATTGTTCTTCTTTTCTTAGAATAATAGAGAGAGGTTAATGAATTATGCATCATTCTTAGTAAAAAATTATGTTAAATATATTGTCTGTGTCCAGTATGTATAAAGACTTATGAAAAGAAATATCATGTCTTAATCTACTTTGAACACATGCGTCGAGCTCACATATAAACGCACCAAGCTTAAAACTGAGAGACATACATTGGGATCTTTGATAGTTGCAGCGTGAGAAGGGATAAGATATTCGGCCTTGATTCAAAACTGACCATGATAGCAGCACTGCAATCAGCAAACTACCGATCAGAATGACAGACACATAGCCTCATTTTTTGCGTCAGCAATAACGTATGATGTCAAGCAGTACAATTTCAAGGCTATAAAAACCCAAATGAGAGATGAGAAAAGAGTTAGTCATTCCGTCATTTTCACATCACTTTGAACTTTGATCATCCAGTCAGCTATTAGAGAAGAAGTTGAAGCTCAGACTTGAAAGAGAATCTGAGCTACTATCTTCAACTCACCATCGCTGCGAGAAAGATAGCAAGAACTACTTCACCTTGACGGGAAGCAGGAGACTACCACCAACGTTTATCACTTTCCATCTTCTTTACCATTTTATACACTTTATCTTTATCTTTTTGTATTTAGCTACTTCATCAATTCGCTGTACTGAATCAAACTCATTTATCTTTTAATCTATTTCCATATTATGCCTCATATCATTTCTCTTACCTCTACCTCACTTCTATTTTCACATATGGGTAGCTAAATCACTCAAGGGGTTGGGAAAAATAATCATCAATATCAAGAGTAAAAGCTTAGTCTTTGGTTCATTTTGCTTGATGTGTACTTAACCTATTGCTTATTACTATTTAGCTAATTGAAGTAAGTAGCTATAATCAACTACTTGAGAGAGTAAGTAGCTGTAGAACTCATTAAGCAACGTATGAAGTGTTCTTAGAAACAAGGATAACCTTCTGTTCAACTAATCTAAAGCATGCATCATAGAAACATGATTAATATGGCTTATCTACCGAAAGGTGAGACCTATTTATGATTAGAAACATAAACCAAGAGGCTAAGTAAAAGCTCCATGGATTGATGAGAAATTTTCCCAATCCTATTTTCTCCACTTGATTTTTAATCATTCTTGCTAGGTTGTTAATCATCACAACCCTCCACCTTTAATCACTTTATTTCACTTATTGCTTTTAATATTGCTTTCACTACAACAATCTTTATACTTATTAAGACAACTGAGAGTCAAGCATCATCTTACCTAAATCAGTTCTAGACAAAGTCCTTGTGTTCTATTTTGGACTCACCAAGAAACCTTGCATTTACTTTATACTTGGGCTAAAGTGAGGAAAACTCATCACATAATAGAGCACATGATTCACACATTTAGTTTGACAACAACTTTCAAATTAATGGAATGTATGAGTGTAATATGCAAAAAAAAAAAAAAAAAAAAGGTATGCTATCAAGGGATTTGGGGCTTTTTATGGCATCTTATATCAAATTGTAGGTTATAACCATGAGGGCTTTTTATGACATCTTTTTATGGCATCTTATAATTAGGGTTCATTATGCATGTATATTAGTGTTGGGAATGCGATCAAAAGTCCCATATTGGTTAATTGAGGGAATGATCATGAGTATATAGGAGAGGACAACTACCTTTAATGTATAAAACATTTTGGATGAAACCAAAAGTAAAATCATGAGGGTTTATGCCCGAAGTGGACAACTATTAAGCACTACGAATTAATAATTTGAATTTTGTATTTAAAAACACTTTCACCAGCCAAGTTTTTTTATTTTTTGATTTTTTAAGATACGATCAGCTGAGTTGATCATTGAGTCAGTCATTAGAGATGATCAATGGAGTTGGTTAGAGTTGGTCACCGGAGGTGATCGTCGAAGTTAGTCGCAGAAGGTGGTAGTCGCGCAGAGTTGGACGTCGAAGGTGGTTACTAGAGATGATTTTCGAGGGTGGTCTTTGTCGGAGGCATGGTTGTCGGAGTTCAGTCGCTGGAGGTGATCGTCGAAGTGAAGCACTAATAGTCTCCGATGGTGGTTGTTGCAAGAATTGGGTCATTGAAGATGGTTGTTTACTAATTTAAATTTATTTTTTGAATTTTTTGTTTTTATATTTTTTCAAAAATATACATTAAATCGACATTTTATTGCTATTTCCATCAAAATTTTCATAAAATTAAGGCCCCGATATATCTGTCGACATCGATATTTTAAATTGTGTCTAATCGTGTGGGTGATAATTTAAGAAGAAAATGAACTAAAGGAAAAAAATAGAAAACAAAGTTTCATAATCGATCGGTCGAGTGATAGGTCGACATGCCACACTCCACATAATCGTGTCGAATATACGATTGTGCGACAACCCTAAATTGCAACTGAAAGTTTGAGCTGAATCGAAGCAGAACTTATGGTGATTTCAGTCAATTTGAGCAGTTCGAGCCTTTTTTTTCTTTTGTTTGCTTGTACCTCTTAGAGTTTATAATCTGTAGTTATATAAGGTCCCTTTGCTAGCCATACAAATAATTATGGATTAATTTAGTTGAAAGAAAATTTGAAACATTCATATTAATAATTAATATACTTTATATATTAAATGAGAGGAAACATATTTATTGTATTTGATATATTAAATATCAAATAAAATCATTAATATATTCAGATTCATTATATAAAATGATATATATCGTTTTAATTGAATTCAAATAAGAAAATATATAAAGGAGAATTTAAATATAATGAGATTGAAATAGTTTAAATATATTTATTTTATCATCATTTATTAAAATATATGTTAAAAACACTTTTGATCCTTGAACTTTCTTAGAAGTAACAACTTAGCCCCTAAACTTTCAAATTTGGTAACAATTTAAACTTTGAATTGTAATAAGTAATAATTTAGTCTTTGTACTTTATAATTTGTAACGATTGAGTCCTTATGTGAAAACTTTTGTAGGATTTGTTTGCATAAGATTTCGACAAGGAACTTTAAATCAGGAAATGAACTTGATTTTATTGATTTGTAATATAAGTTTTATAGTCTCTAATTTTTATCTTATGATTCTTTCTCTCAAGTACACAAACTTTAATCATTAGGCTTGTTAATCTTCTTGGATGATTAGTCCATGGACTTGTTGATATTCTTGGATGGTCGGTCTTTGGGCTTGATGATATTCTTGAAGGATCAACCTTTGAACTTGTTGATCTTCATGGAGGATTGACCTTCTGACTTGGTGATCAACTTGGATCGACTTCTAGCTTGATGATCGACCTCTACTTGTTGATTTATTTAGATCGGCCTCTAGCTTGTTGATTGATTTGGATTGAACTTTAGCTTGTTGATCGGTTGACTTTGATCTGAGAGCTGATGCGCTTGTTTTCAAATTAGGGGAAATTAGTCTTCAATTTGTAGATGGCGAAGAGATGATAAGTCTTTTAGTCTTTAAATCTTCCGAATTCTGAATGTTGAAGTTTTTTAAATTCTCTAACTTCTGAATCTTATAGACTCTAATTAAAGACTCTGGCTTCTGATTCATCTGGGTGAAGACTCAATGGATGTTTTATTGAATCTTGAATCTCATTGCTCTAAATGAAGGGTAACCTCCTCTATTTACAGAGTTTTGGGAGACTTTTTATAGGCCTGGGCTTGGGCTTGAGCTTGGTTGACTTTGGGCCCAACTTTTAGGCCTGGACTTAATCTAATTTTTTTTTATAGACTTTTATTTAAGTTTGATCAATCTATTTTAATATATAAGCCCAAACTAACTTGGAAAATTAGGAAAAATAGGACAAAAAATAGGGAGAAAAAGAAAATTGGGACAACTTTTAAAAAAGTAGACTTTTAGGACAAATTGGATATGAAATGTCCAATTTGCCCTCTAGTTAAAAAAAGTCCTAATATGTAGGGAAGAAGTTGAAATTCTTCAGCCGTGGACCAGAGGATTCCTTCCAACCGTTGGAGACGCGATTCCTTCAATTGGAGGATACTTCCACAGTGGCTTCCACGGCGACTTCGACGGGCACTTCGACAGCAAGTATGACGGCCACCAAAGTGAAGTTCGATAGAAATAGTGAGTTGGACTGAACGATTCGAACGTGGACTATGAAGGATTCGGAACCTAAACACCAACGATTCAACCATTGTAAGTATTATTTGCATTTTTGTTGTAGTTTCTTGGATGTTGAGTTTGTTGGGTTTCTATTTTGTTGAATTTTTATGTTGCTTTGTTTTGTGTACAGATTTTGTTGTTATATTGGCTGAGTTAGTTAGGATTATTTTCTTATATAATCCAAATTTTTAGTGATCGACTGATTTACATATTTAACTTCATCTTGCACCATCTCGCAACATCCTCCACACTTGAAAATATGCATTCGAACTAATATTTTAAGTTGTTTTAGGATATTTTAGGATGTTTTATGTGTTTTAGGGTGGTTATGCAAACTGTTTTAAGAGTCCTTTTGCTACTGTTTTTCATCTCGCAACATCTCGCAACAACCTCCACACTTGAAAATATGCATTCAAACTCATATTTTAAGTTGTTTTAGGATGTTTGATGTGTTTTATAGGGTGGGTATGCAAACTGACTTAATAGTCCTTTAGTTACTGTTTTTCATCTCGCAACATCTCGCACCATCTCGCAACAACCTCCACACTTGAAATTATGCATTCAAACTCCTATTTTAAGTTGTTTTAGGATGTTTTATGTGTTTTAGGGTGAGTATGCAAACTATTTTAGGAGTCCTTTTGCTACTATTTTTTATCTCGCAACATCTCGCACCATCTCGCAACAACCTCCACACTTGAAAATATGCATTCAAACTCATATTTTAAGTTGTTTTAGAATGTTTTATATGTTTTAGGGTGGTTATGCAAACTGTCTTAAGAGTCCTTTAGTGACTGTTTTTCATCTCGCAACATCTCACACCATCTCGCAACAACCTCCACACTTGAAATTATGCATTGAAACTCCAATTTTAAGTTGTTTTATGATGTTTTATGTGTTTTAGGGTGGGTATGCAAACTATTTTAGGAGTCCTTTTGCTACTGTTTTTCATCTCGCAACATCTCGCAACAATCTTCACACTTGAAAATATGCATTCAAACTCGTATTTTAAGTTGTTTTAGGATGTTTTATGTGTTTTAGGGTGGTTATGCAAACTGTTTTAGGAGTCCTTTTGCTACTGTTTTTCATCTAGCAACATCTCGCAACATCTTGCAACAACCTCCACACTTGAAAATATGCATTCAAACTCCTATTTTAAGTTGTTTTAGGATGTAAAGAACCTTAAGCCTTGATATTTTGGTTGTTTACTGTTTTTTTTTTTCTGCTCATTTTCTTGTTTGTATTTGTTTGGAGGTTTATGTTTTTTTTTTATTTGATTGGTTTGATTTGTAAATTTTTTTTGGAGCAGGAATATTAAAAACTTTTCGATAACTTATGGATGACGCATATTCGGATTTTAGTTCGTTACGGTGGAGCGTGGGATGATAGAAGAAGAAAATATGAAGGAGGTCTATTAAAAGGTATTGTTGTAAGTAAGGAAATAACATACAAAGATTTAGTGGCCAAACTCTATGCTCTTGTAAAAATTAATCCTATGGAGTTTGATATAAAAATAAGATGCATATATGAGATTTTGCAACATTGTGTTAGGAAAATATGTCATATTTTAGGAAACAATTGGCTTTCCAATTATGGACAAATACCCCAATGTACTGAGACTTATGATGTATGTATACATTATTTGAAGAATTCAATGACATTGTGTGTTTAAAGAATTGAATATTAGGTGTTTCAAATGTCTACAGCAACAAAATTGACCAATATTATATATGGGCCATCCATCTCAAACAACAAAAAAGTTTTTCAAGTATGCAAATTATATTCATACACTTCCAACAGTTGTTTCATACATTTCCAACAATGCAAACAATGCAAACAAACTAAAGTGTTCATACATTTCCAACAATACAAACAAACTAAATTGTTCAACAATTTGAGAGCTTCTCAGTATAGACAATAAGATTAGTACATGTTAGTCTATTATAACCCACTTGGTTACATCTACCACATTTATACAATTTGGAAGATTCACCAATTGATTGGATTCTCTTTTTTCTAGGTCGACCAATCCTTGCCACTACTTTGGGAGGTAGGACCTTTATTGCCACATAGTCATCAGGTGTCTTCCATTCTAAGGCATTGGCAATAGGAAATATGGCCTCTACATACGCTGCCAACAAACATTCATTAGTGTAGTAATTAGCACACAAACTATAAACATTTATAATTCGATCCCTTGCTGCAGCAATGGCATGTGAACAAGGTAGTTGTTCTACTTGAAACTTCTTACAAGTGCATTCTCGAGTATGAAGGTTTACAATCTCCTCTTTCTCAAAATTTTTCACATGAAATTGATAATAATCAATTGGATCAACCTTCATTGTTAAAGATTTTTATTGTCTTATCTGAACAATTGATTATGCCCATTTTGTCAATGTAGAGGTTACTTTCGTAGCTTCTTCTCGACGCTCCCAAAACCATCTTTGTAGCAAAACTCTCACATGTTCAAGGAATGAAGCAACAAGCAATTCTCTGGGTTCTTTCAATAGAGCATTCACAGACTCTGCTATATTTTTTAATATTCCTACTCCAAAGAACATTTACAAATCAGACCAATCAAATAAAAAAAGAACATAAACCTCCAAACAAATACAAAGAAGAAACTGACCAAAAAAAAAAATCTGTAAACAACCAAAATATCAAGGTTTAAGGTTCTTTACATCCTAAAACAACTTAAAATAGGAGTTTGAATGCATGTTTTCAAGTGTGGAGGTTATTGCGAGATGTTGCGAGATGTTGCAAGATGAAAAACAGTAGCAAAAGGACTCCTAAAACAGTTTGCATAACCACCCTAAAACACATAAAACATCCTAAAACAACTTAAAATAGGAGTTTGAATGCATATTTTCAAGTGTGGAGGTTGTTGCGAGATGGTGCGAGATGTTGCGAGATGAAAAACAGTAGCAAAATGACTCCTAAAATAGTTTGCATACCCACCCTAAAACACATAAAACATCCTAAAACAACTTAAAATAGGAGTTTCAATGCATAATTTCAAGTGTGGAGGTTGGTGCGAGATGTTGCAAGATGAAAAATAGTAACTAAAGGACTTTTAAGACAGTTTGCATACCCACCCTAAAACACATAAAACATCCTAAAACAACTTAAAATATGAGTTTGAATGCATATTTTCAAGTGTGGAGGTTGTTGCGAGATGTTGTGAGATGAAAAACAGTAGCAAAAGGACTCCTAAAATAGTTTGCATAACCACCCTAAAACACATAAAACATCTTTAAAAAAAATATAGAAACCTCCAAACAAATACAAAGAAGAAAATGAGCAAAAAAAAAAAAATCAGTAAACAACCAAAATATCAAGGTTTAAGGTTCTTTACAATGGAGTTTGAGTAAGAATGGGGCTGCTGCAACGAGGAAATTGATGGCAGTCATGCGAGGGAGGAATGGAAGGAGCAAGATGTAGAATGAAAGGACAAACCTTGCCGAAGGAGAAGAAATCGTTAGGTTTGGAAGCAAAATGTTGCTACAATGAAAGAAATCGTGAGGTTTAGGAATGAAAGGAGTAAGCTTGCGACTGGATTTGTGGAAGAAATCATGTAACTTCTAGCTGCTGGAAGAAATCGTGAGTTGTGTTGCAGAAATCGTGAGGATGGAAGAAACGGTGAGCTTTTTTAGGCTAAAGGGCAAATTGGACATTTCATATCTAATTTGTCCTAAAAGTCTACTTTTTTAAAAGTTGTCCCAATTTTCTTTTTCTCCTTCTTTTTTGTCCTATTTTTCCTAATTTCCCAACTAACTTAGCTTCGAGTGCAATCGCCACATGACATATTTGATTGTACAAGCTAAAATTGCATGATGGATCAATGCTTAAACAAGTGAAGTTATTTGATTTGTCAACTTTCAGGTCTTTAATTTTAATTTAAGGACACCTGTAAATTTGTAATTGGTCTCAAATTTATTAATCACTAATATAAATTAATGACATAACAATTTGTGATTAACCAAAATTTTGTAGTTAACAGAATTTAATAAATTTTCTTGTACAAGTAGATAACAAAAAGATTAGAGATCGATTTTTTTATAAACTATAAATAATAATTTATTCTGTAATAAAAATGACACTTAATTTTGATGAGATCTTTCATGATAGAGACTAAATTGTTACAAATTTCAAAGTATATGGACTAAATTATTACTTGCTTTAGGTATGAAAAATGTGTTTTTTTTACATACATATATACATACATACATATTATCTAACTGGGATTGACCTAAGTGGTCACTGTAAATAGGACCTTGATGACATTGTAGGAGATAAAAGACCCACTAGACAATTCTGTAATAAATTCGTGCTATTTGCTTAACTCTTGTACTTTTAATTTAATTCGATGTTTCCATTGCAGTTTGAATTATATTTTTAAAAGATTAGATAACTATTTTATTAGACATAAAATTTCATTGGGTCTAATTTGAACCTTACAATTTCAATTTTGTAACTAATGATATATTAAGTTAAATAATTACCTATTAGACTCAAAATTCCAATTTTATGTCTAGTGTAACATTTAGGAGTGTATTAGACTTAATTAAGAATTTACAACCTATGATACGTCTTTTAAAGTTTAAGGGCTATATATAGACAGAAAATTAAAGAGTTGGAGGCTAAATTTTTAACCTTATATGAATTTGTGTCCCTTAACATAAAGTTCTAGATTGGTCATTGAGTAGAATATTACATTTTCCGCTACACGTGATAAACATTAAATGAAGAAGGTGTGGAAAAAAACAAAAAGCAGAGAC
Source organism: Lagenaria siceraria (assembly GCA_002890555.2). Classification (NCBI taxonomy): domain Eukaryota; kingdom Viridiplantae; phylum Streptophyta; class Magnoliopsida; order Cucurbitales; family Cucurbitaceae; genus Lagenaria; species Lagenaria siceraria. The sequence goes on along the minus strand of CM016483.1, from coordinate 12,717,013 downwards.
AATTATAGAAACTCAAGCTTTGCATCACTGCAGGGGTTGGGTAATTATGGAAGAGTTGACCTCCTTCGGAGTTTCGTCGGGTTGGGTAATTATGGAAGAGTTGACCTCCTTCGGAGTTTCGTCAATAGGCTTCTTGTCATCATTGACAGCCAAGAAGACCAGAACCACCAACAAAGGATAACTCAATGTTGTGAGCGACCAATTCACAGCTAGCTGAGACATGAAGGAGACATGGCTGTTGTCAACTTGCCATGCAACTGCAGCTCCTGCACTCTGCACCCCTTTATAGAATCCACTATACCTGTTTCATGTCCAATTATATAATGTCACTCACAAGATTACACTTGAAGATATTAGGTCATCAAAATTAGTGTAATTACAATAGGATACCGTCGATGAGTCTCAATCACAAACATATTTGGATGACTAGTTTTAATCATATTTACTAAGACATTTTGCTTACAATTACCTTTATCTTTACCTTTACCGTTTACGGTCAATCAATAAAGGTAACAGTAAAGGTAAGAGCGACCTATTCATAATTCTCTTATAAGGTAGTAGGTCCACGTAATCTTCAAACATAATCAAATTGAGCATTTTCTATTTCTCAATTAGATTGTGTTTTTTTATTTTAGATTTGGGAGTGGACCTACAGTTTGTTACAATTATGAAACATTGGTAAACCACAAACGTAAACTAAATGAGATCTACTTTTTAGATTATCAATGATAGTTTACGTTTCATTTCGGGATAAACGTAACCTTAGAGTTAAATATAATCAAACATCATGGGATACCTGCTCAAGGTCTCTGAATCATCCGCCAAGGCTCCAATAATCCAATACACCATGCTCTGGAACATGGCATCCAACAGCCCAAAACAGAAATACAAGAAGAAAGGCCCACCAAAATCAGAGCCTGATTCCTTGAAATCCAACCTGTCTGGCAACTTCTCCCGAGAGTATCTAAGCTGATTGGCGAAGCCACCTGCCCATATTCCAGTACCCAATAGCGCCACCACACCAATTCCAAACAAACCTCTGGTCCTCCTACTCTTAAAACTGAAATCCAATATGTATCCTATCCCAACAGACCCCACCATCTGTGCTCCCCAATAGAAAACATTATTGAACCCTCTTGTCCTCAAATTAAACAACGCTCCATTCACGTTATTGAACTGATAAGTATAGAAAAAGTTACTAGACCAAGCAGCAGGGACAATCAACAACATCTTCCAATTTAGAAACAACTTGAGAATCTCCACCATCTCAATTGAAACGCTTGAGTACTTGATGTTGGTGCATCGTGAACCGTCATCACGAACCACACGACTCGGGGGCAAAATTGCCAAAGAAGTAAGAGCCCCAAGGGACATGAAACACATGAAGCCAATGTAGGTACCATCATTGACAGAAGAAGCAGTGGTGCGGTTGTAGTTAAGAAAAAAGGGAATAAGACCGCCAACAACACCACCCATGTTGAAAATACTCCAAAATATGGAAATGTAAGTGCCCTTACGATCAGGGGGCGGATAGGAAGTCATGATAGCGCCCTCACCAGCCCAGAGGAAACCAGCACCCACACCAAGAATTGCTCCTGAAATGATAGCGAAGGTTTGTTGCTTGTAGTGATTGTAATAAAGGAAGGATCCAGCGTAGAGAACATAAGTGGTGCAGCCGGCGAAGAGAGTGAGACGAGGCCCAAGGATGTTGTAAACGCCGCCGCCGATGATGCCGAATATGGCAAAAGTGGTGTAGAGGGCGGTGAAAGCGTTATCGGCAACTGTTGTATCCACCTGGCCTCCGCCACCCATTCCAGTCAAAGCATTGTACATACCTGGACAGCAAAAGCAAACCAATCCAATTAACGAAACCTGTACCAATGGAGAATTATATCTAAATCGGGATTTTGTTGAAATTTGGGGGCCAGATTCTTCATCTCCTTCGAAACCCATCACTCACAATGGATGAAAGAGTTGGTAGTGGCGACTAGTTTTCTCAAAATTTTCTATCCCATTTCCTCTGTTTGATTCAGGATATATAATCACACTATTTTTTTTTTTTTTTTTTTTTTTTTTTTTTTTGTCAAGTCAAACAAGAATCTTGTTTTGCCGGCCTGCTCTGATTTGAATCTTACTTCTAAGGCCTGCAATCATTACCTCAGCAATGTTTTGCCAATGTGAAGAAGCTTCAAACTTTGAAACTCAAGGTTAGAAATTTAAGTTTAATAATTTCCCAAAAAGTGACAACTTTCTTTGGATTTTCTGCTTGTGTGATAAATGATAATGCTTCAACATTAAAATATCATTTTTGCTTCTATTCTTACTGTTGTGTTAGGATCCACCAATTGATTTTGGGATAAAATCTTTATCTAATAAACAATTAATAGAATACTATTTTTAGTTTGTTTTAATTTTAATTTTAGTTTATATACTTTAAATAAATCTTAAATTCTGAAATTGGTTAAAAAATAATAACAATTTTTATACAAGAAAATACAATATGTGGATATATTTTTAGCTGCTTTCAAATATTGAAAAATGAGCCAAACTATTTACAAATAGTGAAATTTTTCTATATTTGTAAATCGTTTGATATTTTTTCTATTTATAGTAATTTCTCATATATTTTAAAAAATTATAGTAAAAATGCAAATAGATAACACGAAGTTCATTTAAAAACTCAACTATAAGCAAATAATAAGAATTAAATTTAAGATTTATTAAAAGAATAAAACTAAAATTAGATGAAAGTAGAGACTATAATTGAATAACTTGGAAAATATGTGGAACAAAATCATATTTTAACCATTTTTTTTATACATCTTAAAAATAGTTCTACTCTTAGTATTATATATATATATATATATATATATATATATAACACTCTAAATGGAAATTATTATTATATTTTTAGTTTACCAGCTTCAATAAAAATTAACCAATTTAAATTAACATTAAAGACTAATGTGAGATTTATTGAGATTATAGAGAGACATTTGTAAAAATTAACTTTAAATTAACCCTAATACATGGACTAAAATGAGATGCATAGACCAAAATCATATTTTAAGTAAGATTCAAAATGTGGAACTATATTCTGGTTCAAACATAGATTAGTTGATAAAATCTCAATTATTATTCTAAAAGTCAATGATTTAATTATCACTTGACAATTGTCAATAGTTAGAACTCAATCAATGAATCAAATTAAAGCTATGTGTTATAAAAATAAAAATAAATTCCAGAACGTGTGACAAATCTTGTTTGGATTTTCCAACGTCCAAATTAGTTATATTTTTGAAAATTTTGAGGGACAAAATATACTGTTTAACATTCAGTCTTAGGAGACAAAATCTAGAAAACATTTTGTTTTGTTTCAAATTCATGTGTCTAACGTATTTATGTTTGGAAGGAATCTTAGAAATGGTTGTTTGCAAGATTAAAAAAAAAAAAAAAAAAAAAAAAAAACCAATTTTAGACATAGTAATTCTAACGAAAATAACTTGTTTATAAATGATTTATTAGAATTGATTCAATTTTTCCCATCCTGATAGTTAATTTAGAAATTAGATTTTTGTTTAAATAATTATTTAAAATATGTTTGCAAATATATTTATAAATGGTAAAATTAGTTTTAATTATCCACTAAATATTATATTAAATATTAAATATGAACTATTAACTATTACTTTTATGAGCATGTTTTAGGTTGAAAATTGTATATACTATATATTTTAATTTTAATTAAATGAATTGTGTTTGCATTATGAAATACTATATGTATTTATTAATATTTTTATCAATTCTAATATAGTTTTTTATTTTAAACTTTCAAATTCAAAATCTAAAAACATTAGAAACATAAAAAACCATCATCTTCCATCGTCTTCCTGTTGGACCATCCATCTACAAGAATGAAGCAGCCGGCCAGCTTGTAGGGACATATATGTCCTTTCACTTAAAAATAATAATAATTAATGTGCAGCCAAAATTTTGAAGAAGCCAACAGTTTTAATAAGTGCCAAAAATGGAGTTCTTAAAAAAATAGCAAAAATATGAGTCAGTTGGAAACTATTTAAAAATAGAGTTCTTATTGTTTTCTTTTAAATCAATTTTTATAGGTTACATCTTTACACAAGACGCAATCCACTACATCCAATTAGATCGTGTCTTTAACCGCCTGTTGGGTTGTGTCTATTTTTTTTTTTTTTTTTATTACTTTTTATAGAGTACATTCATTTTTAATTGCTTCAATTTTCTTTAAGATGGTGATACAATTGACATTTCACGTGATAACAACGGTAAATTTGTTTGATAGAGAAAGAGAAAGACATACACATTGATATAGTGCTTGCCATACACACTCCAATGCATAAGTCATAGAGCGAATAAGTGCAGTAAATTAAGAGTTTGTGAGTAAAGAATGAAGTTATTTTTCCTAGAGCTATAATGATGTATTTATAGAAGTGGTTAACTTAAATTGTCTTGATAAAGTTCCAAAGTTGTTTTGGGATAATTTTTTAACGAGACTAGGAAGAGTACTGAAAACAAAATTGTAGATCACATGTCTAAGTTGGAACAAGAATTTTAGATGGAAAAGCAAATAGAGAACAAGGGATATGTTTGCAGATGAGTAGCTCTTACTAGTTGAAGTGATGAAAACCCCATGATATGTTGACGTTGCAAGTTACCTAGTCGGTGGACTCCTTCCTCTAAATGTAAACTCTCATTAGTTGAAGAAATTCTTTCATGATGTCAAGAACTATTATTATTGGAATGAACCCTACCTCTACAAGTGATCAAATCAAATTTGGAGGAGGTGTGTGACAGAAGAAGATATGCTATAGTTGTTGGATTGGACATTTTGCAGGAATGAAGACAGCAACTAAGGTTCTTCAAATTGGCTAATTTTAGCCAACACTCTTCAAGGAGGCCCATGAATTTGCAAAAGGGTGTGATAGATGTCAAAGGACGGGAAATAATATAGTTTAAATTTGAATCATATTCATAAATAACTATATAATAATGTATCTTCATACATTATATTATATATATATTGTATCTGATACAATAAATACATTTTTCCTACATTAATTTGAGCATTTCAAATTATTCTTTCAATACCTAGGTCCTTGTTGATTCGTAATGAGCTAGTAAGGGGACCTTATGGACCTACATATCATAAGCTCCAATGATCTGAGATTAATTAACTACACTATTTAATTAATTAACCTCCATTCACTAACTATGGGGGCAAACCAATATAGACCCATAGTTGCACTCTTATACACTGTAGGACAAGTTGTGTCTATTGATATAATCACTACATGTAAGTCGATCCTTCACGAGTTGTTCGTAATTACAGCTGGGTCAAATGTCCCTTTTATCCCCGTAATTACCTATGTGTCCTTAAGTATCACAATCCTCTAATGAATAATTTTTTTATGGTCCAACCATAAACCAAGTCCCTCTCAGAAAAATGAGAGGATGGGGCCTCATTGTTCAAGTCCCCGAAGTCAGCACTTAAGAGAACTACTCATCTATTTACTATTGGGGTTTATGTCCAAAAACTCGTGGTTTGTATTTGGTAAACAAATTGTTTATCTAATAAATAAAGTGTTATTTATTTTGACATTTAGACTTGCATAACTCAAATCCAATAAACAAGATCCAAGGTTGTTAATGTAGCTTGAACAGTATGTGGTTGACATACAGATGGATCATATTCAAGTAATAACCTAAAAGGTTCGTATTATATGAATACGGTTGGGTGCCTTATCCTAGTAACAATATGGATACGACTCACTTTGTAAATATTACAAATCGTTTTATCAAAATCGTTCATGTAGAGATGTTGTGTTTTGTATGGTTATACTAAATGTATGCTCAGATGTGCTCGAATGATTATACACAAATGTCAAGTTTTTCTTAATATTATCCCAAATATAAACTAATACCAAGATTTATCAGTGAGGACCGAGGTCGAAAACGGGGATTTGTAACTGAAAAGATGAATAAAATGTCTAACTTGCAAAAGTGTTAAAATAGAATGAAGCATTGATGATAAATGCTTGAAAAATAAAATAACGTGAAATGTGCAACAAATAAGCTGGAAATCAGTGAGATAGTTTTGCAAACAAAGAGGTTTTAGTTTTTCAAATGGAGAAAAGAGGGTTGGAGAAAACCCTTCATCAACCGGTTGAGTTCTTGCTTAGTTTCATGGTACGTGCTCCTAAACTCATGTAGTTCTTACCTCTCGACAGATGAGTCACATAAATCATATGTGTATGATGCATGCTTGTTTAGTTGAACCTAAGATGTTTTCTATGTCTAGGATTAGTTCTTAGTTACAAAGATAAGGTCCATAGTTACTTGCTCTTTCAAGTAGTTACCTATTTCTACTTAAATCAAGTTGTCAAGTGGATTTAAGCAATGAAGAGTAAAATACATCGATGTAAACGAACTAGAAACTAAGTTTAAGCTCTTAAAGTTGATGAATGTTTTTCTCCAACCCTTCAAGTGATTTAGCTACTCATGCTTGTTCGTGAAGTGAACATGAAGATGGAAGACAAGAAGTGATTCATGATGTAATAAATATATATATATATATATATATATATATATATGTGTGTGTGTGTGTGTATTAATGGAAGTGATAATTTAGTTCATACACGGTACAAGCAACCAAATACACTCAAAAGATACAAAAGATAGAATGAAAAGATAAAGAGATGAAGTTGGCGCAACAATGTCATGCTCGCAGATAGAGATGGTGGCTCAATTGTCTGCTTGCATTGAGAAGGAGAGATGATGTCGACTCCACTCTCTTTCGAGGTTAAGGCTCAACAAGTCTCCGATGATGGTGGAGAGGGTGCACTCGACTGTCGCCGAGAGGGGAGAGGTGGAGGATGGCTGCCTGATTCCTGAACTCTTATTTGGCACGAAAAATATCTCTAATTCTCTAACTCTCTAATCTCTAATTTTCTAACTAGCTAACCCCTTGATCTGTTGATACAACTGACTTTTATAGCCTCAAGATTGTACTTTCGTGATGTTAGCAGATAAGATTCTGACGTAGAGGATCAAGTCGTATTTGTCGATTGTCATCTCTAACCAGGTAGGTTGTCACTGTTTAACAAATTAGAGGGCCGAAAATCCTCTCTGTCAAGATCAGATTATCCGAGGTTCCAGGATTTTTCTTTTAGTGCAATGCGTCCGAGGTATGCGTTTTTCGTTTGTCTTCGACGCATGCGTTGAACCCTGTTTTTCTGCAAAATGAGGCGTTCAAAGAGTTAAATCACAGATTATTCTTTCTTCAGCCTATTTACAAGCTTGCACGCATACGAAGAATTTATCATAAAATTAAGCATTAGATTATGCATTTTTCAACATTCTTTCGCAATTATTATAAGAAAAGAGAATCAATAACTTGTATTTCAACAAGTTATCACGCCCCCAAATTTAGAATAATGCTTGTCCTCAAGCATGTCCTTTACTAAAGAAATTCAACGTCGGGTTCACTTTTTTAGCGCTAACTAGCCTCTCAATATACTCTTTACTTTTATAACTACACTTACGCTACATCTACTCTCGATCTCTTCACTTTTCTAGGAGTAATTCCTAAGTTTGGATGTGGCAAGCTTTTTCTCATATATTCTCTTTCTCATTTCATACATTCACTTTTTCTTACTTTTCAACAATGCTTTTGATTCAAAAACTCTTTTTATTTTTTTATTTTTTTATTTTTTTTGTTTCCGTTGATTCAGGTTACCTACCTTCGTTTTGGCTTGCCAACACGGGTGTCATGCACAACATCCAACTACGAGCAAGTGCCCTTCACAATTTAACTCTTATCTTGGTTAACTTACAAGATATTGGAGTTACTGTTATTACAACTTTTTTTTTCCATTCAAGTTTCAATGGCTCAAACCTTTTTCCCACCCCTAAATTTTGAGAGTCGCAAGGTCTTCATTCCGTTCAAGGGTGAAAATAGAATTGCTTAAAATTTTGAAAGAAAAGTTTGGGCCAAGGCTTGCACGCATGGAAACTTGGGATGTATTTCTAGCTTAAAATATCTAAGGCACTAAGTAACATGACATTAAGGAATTATAAAGGGGCAGTGTAGAGTTGTCATCATAGGGCCATATATTCAACGCATAGAAGCATATAGCAGAGCAATAAATTGCAAAAGGAAAAGAAAGAGTAAAGACAAACATAAAAGAATAAGGAACTATGATCAATCAACGCAAAATTTATTGATATATTCATTGTGTACAAGATTGATAGGCATTGAAGAAAAAAAATTGAAGTCTATACATAATAAAATACAAGGAACACCCCTAAATTTACTCTGGTCGTTCCGAGTTATTGTCTTTGCGTTCAGGAGCAGGGCTCTATTCATGAGCAAACACGAACGGCTGGCGGAGATGCTCTGGAATTTCTAGGGCAGAAAAATCGGGGCAATGAGCGAACGGTTGTTGCATATAAGTCAAGAAAAATTGAAACTGTTCGTCATGCCTTTCTAAAAGTGAATGCAGTGTCTGCGTTCGTCGCTCCTCCTTAGAAATAAGGAAAATTTTCACAGGTAGAAAAAATGTTAAACTATTTACAGAAAAAAAAAACACTAATAGACATTGATAGAATTCTATCAACATCTATCAGTGGTAGACTTCTATTATCTCTATCACTGATAGCCCCTGATAGACTTCTATCAGCGTCTATCACAACTGTTGGGTTTTATGCCCTAAAACTCGTAGATAGTAAATGTTGTATTTTGACCGTCATTAATAAATGGTTATTCGTTATTATTCAATAAATGATTATTGATTATTTTATCTTGTTTTAATAACCCTAAAATCTAATAAACTAACATCCTAGGCTGTTTTATGAGTCTTGAACAATATGTAGAGACATATAGAGATCAATGTTCAAGCTACAGCCTAAAGGGTCTATACTATAAGGATAGGGTTGGGTACCTTATCCTGGTAACACTATGGATACGGCCCACTTTGTATTTGATACAAACGCAATGATCCAACGCGTTCGTGTAGGAGACATGCGAGTGGGGGTATCCTATGCAATGAGTTTGCATAAGACTGGACCACGAAATAGTAACCACAAGATATAACTCCGTTGACTGGTTAGGTTTCTATTTCAATAGGTTGACCTAGGCAACTTAGTCTTAATCTTGAGTATATTATGAACTTCTGTTCACGAGGGATTGTCCTTTGATTTGTATGGGTGAGAGTGGCCCGTTTGCCGACTCGATATGCCTACCATTTTGGGGACAAGCCTGAGTGGGGAGCTGGGAACATAATTATACAAGATGGATTTTACTCCTTCCCGACTTTAGGGTAAGTAGATAAGTGTTCCCTTAAGTGGTGTCTCCGGGACTTGAACAAAGGGCCCTACCCTCTCATTGGCCCGAGAGGGGTTTCTGTTTGATGGTTGGACCATAAACAGGTTGTTCATTAAAGGAGCACTGGTACTTAAGGATTTAGAAGTAACCCAGGGGTATAACGGTAATTTGACCCAGCTGGTGTTACGAACACTTGTGAAGGACTAACTTGCTGTTATTGGTCTATATCCGTGGACACATAAATATATCTACAGTGAGAAGAGTGCAGCTGTGGGTCTTTAGTGGAGTGCACCCACAGTTAACGAATATTGGTTAATGTAGTTAATGAGTTTAGCCCGTTAATCTCATATCGTTGGAGCTTCTGATCTGTAGGTCCATTAGGTCCCATTCCTAGCTCGTAAAGAATATTGAGGAAATTTATTCTTGAATGAAATTTGAAAAGTTCAAATTTACTAAGGGAAAAATATAATGTATAATTATACATTATAATATAAAGTTTATTTTACAAATTAAACTTTATAATATAAATATAATTTTGGATATGATTCAAAGTTAATTTGTAAGAGAATTAAATATTTGAACTTGTTCAAATATTATTTTAATATGAATTAGATTTATATTAAAACTATAGGTTAAAATTAATGCGCATTAGATGTACATTAAAACTATAGGTTATAAGAGAAATGTATTTGAATTTAATTCAAATGCAAGTTAAAATTAAATATTTGATATTTAATTTGGTAATTAATTAATTGGAGAATTAATTAGTTATTTAATTTAATCTAATTTAATTAAATTTGATTTAATTAAATTAATTGAATTAAAACTATTAGTTATTTGAGAGATGTTCATTTAAATATGATTTAAATGAATTGATTAATTAAATTAGATTTAATTAATTATTAATTATTAATTTAATATTAATTTAATATTAATTAAATTAGTTGTAACTCCCACGTAGGGGAGTTACTTAATACGTGGGTTAACACCCACGTTTCCCATTTTTCTCTCGCTTCCTTATATAGTGCTTAAACAGAATTATTCTTTTGGTAGCGTTCTCTCCACAAAAAATTCTCTCAGAAGAGTTCTGTATTTTTTGCCTTTGCCAAAAGGTTCCCACAAACCTTTCCTCAAAATTCAGAGAAAAGGAAGGTCTCCAAGTGGTGGTGACACGTAAGTATTTCTTCTCTATTTTTTTTTGCTTAACCTAGATTTTTTAAAGTTTTTTTTGCCAATGTAAAAGTATTTCAAAATTATTAAAATTAATTTTGAGATACGGTTCTGATACGTTTCCGCTGCGTTTTGGGTTTTAATTCCAGCAACAACTATCTAAATATTTTGCTATTTTGTGTAAATAGTTTCCCTTATTTTTCTATTTTTAAAAATTTTCCTAGAAATAATTTAACATAAAGTCTAAAAAACTAAATTTTAAACAATTTAAAAAAATGACCCCATCTTAGCATGCAACTCTGAATTATAGATTTTTATTCTAATTCATTAACCATATAACGATTATAAATTAATGAATTATTAAAAAAAAATAACATACATACTAATGACATTAAAGAAATATAACAATTATATTAAGCATATAATGAAACATATAGTAAGCATACATTTAATCATACATTAAACAATAATATAACAATTATATTATTCATATGCAAACTATATAACATACACCTTGCATGTACATACTTTAGGATAACCTAAACTTTTAAATATAACAATTAAATTTAAATATGATGCATGATTATGCTTAACCTATGGTAGGATTTTAATACTATATGGCATACAATATGCAACATATTGTTGGGATTATGCCCTAAATCTCATGGGGTCTCGTAACTTTGTAAAGTGCACATGATGATTTATTTATTCATTTAATAAAATAAGATGTATTTTATTTGATCTTTAGTTCAGTTTTACTCAATCCAATAAACTAACATCCTAGGTTATTAAATGTAGCTTGAACAGTATGAAGTAGACACAAGGTTCGAAATATCGATATCGATGGAAATTTTGGGAAACTTTATGAAAATTGGTGAAAATTGATGAAAATTGTTATAATTAGTTAATGAAACTATGATTGTAACTTTGTTAGACTATAATTGACAATTTTTAATCATTATGAGAAATTGGCTATTTTTCCCTACTGAAATTTTGAGCCTATTGAAATCTCGAAATTTCGATGGAAATTTTAAACTATGAGTAGACATACAAGTGGATCTTTTTCAACTTATAACCTAAAAGGTTTGTAGTATATGAATAAGATATTGATAAAAATTATTTAAGGGAATTAGATATTGATAAAAATTAATATAAAGTATAATATACGATGATATATTATAGTCATCATAAATCATAAACTATATATTAAGAGAAAGGGGACTTTTTAAAAATAGAAAAATAAATGAAACTATTTACATAAAATAGCAAAATTTTTAGATAGTTTGATAGATGATGATAGAAGTCTATCAAGGTCTATCGGTGATAGAAATGATAGAAATCTATCATAGATGGATGCTGATAGAAGTCTATCAATGCCTATCAGTGATTTTTTTGCTATTTTCTGTAAATAGTTTGACATTTTTTCTATTTGTGAAAATTTCCCTAAGAGAAAAAGCAATATTTGAATAAAATTCAAATATCAATGTGAATTTGATTCGTATTAAAACTTTATAGTAAAATTAGTGTGAATATGATTCATATTAAAACTATAGTTTACGAGAGAGACATGCATTTACATATGATTTAAATGCAGAAATGTGTAATTAATTAATTATTAACGAATTTAGGGCATAATCCCAACAATTTTTCCAGCGAGGTATTATCGAGGTATTAACAGATTTGTTCACATACTAATGATGAAGCTATTTTTTATTTTTTTAAGTTTGAGGGTATTTTTGAAACTTTTGAAAGTTTAGGTGTATTTTTTTAAACAAAATGTAACAACCCAACTTTTTGTCACACGCTAATAGGATCCTACTACATGCACGAATAAGCTTGAAAACAAGCCTCTTATAATTAAAGCAAAATGAATCAATTTTTTTTATTAAATAAAGAGTTTTTAACGAAATAAACCATAAATCTTTACTCGGGGCCCTATCACAAAGTTGAGGTAAATTAAATAAATGAAAACAATCAAAGAGTTTCGACGTTGGTTTGCTTAAAACATGAAAATCATATGAAAAACATATGCAAACGCTTTTGTCTAGTCCCATTGGTTTGATCAGGGATTCTTTTTGTCACTTGCCAATCTATCCTAGTCTTTACCTAAAATACATAATAGAAATTTTGTACTTTATAAAAAAACTGGTGATTGGCAGGTTTGTGACATGTTTTGGGTTGACTAGGCTCGATGACTAGAACTAGATTAGTCGAACATGTTGGGAGAATAGTTAAAAGAAGTTGAGCCTTCAGCAATATAAAACTCTTGTGAGAATCCTAGTGAAGTTTGTAATTATGCAAGGTATTTTGATTAGGAAAACCCTTCTGAAAGTTGTATTCCTTGCATTCATCATTCTAAATATGCATGTCTGAATTATGGTGAATTGATCTATGGTTTTTTTTCTTGAGGACAAGGAAAGATTCAAGTTTGGGGGTGTGATTCATGCTATGAAATGCATGAAATTAGGCATTTATTTGAGCACTTTTAATGTGAAAAATGCTCTTGCATGATTTTTATCATAAATTTGATCTTAATATGCTTAAATGAGCTTAATGAGGACTAATTATCTGTAAAGGATGATTTTTGCGAATTTTGTGCAGATATGGTATGTTTTTGACAAGTTTCTAGCTAATTTTCATATGATGCGCCACAGCAGCAAGTGATGTACCAGCGCTGTTGAGCCCATAATTTTTCAGATTCAATTCTGCCCGGATCAGCCGCGATTTTCTTGGCTAAAAATCCTCGATTCTGCTTGGTGAATCCTCAGAACGCAAATTTCGGCCCTCCTTAACCAATTTGGGATCTATAAAAGGCGAAGAAACTCTACGTCTTGAAAGAGAACTCACCGTTGCCGCACTCATCACTTCTATTCTCCATCTCACTGTCAATTTTTCAGCACCTTGGGATTCTCTTTGAAGTTCAAGTCAGTAGTCTTAAGAACGAAAGTTCCTCTGAGGTGTAGCGGCTCTAGGATTACTCTTCCACAAAAGTGTGCATTGAGGCAACATTCTTTCTTGAAAAAAAAGGAATCGTCCTAGGAAAAGGCTTCTACTTGAGGATTTTCCCAAGTTCACTTGAGTTGCATCTATTTTCTAGCTTTACTGTTTTTCTTGTTGTTTTCCATTTATTGTTATTCTACCGATCAAACACTATATTGTAGCTATGGTTTATGATTTAATGAAAATGATTATTTTATCAAAAGTCATGAGCTAAATATTTTTAAGGGTTTAACAATGTGAAAGCCTGAGGGTTGTTATGACTTAGGTTATGTAATGCCCACACCACTTTGTGTAATCACATTCTCTTTGTTGATTTTAAAAGATAAAATCGGTAAGTTAAACTGGCCATTTGATTTAACGATCTAGCGGAGCTTTAATGCTGAGAAGGTTAGGGTGTAAGCGGATTTCACAAAGGGATATGGGGTTAAGAGCCTATACATAAGATGGTCATGTTACCTTAGAAATAAGGGACATCATAGGATAAGGGAATTGAACTTGATTTAATCTAAGATCCAGCTAACCATGGAAACATTAGGCATTAGATGCTTAGAACTCCTAAAGGAACTTGACACAAGACCGAATAGGTGTAGTTTCCTATCCATGTGTAAATCATTGTTGGTGTGATGCAGTCACATCACTTAAGGCATAACACCCGAATGGTCATAGCATTGTTACCCCTGTTTGATTCCCGTTGTTAACTGTTATTTTTAGTTTTCTTTCACCAAAAATTCAAAACTTTTTCTTCGGTTACTTTGGTTACATTAGTCTACAGTCATAAGAATTTTAAACTCAATCTAGTTCTGTGGAATTCGATACTTGGAATGCTCCAAGTTATTACTTCATCAATCGTGTATGCTTGCACGTAGACCTACTTATTCCATATTTTCTATTATCTTTATCATTCATATACGCTCGGTCGATCAAGTTTTTGGCGCCATTGCTGGGGACTGGTCGTAGTTTATATATTTTTTTTATTGATTGTAACTGCATTGACTCTATTTCAGGAAAAATCTAACTCATTGTTCTTGTAGTGTTTACGGTGAATGAGTAGTGCATGAGAAGAAGACCCTGCCTTTTTGAACCAGATCCTGAAATAGAAAAGACCTTTCGCAGAAGAAGAAACGAACAAAGGCAAAAGCATCAAGAGGAGAAAGAGTTGAGCGCACAAGTAAATCTTGAGGAAGCCGCATTCGTGCAGCTAGTTCTAATGGATCCGCTTGGGGACGACCCTCCTATACCTCCTCGAAACAACGTTCAGCAAAATGGAGATCAACAACCACAACAACAACCTACTATAGACCCACAAAATCCCATTTTCATAGCAGATGACAGAGATAGAGCGATCAGAGACTATGCTGCGCCCGCATTCCAAACTTTGGACACTGGCATCCTGGACCCACCAATTGATGCGCCCACATTTGAAATGAAACCGTTGATGTTTCAAATGTTGAACTCATTTGGTTAATTTGTCGGACTGCCCAATGAAGACCCACACAAATATCTTAAACTTTTCATGAGAATCTGTCATTCTTTTAAAGTTAATGGTCTTTCTGAAGAGGCATTAAGACTTAAGTTATTTTCTTACTCTTTGCAGGGAGACGTAGAAGCATGGCTTGATTCGTTGCAGCCTAATTCCATTACCACATGGGATAACCTTGTGGACAAATTTCTAGGAAAATACTTTCCACCTAACAAGAATGCTAAATACAGAGGTGATATTATTGCTTTCAGACAGACACCATTAGAATCAGTGGATGGAGCTTGGCTTAGATTCCAGAGGTTGGTACGAAAATGCCCACATCACGGACTCCCAGCATGTATTGTGATGGAACAGTTCTACAATGGGTTAAATCAAGCATAAAAAACTATGGTGAATGCGTCCGCATGAGGGTCATGGCTTAAAAAATCCGCAAATGAGGCACAGGAGATCATGGATACCATTGCCAACAACAATCAGAATTGGGGAGATACGGAGTACACTCCCAACACAAAGACGGTAGCGAAGATACAAGAAGTTGAAACACTCGAATCTATGAATCAGCAACTAATAGCCATAGGAAATATGTTACATAACCTAGTTTTACAACCACAAAAAGTGGCAGCTGTTCAAACAGATCCTCATCCTCAAATTTGTGAATTTTGTACTGCTAATCATTTAGCTAGTGAATGTTTATATAACCCCCTATCGGTGTGTTATGTAGGTTACCAAAAGGCGCAAGACCATTGTGACCCCTATTCTAATACATACAATCCGGGGTGGAGATCACATCCAAACTTCGCTTGGACAAAACCAAGTAGCAGTACTAGCACATCACATCAGAACACAAGGATAGCACCACCAGGATTTCCAACAGCACCATGGTAGACGCCGCGAGCACAACCACCAGTACCTCCTCCGGAGAAAAATCCCACGATGGCTGATCTGTTGAAAGATTACATGGCTAGAAACGATGCAGCTTTGCGCAACCTAGAGATGCAGGTTGGACAATTGGCAAAGGAAATCCATAGTAGACCCCAAGGAGCCTTGCCCAGCAACACTGAAGCTCCCAAACAGAATGGAAAGGAGCAGTGCAAGGCAGTAACATTGTGAAGTGGATTAGAGTACGAGGGACCAAAAATGCCCAATGCTAAAGAGCGAAGTCTAGAAAAAGGGTCAACAAGCAGCAACAATACAAAAGACACGACATCAACTGTTGTGGAGAAGAGAAAAGTTGTGGAAGAAGAAAATAAGCAAGATGATGCTGAACCAAGAATAACTGCAAAAGAAAAGGATACAGTCCCAGTATATCGACCGCCAATACCATTTCCCCAAAGATTCAAGAAAGTGAATCAGGATATACAATTCAAGAAATTCCTCGATATCTTGAAGCAGCTACACATAAACATTCCGTTAGTGGAAGCGCTAGAGGAAATGTCCAACTATGTGAAGTTCTTGAAAGACAACCTTTCCAAGAAGAGAAAGCTGCCAGAATATGAAACAATTGCACTAACTGAATGCTGCAGTGCATTGATTAGTAGCAAAATCCCACCGAAGATGAAAAACCCGAGAAGTTTCACCATCCCGTGTTCTATTGGAGGGCAGAGCTTGGGCAAAGCGTTGTGTGATCTAGGAGCTAGCATCAACTTAATGCCATATTCGGTATTCACTCAACTAGGAATTGGGGAAGTGAAGCCAACCACTGTTACATTACAGTTGGCTAACAGGTCAACAACAAAACCTGTGGGAAAGATTGAAGATGTACTCGTCAAAGTGGACAAGTTCGTGTTCCCTGCAGACTTTATCATTCTGGATTGCGAAGCTAATAGAGAAGTCCCCATTCTGGCAAGACCATTCTTGGCAACAGGAAGAACTTTAATTGATGTACAGAAGGGAGAACTGACAATGAGAGTCAATGACCAAAAGATTACGTTTAATGTTTTAAATGCTTTGAAATTTCCTGGAGACATGGACAAATGTTCGTTCATGGAGGACATTGATGTTTTAGCTTCCAATGCGCAGGATATAACACCTGGAGATAGGGAAGCAGAAGGGTATGATGAAATTGAAGAAACAATAGAACATGTGGCCACAATAGGAGTAATGGCCAACATTGAGGAGGAACGCAAGGTGTCAAAGCCATTACAACCATCTGTCATAGAGCCTCCTGAGTTGGAATTGAAGCCATTACCCCTACATTTGAAGTATGCATATCTGGGCCCGCACAACACATTGCCAGTCATTATTGCTGTCAAGCTGACAGAGCAGGACGAGCAATCACTGTTGCAGATTCTAGGAAAGCATACACAAGCAATAGGGTGGACGATTGCAGATATTAGAGGAATCAGCCCGACATTTTGCATGCATCCAATCAACCTCGAAGAAGGATCAAAGAATTCTGTGGAAACACAGAGGCGATTAAATCTAAATATGAAGGAAGTTGTACGAAAGGAAATCATCAAATGGTTGGACGCCGGCGTAATATACCCAATTTCAGATAGCTCATGGGTAAGTCCAGTTCAATGTGTGCCCAAGAAATGAGGCATGACGATAGTCACAAATGAGAATAATGAATTAATTCCTACACGAACAGTGACTGGATGGCGAGTATGCATGGACTACAAGAAGCTGAACAAAGCCACCAAGAAAGATCATTTTCCGTTACCTTTCATCGACTAGATGTTAGACAGATTAGCAAGGAAAGAGTACTATTGCTTCCTTGATGGATACTCAGGGTATAATCAGATCATTATTGTCCCAGAGGACCAGAATAAAACTACATTTACATGTCCTTATGGTACGTTCGCTTTCCGAAGGATACCATTTGGTTTATGCAACGCTCCTGCCACATTCCAAAGATGCATGATGGCGATATTTTCAGAATTCATAGAATGGACAGTTGAAGTCTTCATGAATGACTTTTTCGTACATGGAGAATCATTTCAAATTTGTTTGGGAAATCTGGAACAGGTGTTGGAGCGATGTGAATAGACAAATCTGGTGTTGAACTGGGAGAAATGCCACTTTATGGTGACAGAAGGAATCGTGCTAGGGCATAAGATATCAAAGCACGGGCTAGAAGTAGACAAAGCCAAAGTTGAGCTTATTTCAAAGCTTCTTATGCCCACATCAGTCAAAGATGTGAGAAGTTTTCTAGATCATGCAGGATTTTATCGAAGATTCATCAAGGATTTTTTAAAAATTGCTAGACTTCTATGCATACTACTGGAAGTGGATAGATCATTTGCACTTGATCAAGACTGTGAAGACGCATTCAGCAAGTTGAAAGAAGCGCTCACAACAGCTCATGTTATGGCAGAACCTGACTGGACATTACCATTCGAATTGATATGTGACGCCAGTGATTTCGCAATGGGAGCAGTGCTAGCACAGAAGAAGAACAAAGTGATTCATCCTATATACTACGCCAACAGGACAATGAACGAAGCACAAGAAAATTATACGACCACAGAAAAGGAGTTGCTTGCGATCGTATTTGGATTTGACAAGTTCAAATCTTATCTATTGGGTACCAAAGTCATCGTTCATACTAACCATTCGGCATTAAAATATTTACTTACAAAGAAGGATGCAAAGCCAAGGTTGATTAGATGGATTCTGCTCCTACAAGAATTTGATTTAGAGATTGTGGACAAGAAGGGTACAGAGAATCAAGTAGCCGACCACTTATCAAGACTAAAAATGAGGGATGAAGAGTTAGAAGAAATCAGAGACACCTTTATTGATGAACAATTATTGGTAATTGATAATATTCCTTGGTGTGCCGATTTCGCTAACTATCTTGCTGCAGGCATCGCTCCCCCAGAAGCTACAAGTCAGAGATTGAAGAAATTCTTCCATTATCTTAAATTCTATTACTGGGATGATCCATATCTATTCAAGCTTGGAGCGGACCAAATCTGGAGAAAATGCATTGCGGAGGAAGAAGTACAACCTATTCTTGAAGCATGTCATGCAGCCCCATATGGAGGATACTTTGCAGGAGCCAAGACTGCAGCCAAGGTGTTGCAGAGTGGATACTTTTGGCCAACACTATTTAGGGATGCCCACAAGTTTGCCCAAGAATGCGACAAATGTCAAAAGACAGGTAACTTAACAGCTCGCAGCGAAATGCCAATGAACTACATCCTCGAAGTCAAAATTTTCGATGTCTGGGAGATTGACTTCATGGGTTCATTTCCTCCATCATTCGGAAATTTCTACATTCTTTTGGCAGTGGACTATGTCTCGAAATGGATTAAAGCAGTGGCGACTACATCTAATGATGCAAAGGTAGTGCAAAAATTTCTCTTGAAAAATATTTTCTATAGGTACGGAACGCCTAGAGCTTTGATAAGTGATGAAGGAACCCACTTCATAAATAGAATGATAGCAAATTTGCTGCGGAAGTATAACGTGAAGCATCGTGTGGCCACAACATATCATCCCCAAACTAATGGATTGGCTGAGCTCTCCAATAGAGAAATTAAAGGGGTTCTTGAAAAAACAGTAGATCCCTCAAGAAAGGATTGGTCATTAAGGCTAGATGAAGCTCTATGGGCCCACAGAACTGCATTCAAAGCACCTTTAGGTATGTCACCCTATCGTATTGTGTTTGGAAAAGCTTGCCATTTGCCGTTAGAATTAGAGCATAAAGCTTATTGGGCAATAGAGCTAAATCTAGATTTGAGTTTAGTAAAGAACAAAAGAATGCTTCAGTTAAATGAGTTGGAGGAGATGAGGTACCACGCCTATGAGAATGCAAAGTTGAGCAAGGAAAAGATGAAAAGATACCATGATCAAAGGATTAGGCCATCTAAATTTGAAGAAGGACAGCAGGTTCTGTTGTTTAATTCTAGACTCAGACTATTTCCAGGGAAGCTAAAGTCGAGGTGGTCAGGGCCCTTTATTATTCAGAAAGTTTACCCACATGGAGCACTGGATTTACAGGACAAGAATAATAACATCTTCAAGGTAAATGGTCAAAGAGTGAAAAGTTACTGGAGAGAAGCAGTAAATAAGGGAAAGACTTCAATTTCCCTTATCGAAGTAGAGTAAGTTGACACCATCCTGTACAAGTACGTTATTTTTATTTCATTAATTTAGTATTTTTTATTTAACGTATTTTATATATTATAAAAAAAATGGAGTTAATTGGCCCGTAATTAAACTCTGTAATTGACCATAGGGAACACCTCGACCTGAAAACCTACCTGGGAGTTTAGTCATATGAACTTTTTAATCTTCTACTTAAGTGTGCAGGTGTTAATTCAAATTAGAGAAGGCCGCAAAAGTTGTGCCCGCATTAGCATAATGTTGTGGGTACATCTGAGGATAATGTCACAAGATACAAAAGCTGATAATGATACCCCTTCTCAGTAGGGGAGTATCGTGTTCCTTCTTCTGTTTCTTTACTTTGAAAAAAATTTAACTCAGAATTTCTCTGCTTTCTTTTTACTGCTTTAGTTGTTTGTTTGTTTTATATTCAGCACATTTTTAGTTTGTTTTCGTTTTTGTTGGAACTGCTGGATTATAAACTCCTGTGATGGCTAGATTTTTTATATAACTGTTGTACATGATGTTTAGTTTGTGGTGCAGTATGACTCTTGATGATGATCACTAGGGAGCATTTCTTTTTAGAATATCTTGCAGTCAACTCCTCTGGAATGTGAAATCAAGAGTTTTATTTTTGGCTAACTGTGCAAAACCTCTATAGGCTAGTCTCCTGCATGACCTCTAGTATAGTACACTAGGAGAGCTTAGCCTTACGTGTCACATCCAAGCCAAAAACTCACTACTCTGTTTTGCCCCTATTTGTCGTTTCCCTCGTTCCAGCAATGAGGACATTGCACATTCTAAGTTTGGGGGGGAAAAGTATATGCTGATGCAGTATAGTGTGGTACTTACATTGTCTATATATGATGTGCTAGGCCTAATAAAAAAAATAGAAAATATGTAGGTAGGATGACACTCCTCCTTTCCGAATTAGCCAAAGTAGCCAAGAGCGAGCATGACACCCGTGTTTTCTTTTGTAGCAAAACGGTTGGTAAGGGAAGTGAGTGAAGCCTAGAATGTGAGCCTTGCTCATAGCTAGATGATTCGCATGACACCCGAGTGGGCAAGTTGGAACGAAGGTAAGGATGACATGAGGGTTTATCTTAGGCTAAAAAAAATAATAAAAAAAATAAAAAAATTTGCATGCGGAAAGGCCTAGCAAAACTATAAGTTTGGGGACGTGAAAATTTTATACTTTATAAAGAAACTGGTGATTGGCAGGTTTGTGACATGTTTTGGGTTGACTAGGCTCGATGACTAGAACTAGATTAGTCGGGCATGTTGGGAGAATAGTTAAAAGAAGTTGATCATTCAACAATATGAAACTCTTGTGAGAATCCTAGGGAAGTTTGTAATTATGCAAGGTATTTTAATTAGGAAAACCCTTCTGAAAGTTTTATTTTAGCACTTTTAATGTGAAAAATGAACTCTTGCATGATTTTTATCCTAAATTTGATCTTAATATGCTTAAATGAGCTTAATGAGAACTAATTATGTGTAAAGAATGATTTTTGCGAATTTTGTGCAGAACTGGTACGTTTTTGACAGGTTTCTGGCTAATTTTTATATCATGCACCTACAGCAGCAAGTGATGTACTAGCGCTGTCGAGCCCATAATTTTCCAGATTCGATTCTGCCGTAATTAGCCGCGATTTTCTTAGCTAAAAATCCTCGATTCTGCTTGGTGAATCCTCAGAACGCAAATCTCGGCCCTCCTTAA
This sequence comes from Lagenaria siceraria, assembly GCA_002890555.2. Classification (NCBI taxonomy): domain Eukaryota; kingdom Viridiplantae; phylum Streptophyta; class Magnoliopsida; order Cucurbitales; family Cucurbitaceae; genus Lagenaria; species Lagenaria siceraria. The sequence continues at coordinate 12,695,233 of CM016483.1, read as the reverse complement.
CAAATTTGGGATCTATAAAAGGCGAAAAAACCCTACGTCTTGAAAGAGAACTCACCGCCGCCGCACTCATCACTTCTATTCTCCATCTCACTGTCAATTTTCCAGCACCTTGGGATTCTCTTTGAAGTTCAAGCCAGTAGTCTTAAGAACAAAAGTTCCTCTGAGGCGTAGCGGCTCTAGGATTACTTTTCCACAGAAGTGTGCGTTGAGGCAAGATTCTTTCTTGAAAAAGAAGGAATCGTCCTAGGAAAAGGCTTCTACTTGAGGATTTTCCCAAGTTCACTTGAGTTGCATCTATTTTCCAGCTTTACTGTTTTTCTTATTGTTTTCCATTTATTATTATTCTACCGATCAAACACTATATTGTAGCTATGGCTTATGATTTAATGAAAATGATTATTTTATCAAAAGTCATGAGCTAAATATTTTTAAGGGTTTAACAATGTGAAAGCCTGAGGGTTGTTATGACTTAGGTTATGTAATGCCCACACCACTTTGTGTAATCACATTCTCTTTGTTGATTTTAAAAGATAAAATCGGTAAGTTAAACTGCCCATTTGATTTAACGATCTAGCGGAGCTTTAATGCTGAGAAGGTTAGGGTGTAAGCGGATTTCACAAAGGGATATGGGGTTAAGAGCCTATACATAAGATGGTCATGTTGCCTTAGAAATAAGGGACATCATAGGATAAGGGAATTGAACTTGATTTAATCTAAGATCCAGCTAACTATGGAAACATTAGGCATGAGCTGCTTAGAACTCCTAAAGGAACTTGACACAAGACCGAATAGGTGTAGTTTCCTGTCCATGTGTAAATCATTGTTGGTGTGATGCAATCACATCACTTAAGGCATAACACCCAAATGGTCATAGCATTGTTACCCCTGTTTGATTCCCATTGTTAACTATTATTTTTAGTTTTCTTTCACAAAAAATTCCAAACTTTCTCTTCGGTTACCTTGGTTACATTAGTCTACAGTCATAAGAATTTTAAACTCAATCTAGTCCTGTGGGATTCGATACTTGGAATGCTCCAAGTTATTACTTCATCGATCATGTATGCTTGCACGTAGACCTACGTATTCCATATTTTCTATTATATTTGTCATTCATATACGCTCGGTCGAATAATTATCAATAATTTTTCCCATCATTATAGATCCTAGATGACCCAATCTTTCATGACAAATAGAAAATATATCTGGATTTATGAACTTCAGGTTCATTGTTGCATATGTTTCAATTACTCGTATATGAGTACAATATAATCCAGAGGATAAAGCAGATAACTTTTCTAGTATACATTTTCCATATGAGATAATAGATATGATAGATATTATATCTCATTCTTTATATCAGTTTCAATAAGATAACCATCGCAACGTATATTTTTAAAACTTAGTAGATTTTTTTATTGACTAGAGAACTGCACTGCCAATTGTAAATATTGATTTTTGCTCCCAGCATTGTCAGTTTGAAAAAATATTTTCTACTTGTAAGTATTGTTTGTGTAGTTGCACAGTCTGTTAGACATAGATTTTCATTTCTCATTTATTAGTCATTCAACATGAAAACTATCCATGATTCTTCATTTAAAAAAAAATAATTACAATTAAAAAGAAAAAAGAAAGCTTGAAATATAAACTTCACCCTTAGCTAAAAGAAACATAAAAGATAGAAAAACAAACAACATTAATTCTAAATATTCTCAAAGTAAAAAAAAAAACATTTAATGTTCCATCAACTTTTTAATCTTCTCTTCAGGAGATTCAAAAAAATATGTCACATCCAAATTTGTCTTACGGGATGGGTCAAATATATCATTATTCTGGTATGCAAAATTTGCTTCCATATTCTTCCCTTTTTCCTCCAAGGAAACTTGATAAAGATTAACTAGGTGTTTTGACGTACGACAAACACGTGACCAATCCAGTCCTTAGGCATCGGAAGTATTTATGTTCATCACCTTTTAAATCCTTATCTTGTGAAGCTTTTCCTTTATGATCAGTTTTTTTCTTTATGATCATCATTTCGTGTGGTTCTTTTAAAATTTGGATGATTAGAAAGACCAGCACGAAAGTAATCATTATCTCTTCCTCTGCCACGGTCACGACCTCGACCACGATTATTAAAATTTACAATATTCACTTTAGGGAATGGTATTGCTCCGGTTGGTCGAGATTTATGGTTTTTCTATAATAACTCGTTATTTTGTTCGACCACGAGAAAACATGAGATTAGTTCAAAATACTTTTTAAAAAATTTCTCTCGATATTACTGCTGCAGGAGCATATTCGAGACATGAAAAGTAGAAAATGTCTTCTCTAACATATCCGCGTCAGTAATTTTCTCTCCACATACCAACAATTTGGAACTGATCTTAAATAATGCAGAGTTGTAATCACTTATTGATTTTGGAGCCTCAAATGCATCCATTCATAACGAGTTTTGGGAAGAATAATCGTTTTCTGATGATCATACCTCTCTTTCAAATTCTTCTACAAGATGCAGGATCTTTTACTGTTAGATATTCCATTTTTAGTCCCTCATGGAGATGATGACGAAGGAAAATCATGGCTTTTGCCTTCTCTTGACTAGATGTCGTATTTCCTTCTTTAATTATTTTTCCCAGGTTCATAGCATCCAGGTTGATTTCGGCATCGAGCACCCATGACAAACAATTATTGTCATTAATGTCAAGGGCTGCGAATTCTAATTTCGTAAGATTTGTCATGGTAACACTATCACAAAAACATCGTATTTATATTAAAAATTTAATATATACTAGACATGCAAAATAACATTTAATTTACTAATTATAATAAAGATAAAAACGACCTACCTTTAGGACCTATCTTCAGCGGGAAAAACGACAGGAGCTCATGCTGATAACATGTTGTGAAATTGAGAAGCACAACGACGCACAACGAAAGCACATAAATGGAGAAAATATAATATAATAATAAAAATATATATAATATAATATAATAACTATAAGGAAAATGTATCCCAATTTCTCTACTAATTTTTCAATCTTTTTGGATTTCTCACCAATGTGTGTGTCTCTATAAACTCCACAAATGACCAATGATTTAGAGATTTTGGCAAGTAAGAGGTGGCACATTCGGACACTAAGCATTGGTTATTTGTATGACACATGACCAACACATGTGGTAATGGAAAAATGACATTTGGCTTTCAACACTAAGCATGGGCATCTATCTAACACCTATTTTATATTATTTTGCATTTAATTCAAATTAATAATAGAATTTTAAAGGTTTTGTAACTTATTAATCTCTTCTGCAATATATAGGCTCACCTTCTACCTTTTTTTCTACAACAAATTTGCTTTCTCTTTTTAATTTGTTTTTCTTCATCTTTTAGTTGCTTTTCAAAGTTCTTAGATTAATTTTTTCTTGAAGTTATTAGATTTAGAAGATTGTACCGCATATTTGTGTAACACTAAGTTGTATAAATTGCAAAGTCATATTGTTTATTATTGAATGTTGTTGTATCTTGAAAAATGGTTTGATCTAGAACACCAATTAAAGATGAATATATTTTCATATCATTGTATGAAGCAAATGTATCAATACTTGTTGGAAACTGCTACCTGGTGAAAGGTGATTGATACGAACGTCTAATGGTCAAAAATTGGAAGCAACCTAAAAAACCTGCAAAACAAAAACTGTGAGAGGTTGAGTCGTAGATCACACTCTCTTTAAGACGTTTTGCAACTATTTGATAACTTGTAGAAATACAAGTTATCTTATTCGTTTCTTTAAAACAATTAGAGGAATTCACAAGGAAATAAGTGAAATATGGTATAAATCGTAGCTAATGAGCATGCTTTGCGATCAGATATTTACATGTGCCATAAAAAGGGAATTTATGAAAATTCCTGATTTCATCGCAGGAATTCAAAGATGAAGTATAAAAGCTGAAAACACTACTGTAACCATGATTGCATAACCATAGAAGAGGCGGTTAACATGAACCATGCGATGAACGGTAAAAGGTCTGACACGCTCAGGCGGCGACTGTCAAATCCACAGAACAAGTTGGTAGCTGATTAGACAGATTCATGGCAGAGCCAATGTACTTGCGACAAAGCAAGCGGCAGCAAGGTATGGAATTTAATGCATGCGTCAGAAAATCATTGGAGAGAAGTTACATTGACGCCTATAAATAGTGAGCTTAAAAACTGAAGAAGGGGTTGGTTGACTCGAAAGATCAGCTTCTCCAAGAGAGAGACGAGCTCGCCATTATCACCATCTCAAACTTTTCTTTGCAGAATTCTGAATCACAGAATCCAGATTTCTTCTTAGAAAAGCACGAGTTATGCAACCTTGAATATTCTTCATCAAGCAGCCATTTCTACGCCGGAGGGATCAAGAGATTGACTCAACGGCCCGACATCCCCATCCTAGTTCTTTCTCTACTTGTATCTGTACTTTGAATTGATTTTGAGAAATTTCTTATTCGAATTTCAATACAAGTCCATATCTTTCATTCATCCACTTGCTTGTTTGCATATTACTCTCTTTTACTATGTTGGGATATCTAAGTACAATATGAATTTATGCACATTTAGCGATTTCATTATTTGATGCATCATTAATCCGAGTTGTGAACTATTGAGAGATATGTTTGAACTCGAGTTCATGCCTGAGAGGGTAGAAAAATTATAAAAAGCATTAAGTAGTGAAGGTTGACATGTTAGAGATAAGGCGAAATAATTAATCAGTCGATCATCGCATGTACCTTAGAGATAAGGAAAGTGTAGATTATGAACCGAGAGGTTGCTACCAAATATATATGATTGACACCACTAAGTACGCATAGACGCATATAGTAGAATTCTCAACTAATATTGAGAATAGTTAACAACCGCCATCGCATGCTACTTGAGTAGAATAGTATTTCATTGACAAACTTCAGTCCCCCTTGCTCGTCGCTTAGCTCTCTTGTCTTGTAATTATTATTATGTAGGTTAGTAACACATTTCTCCCCCTATGTATAAACATTCACCGCATCGTTTTCATCGCATGTTTAAAAGCACAATAGCACAAAAGTCCCTGAGTTCGACCCTGGACTCACCAGGTTACTGATTTGAGCTTACACTTGGACTCAAATCAGATAAAGCTTGTGTTCACCGCATAAAAATATATAACATCAGCCAATTAGTGAAGAAGTACGCATGTATATCTTGTCTACGCATTGTACTTTATGAAAGCAACACTATTCCCTTTGTATAAGCAGTTTGATCAGTCAGCCACGTCGTCCCCAGGATAAAACAACCTAGATGGAATCTGTCTCGATCGAAACTGCACTGGAATACTATCGGAATGCTCACACCCTTTCTATAATTGCTTGGAAAGTTGGGGGAAAATATTTTCGTGAAAAAAAAGAACGAGAGAGAATTTTTGGGCCTTTGAAGAACTGGTTCAATTTAGTTGGGGAAAATTTATATTTTTTATTCTTGAATGTTGTTGTATCTTGAAAAATAGTTTGATCTAGAACACCATTTAAAGACGAATATATTTTCATATTATTGTATGAAGCAAATGTATCGATACCTGTTGGAAATTGCTACCTGGTGAAAGGTGATAGATACGAACGTCAGATGGTCAAAAATTGGAAGTAGCCTACAAAATCTGAAAAACAAAAACTCTGAGAGGCTGAGTCGCAGATCACACTCTCTTTAAGACGTTTCGCGGCTCTGCCCTTTGTGCAAGCAGTTCGATCAGTAAGCCACGCCGTCTCCAGAATAAAATAGCTTAGATGAAATCTATCTCGATTAGAACTGTATCGGAATCCATTCGGAATGCTCACCCTTTTTTATAATTTCTCAAAAAGTTGGGAAAAAATATTTTGTTGAGAAAAAGAACGAGGGAGAATTTTTGTGCCTTTTCGTTGAAGAATCGGTTCAATTTATGAATGCGCACGATGCGCACAGTGGAGGAACGTGCGGGTGAAGCGCAAACCGAACGAGCAAAGTAGAAGAATAAGTGCAACAATAGGTCAACAATTTGAATGGGTAAAAATGGATTAAGGAGATTAATTAATTAAAAATAATAATTAATAATAAGAAAAATAAAAATATATTAATTTTTTTCCACCCCACCCCACCTGCGTGGAAAGTCCATCAAATATTCATTTGTCTATCTCCTCACCCCTTCTAAAACATGGGTACCCCTTGGGGCCCAAACCTACAAGAAAATGTAGGAGTAAATAAAGAGGTATCCTCTTGTTGTCTCGGGATTCTCACCTTTTTATTTTTTTCAATTTTTTTTTAAAAAAGGAAAATTTTCACCAACAATACCTTATAGATTTTTTTATATAATTTTTTTTTATTGTTTTTGTTGTTTAGGTAAGATTTTCTTTTTTAAAAAATTATTTCTTACAATTTTTCTAATTATTCAAAGGGAAATTTTCACAAATAAAAAAAAATTCAAACTATTTACAGAAAATAGCAAAAAACACTGATAGACATTGATAGACTTCTATCAGCATCTATCAGTGATAGACTTCTATCATTTCTATTACTGATAGACCCTGATAGACTTCTATCAACGTCTATCACAACTATCTAAAAATTTTGCTATTTTGTGTAAATAATTTTCCTTGTTTTTCTATTTTTAAACATCCCCCTTAATCAAACTTATTTTTCTATCTTCTAACCATAGAAAAGAAATCTTAATTTCTTTAGTTTATCTTTTGTAATGAACATCTTTCTAAGTATTAAATATAAAATGAACTAAAAAAATTATCATACTTTTACTATTTTTTTTAGAATAAACTGTGTTGGAGTTGATACCCTAAATCTCGTGGTCTTGAAGTTTGTAAACTTGTATTGTACAAACGAATTATTTATTTAATAAAATAACAGTTATTTTATTTGACATTTAACCCAAAACCAATAAACTAAAATCCTAGGTTATTAGTTGTAACTTAAACACGTATGTGGATACATATAAGTGGATTGTGTTTAAGTAATAACCTAAACAGTTTGTAGTAGATGGATAATATTGGGTACCTTATCCTAGTAACACTACGAATACAGCTCGCTTTGTGATTGTTATAAGTGTTGTAAAGTTCCCCAAACGTTTCGATCCTAAATGTTCATGTGGAGACATGTGAGTAGGGGTATCCTGTACATGTGAGACGTGTATATGACCGAACCAATTAGTCTCTCGTTATAACACTGTTGCTTGATGAGACTTACATTTCACTAGGATGATCATAGATGACTCGACCTTAATCTTGATTCAGTTGCGAACTCCTGCCTGTGTGAGGACAATCCTTTAATTTGTATGAGCGAGAGTGGCCAATTTCGCCCACTCAATAAGCCTACCATTTTGGAGATTTATCTGAGCAGAGAGTTGGGAACTCAACTGTATAAGATGAAATTCACATCTTATGAATTGTTTCCTTAAGAGCTAATACCGGGTCTTGAACGATGAAGTGCCTCACCCTCTCATTAGCTAGAGAGGGGTCTAGTTCATAGTTGAACTATGACTAAATTGTTCACTAGAGGGATCAGTGGTGCTTAAGGAGTTAGAGGTAACATGGGGGGAAAATGGTCATTCGACCCAGCTGTGGTTACTAGCAATTTGCGAAGGGTCGACTTGCTATTGATTGATTAAATCCATGAACACATAAATATATCTACCGTGCGAAGAGTGCAATTGTCGGTCTTTAGTGGAGTGACCGGCAATTAATGAATGTTGGTTAGTTAATTAATTAAAGAGTTTAATTAATTAATCCTGAATCATTGGAACTTCTAATATGTAGGTCCATAAGGTCCTCTTGCTAGCTCACTAAGGATAAAATAAGAAATAATTATTTTGGAATAATTTGAATTGTCCAAATTATTTGAGGGAAATAAAACAGTAATTTATATTAATGTGATTAATATAAAGATATATTGTATATTGATACATTATAATATATAGTTAATCATAAATAAGATTTATAATTAAAACAATATATTATGTGATAGATAAATATTTGAATCAGATTCAAATATTATATATATGAATGAGATTCATATAAATATTATAGGTTAAAATTTAATGTGAATAGAATTCATATTAAAACTATAGGTTGAGAGAGATATGCATTTAATGTGATTAATATGCATATAGTTAATTAATTTATAATTATTTAATTAATTCTATATTTATATATTAATTAATATATTTTTAATATAATTAAACTCTCGAGTTCCTTTTTTTTTACGGGAAGCTAACTCCCACCTTACTCTCTCATTTATCTGTGTTTTAAACACATAATTTTTTGAGTTAGAGACGACGTAAAATCTCTCTCTTGACAATTGTTCCACTACATTATTCTCTCAAAAGTTTCTGAAGGATAAACGAGCATGCAACGGAAATTAATTTGATCAAATTTCACTCTAAGATGCTCAATTTAGGGGATAAAACATGCAACTAAAGGGAAAAAACAAAGTTTCAAGAACACTTTACCCTTGTAGTTCAAAATTCTCCCTCAATTCTTGATGAAAATTCACACTACTTGTTTGTAGACCACCACAAGAATCTTCTCTACTATTCTCTGGCCTTAGATTGGAAGGTGGGATCCAAATTTGTGGTGAATTTGAGAAGGAATGAAGTTTGGTAAGAAGATGAGCTATAGATGTAATTTTGCAAAATTACCCATTAATTTCACAAATTTCTTAAACAAAATTAAGCCAAAATCATCCTTATTTATTAAGCATCAACATGCAATCCAATTGCATCACAAATTGACAACACAAACTCTAAATTTATTGGTTAATTGTGAAGATAACAACTAAGCTACTTGCTTAGTTAGTGGGAAAATCCAAACTTTCAAAAATCAATTTTAAATCCAATTTTAAATGAATTTCCAAAATTGAATTTAAAATCAATTTTTAATTTTAATTTTAATTTCAAAAATTAATTTAAAATTAATTAACTAAATAAAAAATAATTTAATATTTAATTAATTAATTATAATATTATTTTAATATTAAATAATAAAATAATATTATTTTTTCCACTTATCCCGATTTTTCTAAAAAATTGATATGAATCCCTATTCATATAATTATATATTTAAATTATATTTAAATATTATAATTAACTCTATTTGTCCGTTTAATTCATAATTAAACGTTGATATATCGTATATATCCTACTTTCATTCCTTAAGCTAAGATTGAACGATTCAAACTTATTCACCACATTATCTAAGGTTTTTATCCATTTATGAGCTAGTAGAGGGACCTAATGGACCTACAGATCATGAGCTCCAACGATACGAGATTAATTGGCCAAACTCTTTAACCTAGTTAACCAACATTCGTTAACTAACGGGACACTCCACTAAAGCTCGTAGTTGCACTCTCCTTACTGTAGATATATTTTTTTCCACTTGATATAATCAAATTAGTAAGTTGATCCTTCACAGGTTGTCCGTAATCACAGCTAGGTCAAAATTATCGTTTTACCCCTGTGATTACATCTTGTTCCTTAAGTGACATTGATCCTCTAGTGAACTATTGGTTTGTGATTCTATCACTAAATTGAGTCCCTCTCAGGCCAATGAGAGGGTGGGGCCCTTGTTCAAGACCCGAAATCAGTGCTTAAGGGAACAACCTATCTACTAACCCTAAGTCGGTTAGGAGTAAATTTTTTCTTGCAAAACTATGTCTCCAGCTATCTACTCGGTCTTACCCATGAAATGGGAGGCTTATTGACTCGGCGCACCTGAGTCACTCTCACCCATGCTGATCTAAGGATAATCCTGAATAAACAGGAGTTCATAGTTAGCTCAGGATTAAGATCGAGTTACCTAGGTCATGTAGTTGAAATAGTCAGTATTTAACAGTAACCGGTGTTATAAAGTAATAGTGACTATTTAGTGGTCCGGTCTTATGCAAACTCATTTCATAAAATGTCCCCACTCACATGTCTCCACATGAATGATTTAGGATCACCTCATTTGTATCAAATACAAAGTGGGTCGCATTCAATAGTGTCTCCAAGATAAGGTACCTAGCCTTAGGCCTGTACTATAGACCGTTTTGGTTATTTACTCGATCTTTATCTATTTTTATGTCATTACATAAAGTTCAAGTTTTCATACTAAAGCCGTGGGTTCTTAGTTTGTTGGATTTAGAGCTATATTAACAATAATTCACTTTATTCAATAACAAGTTTACTGAATGACATCGATAACAACCTTATTGATAAATAGAATACACGTTAATGTTTATAAACTACAAGTTTTAGGACATAAAACCCAACAGTTTCCTCATCCAAAACCAGAAGGAGACCACTCTTCCTCTGTTCCTTGTCGAAGACTTGCAAGATCACTGCATGGTGGTGTTCATGTTTTTGAAAAAGAGTTTCGTGAAGTTAAAAAGAAAAATGCAAGGGTAAGTTTTTGTTTCCTTTAATCTTCCACTTCTCAACATGCCTAATTACATATGTTTATCTTACTGCCTTTTGTTGTGTTTCTCTATTTTTCTTATAATAAGTAATTAAAAATTGAAATCACAAGTGATCACACGCTTCTACCGAGATTCAATCCCTTCAAGTTGAATACATCAATTGAAGTGAATTTCTAATGAAACCAATAGGAAAAATAATAAGTTATTGAAGTTGTTAGTTTTGTACATCTATGAAACATCAATTTCAGTCAAAATGAGAAAAATTAAAATTGTAAATCAATTAAATATGAATTTTTTCTTAGTGTACGACCAATGATGACTAATAATAATGTGTGAGGGACAAATAAAGAAGAGGAAAGATGGACATTTCTTAATTGGATGACATAAAAGGAAATGTGAATATAATAATAGAGAGATCGGAAAAAATTATTCATAATTGGGGTTTTGAAAACATATTAATTCTGGCTAGCAAGATTATTATAATAGAGGGGTTTAGAAAACAATGTTGTTTAAAAAAATTGCTATTTTAAATTTATTGTCAATATAAGTTTACATAAATTTTGTATAATCAAAATAATAATAATAATAATTACATTTCCTCAAAGAAAAAAATTACATCCATCAGTTTATACAATTCTTAACGAATACGTTAGATTTAAATAGACCAACATATTTCTTTAAAAATAATAATAATAATAATAATAATAATAACTAAACTTACTCAAATAGATAAAAAAAATAAAAATAAAAAAACTAAAGTATTCTCCTAAGGGCTCTCGGTCTTGTCTGAGGTACTCGTGAGCAAGTTGTGGAGGTGAGACTGCCGATTGACGAAAAACATTTCTATAGGGGAGACATCAATTGTGTTCTCCACAATGGTTGAATCCGGTTTGACTAGACAAGTTGAGAATTTGAAATTATCTGAAGAAGAAAGAGCAAACTTGTTTTCTTTAGATAATGATGAGTGTGTAGAGTTAGAGACTGGATCTCCAAACTCTTTGGTGTGCAAAATTCTATCAATCAAAGAGATTTATGTTGAGATTTTCAGTGATAAGATGCCAAAGATATGGAGAAACATCCCGTTTCAGATTGAGTGTGTGGGCAAAAATCTGTACCTGTGCAAATTTAGATTTTTGAAAGATAAACAATGAACCCAGGACAATGGTCCATGGTTCTTTGAGAATGCCTTACTAATGTTTGACGAATTGAAGACCAACTATAGCTTCTCCGAACTACAATTCAGGTTTGTGTCCTTTTGGATTCATTTACATAATGTCCCTTTTGGTTTTTATTGCAGGAAATATGCTATGAGTCTTGGAAATCTTATAGGCAGGTTTGAAAAAGTTGATTCGAATGAGAAGGGTAGATGTTGGGGTCGTACCCTTCGAATACGAGTTTCAATTAACATTGATAAACCTTTAAAGAGGGGTATCCTAATCAAACTGGGTACCATGGCTGAAGAACGATGGATTCCTATTACATATGAGAAGCTTTCAGATTTTTGTTTTGGTTGTGGGTCTCTAGGGCATACAATTAAAGATTGCATTTGTAACATCCCAGGCCCAAGATTTGGACCAGGATTCGGAATCCGGATTTGGCAGCTGATGGCCCCGGCATTTCCCTGCGTCCCCTGCGACCCGACTACGTCATCTTTGCCTATCATGAATGCTTCTAAGAGTGAATGTTGTCCCCACAGACTAACACAGGTCCTTTCAGCATGCTTTGTCCTCACTCACATGCATCCTAGGAAAATTCTCAAGAGGTCACCCAACAAAGGAGTGCTCCAAGCTAAGCACGCTTAACTGTGGAGTTCTTATGATTAAGCCACCGAAAAACTTGCTGAAAGGACCAGTGTTGGTCTGTGGGGACAACGTTCACTCTTAGAAGCATTCATGACAGGCAAGGATGACGTAGTCGGGTCGCAGGGGACACAGGGGACGCAGGGGAATGCTAGGGCCATCAGCTGCCGAATCCAGATTTCGATTCCTAGACCTGGGGCATTACAGATGGTATCAGAGCGGAACCTCTTCCAGTAAGGTGTGGCTCGGGGACGACCAAATGGAAACTGGTGGGCATGTAACGACTCGAGTTTAGGAGGGGGACATGAATGAACCAAGATCACATTCGAATGAGAGGGATCCTGAGGACATGAAAGCATGGTTAAGAAAGGCTTAAAAGAATTAAAAGTTTCTACCTATACCAACAAGGTGCACCTTCCTTTTCGATGGCTCAATCATAAGAATTCCACAGTTAAGCGTGCTTAGCTTGGAGCACTCCTATGTTGGGTGACCTCCTGAGAATTTTCCTACGATGCATGTGAGTGAGAACAAAGCATGCTGAAAGGACCCATGTTGGTTTGGTTTGTGGGGACAACGTTCACTTTTAGAAGCATTCATGACAAGTAAGGATGTCGCAGGGGAATGTCCGGGCCATCAGTTGTTGAATCCAGATTCCAAATCCTAGGCGTTACAACATTGTTCAATCAGAGGGAGATGAGGTGGAACCTCGATTTGGTCCTTGAACTCTGTGACCAAAAGTTGATTCGAAAGAAAAATGTAGAACCACGAGCTTTTGATTCTAAGAAGACTTCACCAAGGGCAGGAGAAGGTCATGGTAGAGGATAGAAGTGTTGAGTTCAAGGTTCATCAAGATTGTGAGGAGGAACGTACTATGGAAGATCTGTCGACTAGATATGAAGATGGAAAGGAGACAGCGGCGCCTTCCGTAGAAAGAAACGGGAACACAGTGGCAGCTACCCGAACGACAACTACATCGAGGGTGCCAGAGACGACGGCGGTGAACGGTAACGGGATTGGGAGCGGGATTGGGAGTGAATCACGATGCGAAACGAAAATTTAAAGTATTTCTTCCTAAATTAAAGCCAGCCGATTGAGGTCGACAGATGTGGGAAATAAGAAAAAATTCCTCAAATTTAACACTCATAAATAGAGGAAAGAGCTGGAAAAGACGAGTTTTAATTAGTGAAGCTACGGACATAAGCAGTGGTAAAAAACGAGAGATTATAAACACAAAGGAAGTTGAAGGCTGTTGGACAACCCCGCCGGGAACAATGAAAACCTTATGCTGGAATGTTTGGGGTCTGGGCAATCCCCGAACATTAAGAGCACTATGACATTTGGTGCAAAAATATAAACCCCTTTTGGTGTTTGGGAGTTGTTGAAAAGATTGCATGACGATTATCATTTGCTGTGGATTTTAGGTGGCGACTTTAACAAAATTCTATATGATACAGGCAAGGGGGGAACCGCAGATGATCTAAGTTAATTTCTGACTTTTGAGAGATTATAGATCAATGTGGCCTTCAGGATATACATTTTTAAGGGGACAAATTTACTTGGTGTGATCGTTGTTGGAGTGGGGATCCGATATGGGAAAGACTTGACAGATATCTGGTGAATTCTGATATGAGGAGAAATATTAGATTTTTGGATGTCAGTCATCTGAACTTTACCGCCTCGGATCATAGACCAATTTTAGGCGCTTAGGAGTTTTTCCAGAATGGGTCACAAACAGAATCAGTCGAAAAAACTACCGCTATGAGGAGACTTGGTCTCGGTTTGAGGTTAGTGATCAAATTGTTAGGAATGTCTGGGCAGTTCAAGAAAATGTTGAAGTGACTGACTTTTTCAAGAAGCCAAAATGTTGCCTTGAGGAATTGGTTATATGGAATAGAAATCGATTACAAGGCTCGATCAAGGGGGCCATTATAAAAAAAAAGAGCAAGAAATTCAAAAGATTATTGAAAGTTTCCTTCCAAATTGGCGAACAAACATGATCGAAGCTGAGAGAGATTTGGAGTATTTACTCGAGGAGGAGGAGATTTACTGGAAGCAGCGTTCCCGGGAGGATTGGATTAAGTGGGGAGATAGGAACACAAAATGGCTCCATCTTCGAGCTTCTCAATGTAAGAAATCCAACAAGATTCACAAGCTAAAAAATAAGGAGAGGGCAATGGTCGAGTTGGCAACACAATATTTTGAAAAGCTCCAGGTCCAGATGGTCTCAATGTGCTCTTCTTTCAAAGGTACTAGACGATTTTAGGGCCTGAAACGGTAAAACTTTGTTTTAATATTTTGAATGGGGATGGCCTGATTAAGGGCATCAATAACACATCCATTGTCCTTATTCCAAAGGGAAACAAGCCACAGGCTATGGTTGACTTCCGCCCTATTAGCCTGTGTAATGTTATCGACAAAATTGTGGCTAAAACTCTCGTGACTCGCCCGAAGAGTATATTAGATGCTATTATCTCTCTAAATCAATTGGCTTTTATTCTCGAAAGACTAATGTTGATAATGCTCTTATCGGCTTTGAATGTATTCATTTCCTCAACAACAAGCGCTCTAGCAAGGTGGGGGTGGCTGCACTAAAGCTCGATATGAGTAAGGCATATGATCGAGTGGAGTGGGATTACATTCAAAAAGTGATGGGTAAGATGGGTTTCTGCAATGGATGGATCCAGTTGATTATGAAGTGTGTTGAATCTTTTACTTTCTCGGTCCTCTTTAATGGGATTAGTTAGAGTAGTTCAAACCTATGAGGGGTTTGCGGCAAGGTGACCCGTTATCATCGTACCTCTTTCTGATTTGTACAGAAGGCTTCTCATCTCTTCTTCAAGAAAAGGAGCGGTCTGGAAACTTCTCAGGTTTGCGCATTAACCCTCACTATCCTTCTATTTATCACCCCTTTTTTACAGATGACAGTCTTCTCTTCTTTCGAGCTAATGAGGAGGATTGGAAGGTGATTAAGGAGGTGCTGGAGAAGTATGAGAAGGCTTCAGGGAAAACCATCAATTTGGACAAATCAAGGTTCATGGTCAGTAAGAATATGAAGAATCACATGATTACTAATATTCAGGACGTTCTTGGGATTCATCATACTCAATCATTGGGGCAGTACCTGGGGCTCCCCTCTCAGATATCTAACAATAAATGTGCAGTGTTCAAAGCTCTCAAGGATCGTGTTTGGAAGGTCCTCCAAGGCTGGAAGGAAAATTTTTTTTCTTTAGGTGGAAAAGAAGTTTTGATTAAGGCGGTGGCTCAAGCTATCCCTATTTATATAATGAGCTATTTTCAATTGCCTAGAAGTTTGTATGACGAGATTTGCCAATGCTTCGCCAGATTTTGGCAGGGTTCGTCCAGGGATAAGTCTAAAATTCATTGACGCAGCTGATCTCATCTATGCTACAAAAAGGAGGATGGTGGGTTTGGGTTTCATGATCTGAGCATTTTCAATCAGGCAATGCTTGCTAAGCAAAGCTGGCGGATTATAAGGCGGCCTAATAGTTTACTAACCCAAGTGCTCCGAGGTAAGTATTTCAAAACTTGGAATTTTTTGAATGCAGGTTTAGGCCACAACCTGTCTTATGCTTTGAGGAGCATCCTGTGGGGTAGGTCTTTATTTGAGAAAGGGTATAGGTGGAAAGTGCAGAACGGTCAATTTATCTAAGTATCTAGCGACCCTTGGATTCCCAGGGAGAGGAGCAGTAGACCTATTTGGGTGTCGCAAAGCCTTCTTGGGCGAAATGTGGCGTTTTTGTTTGCAAGTAATGGTGGATGGAATGAAGAGTTGATCCAATCATGCTTCCTTCACGATGATGCAGAAGCTATCTTGAGAATCCAGCTTCCTAGGTGACATCACGACGATGAGATCATTTGGGACCTTGATAAAAAGGGAGTTTTTTTTGTTAAAAGCGCTTATTTTCTCGGTTTAAAAATTGCCAATTTGGATGCCCCTAGTTCTTCCTCTCGGAATGCTTCTAAGATTTTGTGGCAATCCTTGTGGAAGACTAAGGCTCCTCCTACGGCTAAAATTTGTTGTTGGAAAATAATTAAAGATATTTTCCCTTCTAAAGTTAATCTTATTAAGAAAGGTGTTCAAACTTATCTCTTATGTGGGTTTTGTAGGAGCCATGAGGAATCTGCAACTCACCTCTTGTGGAAGTGTCAGGTAACCAAGGACATCTGCTCTAAGTTTCTGTTAACTAATACTAGCATTCTTTGTAACGACAGTGGTTCCTGGAGGTACCAAGACCGTTGGCACTGGATTTTCGATCATGTTTCTGCCCCTGAGTTGGAGAAGGTTGCGATTATTACTTGAAAGATTTGGGAAGCTAGAAACAAACTTGTGTTTCAGAGGAAATCGATTGATGTTGAATCCATTTGCGATTTAGTGAATAGGCATATCATTAAGACTGATCATGTAAGGCAAGATTCTATTATTGGGGTGTTTTCTCCTACGATGTGTTCGTATGGGTGGCATCCCCCTGCGGAGAGCTTTTGGAAATTGAATACCAATGTTGCTTGGAGTCCGAATTCGAAGGCAGGTGGTCTTCGTTGGGTGCTTCGCGATCATCTTGGACAAGTTAGGCTTGTTGGTCTTATTTTTATCCCTCGGTGTAACGAGGTGAAAACTCTTGAGGCGATGGCTATTTGTTATGGGTTAGAGAGTGTCTCTTCTTTAAACCTTCCTAATATTTTGGTGGAGTCTAACTACCTTGAGGTTGTTCGTTTGCTGAATGTTGTGGAGACTGATATCTCCAAAGTGTCATTTTTAATTGATGAGGCCAAATGTAGGGGAAGTGAGCTTGGTGTTGTCTCTTTCTCTCATGTTAGGCAGAGTCAAAATGAGCTTGTGCACCTTGTGGCACATAAGGCGTTGGAAGAGCGTCATTCTTTCTTGCTTCAATCTCATTACCCTTAGTGGTTGTCGCAACTTGCTTCTTTGGATGTTATGTAGTTTGTTATGTTTCCTTTTTTCTTAAAAAAAAAAAAAAAAAAAAAGGTAACTAAACTTACTCAATTGGTTCATTCAATTTATAGGTTCATGACAATGTCAATATTAGAATTGCGGTATTCTTTCTAAAATATTCCATTAAAATTTATATCTATATCTATGCTATATTATAAAATTAGGATTTGTGAAAAATATTTTTTCAATAAAAAATCACTAAATTTTCTCATTAAATAAAAACTTTAAATTCAATAGTTCAAAGAAATTGTTGTAGGGTGGGTTATTTTGAACAGACATATGCAAGGCAATGAAAAAAAAAATGATACAATCTAGGTTAAAAAATGAATGAGAGAGAATAATAAGCAAAGAAGTTAATATCAATACATATAAATGATAACAACAAATCGCGATAGATAAAAAGATGACATTGTACAACGATAATGAAGTACAAAAATGAAATTAAAAAAAAAAAAAAAAAAAAAAAAGCATGTCTTTTAACTAATGAAATAAAAAGAAAAATTTTCACATATAGAAAAAATGTCAAACTATTTACAGAAAATAGTAAAAAAAACACTGATAGACATTGATAGACTTCTATCAGCATCTATCAGTGAT
Organism: Lagenaria siceraria; assembly: GCA_002890555.2. Lineage (NCBI taxonomy): Eukaryota > Viridiplantae > Streptophyta > Magnoliopsida > Cucurbitales > Cucurbitaceae > Lagenaria > Lagenaria siceraria. The sequence goes on along the minus strand of CM016483.1, from coordinate 12,677,423 downwards.
AACTTCTATCATTTCTATCACTGATAGACACTGATAGACTTCTATCAGCATCTATCACATCTATCTAAAAAATTTGTTATTTTGTGTAAATAGTTTCTCTTATTTTTCTATTTTTAAAAATTCTCTAAATAAAAACCAATTAAAACAGTATATATGAATTATTTTTAATTAGGGCTCTTTTCAAATATAAAAAAAATGAGCAAAACTATTTATAAATATAGAAAAATTTTACAGTTTGTCAGTGAGACCGCAATAGAATTCTATCGCTTTCTATCGCTCTCTATTGCTCAAACGATAGAATTTCTTTGCTTGATAGAAAGCGATAGAATTCTATCGCGGTCTATCACTGATAGACAGTGAAATTTTTCTATATTTGTAAATAGTTTGATATTTTTTCTGTTTATAGTAATTTCCCTTTTAATTAACTATAAAATTAATTAATAGAAAGATTTTCACAGATAAAAAAAAATGTCAAACTATTTACAAAAAAAAATAGCAAAAAGAATACTGATAGACATTGATAGACTTCTATCAACATCTATCAGTGAGTCTAACAATATCTACTAGTGATAGACTTCTATCATTTCTATCACTCATAGATCATGATAGACTTTTATCAGCGTCTATCACAATTACCTAAAAATTTTGTTACTTTGTGTAAATAGTTTCCATTATTTTTCTATTTTTAAAATTTTTCTTAATTAATAAGTAATTTAAAATAATTATATTAAAAAATATTTCACAAAAATTATTTAAAAATATTAAACACATGTTTTTGCACGTGGTTAAATATTAGTAATAATAAAACCTGCCAAAGAAATAATAAATGGTTGAAACTTCTAAATTTAGAATTAAAAAACAAAGGATATTTTATTACGTTGAAATTATGAAAAAAATGGTGAAAAACTCATATGTTAAAAAGATAAATTTATTTGAGACATTTTTTAAAATACGTCTTAAAGTTGAATCTATTTGACACAATTTCTATTATTTAAATGTATAATCCAAAAAAAAAAAAGTGTAATCGGAAAACTTCAGAGCTTTCGAACTTTCGAACGTTTTATTTCATTTTATTTTTTCTTTGTTTTTTACATTTTCAAATAACATCACTCCAGTTTGTTTTTAAGCTAATTGAATACTACAATATTTAAATTCTTTAAAAAATATATATATATTATATTGCAATCCATTTCATTTTCTTAAAGAAATCTAATTAAGTGTTTATGTTTATGTTTATTTGGCGCAAATAGAGACTAACATAAATATTCACGGACTAAATGTTTAATATAACCATAATTAATATTTAACTCATTTCAATTTCTTAAAAAATGAAATAAAACATATTTTTTAAACAAATTTAAATAGTATAATATTCAATTAGCTTCAACAATGATATGTAGTGATTTTATTTGGACATGTAAAAGCAAACAATAATATTGAAAAAAGAGAGAGAAAACAACCTGAACAAAAAAAAAAAAAGAAAAGAAAAAAAAAAAGAGAAATGGGCAAAAAAAAAAACGACTATAACAATAAATAGAAGTCTTAAAAAAAATAAACAAACAAAAGAAAACAGAGATTTTTACGCGAAAAATCCTCTCGTACATTTTATATTTGGTAAATGTCCTAAAATTTTGAATTATTTCATTAGAGCTTCTACCTATAATTTTGAACAAAATTAACTTTTTCATTTTATTTTTTTTTAAATTCATAATATTATTTTATTTTCTTAATCCCATCAATTCGATTTTTTGACTTTTTAAAATGACATTTGTTAAATCTGATTTTATATTCAATAAATGCAAGATTTGTTATAATATCATTCCTTGAGTTTAGGAGGTTTTGTTTGTGAAGAATATTTTTTTAATCAGTTACAAATTTTTCATTTTTACAGATTTTGGATTTGACTTTAAATTCAGAATCCTCAATTTCGATAGTTACAAATCTTCTTTTTCATCTATATTTTATTTCTTATGTATACGAGGGATTTATTCCAAATGTATTTAGAACTAGTACAAATTTAAGGTTGTTCTCCATATTTAAATTTTAGTCTCGTTTTTATTGAGATACATATACCACATAGTTTGTCATATATACACATGTATATAAACTAAGATAGATGGCATCTTCATATTATTTGAAATAAACTCATATATATTTGAAAATTAAAAACAAAATGTAGAAATAAACCCCATATAAACAAGATGTGGCGGACGGATGGGGTTGGACGTCGTTTGTACTGCAAAAGTTTGGGACATTCTGGCAGAAATTTTTTATATTGACGAGTCTTTGATGAGATTCTTTTATGGATAGCAGAGAGGGGATTGTTAAATATGTCGAATGTCACGGGAGGGTCTAACACTGAAGACATAAGGTTTTCGTTTCCAAATATACCCAGCAAGTTATTCGAAACCTAACCAATTGAAGATGCTTCTCCTCGTCGAAGTTATAGCTTTCCAGCAATTCTTGCTTTCAAAATGATTGTTGATTTTAGTTGAATGTGAATTATTTTGCAAATGAGGGGAAATTCCTTTTGTGTTTTGATTTTGAAAATAAAATAGTTTTAGAAAAACCATTTAAAGAGTGTGAATATGATATATATTTTTTCCACATTTGTCTTTTCGTATTTCTATATTATTATTGTTATTGTTATTATTTCAAAATATCTAAACTTCGTAGGGGTGATATAGACATTTGGGCCAATTTTTTGTGTAATATTTTATCTCATCTCTATTCAAGAAAAAAAATAGGGAGTTTTTTTTAATTGAGTCTATTTAATTAGGCTATATGTGTAGATGACTCTTTAAATAACTAATGGAATGGTTAGATTACCAATTTAGTTCATGAACTTTAAGTTTATGTGTATCAAGTCCCAAATATAGATAAACATCAACAAATTAAATGAGTAATACAACCATAATTAGTATTTAATTAAATTTAAATTTCTTTAAAAATAAAATAAATTGCAATAGAATATATTTTAAAAAAGAAATTGGATGAAGTTATTCTAAGATGGTTCAATTACAAAATTAGTCTTTAAACCTTGAGGTTGGCATCTATTTGGACTTTGAACATTAAAAATTATAAATTTAATCTCTAAACTATTATATATTTTTTAAACATTACAAGGCTACTTGGTGTGAAATTGAAACTTTAGGATTTATTAGACATATAATTCAAAATTATATCGATTACTATTTAAAAATTTCAAATGTCAAATTTGTCAAAATGTAAAAATTCATGACCTACTAGACATGATACTTAAAATTTAAGGACCAAATAGATAATGTAATGATGAAAATTATGATTATTTTATGGGTCAAGAGACACGACCGTTAGCAACTCTATCGTTTTACAAGATTGTAACCTATAAAATTGTGTTTGCAAGCCAAGATATTGATTACATTGGAGCCAAATACAGTTTCGAGTCTGGATTCCAAAACCACCAAAACCAAGTAGATGGATGTACATATATGTTTACATGACTTGATTCGTCAAGAGATATGACTGACTTGATGACCTACATAGCTCTAAAGATTTTATGTATACCACCGATTTGATTTCATAGATTAAGGGTGTATTTGATTTAAATTTTCACCTATTCAATTTTGAAAATAAATTATTTTGAAAAAAATTAAAGTATTTGACAACCTGTTTTTGTATTGAAAGAGTTAACAAATAGACCTAAAACACAAAACACAAAGATCATTTCCAATTTTTTCAAAATTCCATGTTTTTTTTTAAAGATTCCATGTGCATAGATGAATGAAAAATATATACACTAATCTCAGATAAATTTAGAAAGTCATTTTAAAGTCTTGTGCACATATATCCTAACAAAATCATATCTATTACAATCAACCAAAAAATATGTTAGTTCAAATAAACAACTTCCAACCATCTCTAAAATGTTGGATTATCTTACCATTTTGAGCACAGCTAGATGGATAAGTTTCCTACTGTCAGGTCCAATAACCCAACCCATATCTCTTGAACTCAAAAACAAGGAAAGTAGGATTGTATTTAAAGATATTTTCAAATAGGCCAAAAGAAACCGGCCTCATGATCTCCAACTACTAATCCCCGGAGGAAAAAAAAAAGATGTAAAAGATAAAGAAGCATTGAATATAAATAATTATAAGATGCATCTCTAATGGACACATAGAAACTAGGAAACTTTACTTTCTATTAGATAGACACAATACAATATATTCGGTGAGAGAAGTACTTCTGAAGTTACTAAGTGAAGTCAAAACTTAGAAGTCTCCTAAAAACGAAGTGAAAAGAAAATCTTCCCTCTTAAGAGACCTCTAAGACAATCAAAAAATTGGGAAAGATGCGAAAGAAGTCAAACAAACCTCTTTCATCCTACTTAGCCTTTCCTCTGTTCCCCCTTTTACCTGATTTTTTACCCCTTGTCGGTCTGTTGTTCTTCATGTGTTGAATTTTATTTGCATTTTTCTGTCGTTCCTTCCGAATTTGCTCTAGATTTTTAACTTCAGGGCGCACATGAGCATTAGGCACTGAATGCCTGTTCTTTCCCTGCCCAAACTTTCTTTTATTTCCCGAATATCGCTGATTCCCTGCACCACATTTTAGTAGACGAATGAGCAAACTAAAAGGCACCAAAATGTTTATCCTCATCCCTTTTCTTTACCCCTTTCACATATGTTGAAATACTAAAACTAAGTTAATGAAAATTCACGAATAACTTATGATAATAAAGGAAGAAGTCTATTACCAGCAGTGTTCATGGCATCACCATCATGTTCTCCATTACTTATTCCTTTGAGAGAGATCTTATTATGTGATCGTTCTTTCCATTTCTTGTATATGCCGGTCTTGTTAGCTTTTACTTTAGCACCGCTTTCTGTCTTTATCTGTGAAATTTATAGAATCAAATAGCTTCATTAAGTTATTCCTAACATGAATGATCCTAGAAATTAAGATGTAAAAGTTGAAACTTGATAGAAACCAGGAGTGCAGGTAATCCAGACTAAAATCCCACAAGAAATTATAATAATCAATGGAAAAAGTACACATCAAAAGGAGAATCCAAGACATCAAAGAAAATCATGCCACTTGCGAGAATCCAAGAAATCTAGATCCTGATGTTAGAGAGAGAGAGAGAGATTGCCTATGGCAGGCTAAACCTCAAGAAAGATCTAAAAATCTTAGAACCAATGTTCAGAGAACCTTTTTTTAACACAAACACCCAATTGGTAAAAAGGAGAGTCAAGAACGCACCTTTCCACTGGCTGTGACCCTATCCCCATTGTTTAACTTCACATATTTCTTGCCCCTCTGCACCAAAGAGTTTTAAAAGGTTTGATTTAGGGATAACAAGAGCTACATGCTAGGTACTCTCATTAATCATATGTTTGGTACCTACCTTATCCCAATGGTATACAGATTTATGTTTCTGCATGCCAGAACTATCATCAGCGACTAGATCCAGAACTGCATTATCCAACCTAGAAGAGATGCACCATTAACCATTGTCGAATAAGTAAATATATAGAGTATGGCTGAAAGAGTTAAAAAGACATAAACCCAATCCCCTTCTCTTCAAAGAAATATTTACGATACTACACTAATGAAGGAAATTTGTAGCTACAATCATAAAATAAAACAGTCAAAGAAGTTCTTCAAATGACAGGCAACAGCCCATACAATACTCCTTTGTCGGTACGAGTGAAGTACCTGTTAGACCCAAAACCTTGATCGCCCTTCACCGTTAACCCCGCTTCTGTATGCTATGAATCAAAACAAAATGTAGGCAAGGTACAATAGTCAGCAAGATTATTCTATTGACATTTTTCATATCATAAGAAACTCTCTTAAAGGATGTTTTTCTAAAAATGAAAAAGGCTAGTAAATCGCAAAAGACCTACATGATTTGTTGGTACTGAATTTATGTAAAACTCCTCATCCTTGAAACTGGTAGTCTTTCTTCTTTTTAATCCTCGAGGTCCTAAAACCAGAAAAAAAATATTTGAACACTTAAAAGAGCAAAATGCTATCATATTAACATGAAAAAAGTGACAGGAAGATGTTTAGAACTAATTTGGCAGAATCCATTCTGAAGGAAAAAAATATAGATGCGCCAACTTTCCATCAAGAATAAATTTAGGCTTAACTAATGTATGCCGTGTAGTCTACCCCCTCTTGAAGAAGAGAGGATCTAAGCCACCTAGTTAATTTCAGAACCAATACCTTAGTAACCCAAACGGAAAAATGAGAGCTTCTTTGACCTTGAAAGAAAAAATTACAAGGATTGCCTATCCTATAAAAGAAACGAGGCTCCAGGACACCCATACGGCTATACCACAAGTTTATACCTCAAAGCACACAAATCCTTTTACCCTCATTAGATTGATTGGAATATAGTCAGTAGAGTGGAGGGTAATATGCAATGAAGCAGACACGGATACAGCATACAGGTACGACAATTTCTAAAAACCAAGATACGGATACATTGAGGATACGTTTTTTTTATTATTATTTTTTTGGATATATGTAAATTCGATAAAAATACCTCTAAACGTAATCCACTTAAGAAAAACATAAATGTCAAGTTAATTGACATTAATACAAAAGATAATACAAATTTAATACATTTTATGCTAATTGTAAATTTAGTTGAACATACTTTTAAATCTAAATTAAATTCTACTTTAACTTGAAATAAAAGTTGAAAACTCGAACAAACAATGAAACAAATAAAAGTGAACAAATAGACAAGATTAAAAAAAAAAAAAAGACAGCCGATTGAACCCTTAAACGAAATTTAAGTAATATTAAATGTCTGTTCAGTCCATCAATGACAGTCTTTTCACTTTCCTTTTAATTTTTCATTTTTTTCTCTCTCTTATTGAACCCTCTTCATCTTCCCGATCCCATTTTTCTCTTCTTCTATCACCAGCAAGCAGATGTTCTGCTCCATTGTCACCGACCTCCACAAGGTTTTCTTCTCCAACTAAGATGTCGGCAACGCTAAATGTGGTATCATGGTCTTTTTTAGTTTTCATTGTATTATTTTTTTTTTTATTTACTGATTGTTCTTTTTTCTTTTTTTCTTCTTTTTTTTTGAGGGGTGCGCCAAGGCCCAAGCAGTAGTGCAACGCAAGGGCGACGCTCAAAGGCCCCAATAGCAAGATATTGTGGTGGGCACTCCCCCTAGAAAAATAAATTTAATATCATGTGGCCCGATGGCCCACGTATCAGATATTAAACTGATTGTTCTTTTTTATTTTATTTAAACTTTAAAAATCTAAGAGTGTCCCTTATCGTCTATTTTCCCAAGATATGCATATACGAAATTAAAGAGAGATATGCAAAATCATGTATCAAACACATATCCAAGGCATATCTAGACAAATTAGTACTGAATACGTATCCAATACAGATTTCCTCCCTCACATAATGTATCCATGCTTCATAGGTAATATGGCTAGGAGATTGACTACTTTAACAAAAAAAAAAAAACAAAAGGAGATTGGTTGAAAAAGAATATGAGTGCATTCGTTAGTGCTATTGATGGGGTGGATGACCGTGGGTGGAGTGCCCTCGTGCCTAAAGACAAAAGGAAGTTCAGATTATGGAGTGGTATTATGAAGCAAAAGGAGCATTTCTTTAATTTTGTTGAGTTTGTGATGGGAGATGGTAGAAACAGAAGATTCTGAGAAGATTGTTGGTGTGCTCCTCAACCTCTTGCTACTTTGTACCATGATATTTAGGGTGTGTTTGGGAGTGATTTTGACATGGCTAAAATCACTTTTGTCATTGTCAAAATCACTTTCCTCTAAAATAATTATGTTTGACAAGAAAATAAAATTGATTTTGGAAAATAAAAAATCACTATAAATTGATTTTTGAAGTATCACTAACCAAGTGATTTCCCCTTTTGGTGATTGACCGGGAATCACCTCAATTTTTTTTATTCTTTTTAGCCCATCAACCATCATAGTACAACCAAAGAAAGCCAAACTTTTGATGTGATTGGACCATTATGGGCTTTAAAAGTCTTTAGCAATTAAAGCCCTCTCATCCCCTCAAATAATTTTTCAAAGGGTAAAAATATCATATTGATTTATGTAATATGAGTTTTTGTTCCATATTGGTTAATGTATATTTTTTTAATAAAAAAATTTTATCCATATAATTTCAATAAATCTTAAAACTAGTCGTCGTGCAGCTAGTTTATTGTAGTTTTTTTCTTTAAAAAAAACTATTATTTATCATAAATTGTGAAACTATATTCACTAGTATTTTTTTCTTTGTTTATGAAAATTATTAATATTTAACTGATTTTGTACAAATTAACTTTGAAGAACTAAATTTAAAGTTTATTGAAAGTATAAGGACTAAATTTAGCAATAAAAGAAAATAAGAAAATAAATTAATAAAAATAAATATGTATTATAATTATTTAGTTAAATAAATTTATAATTATAAAATACCATTTTTAGTAATTTAGTAATTTTAAATTATTTTTAGAACCAAACATAATAATTCAAAATCACTTTTAAATATTTAAAAATCAATTTTAAAAAATTGGAACCAAACATAAACATGATTGTTTAAAAATCAATTTTACAAAATCAATTGTTTTTAAATCTCTTGTTATCAAATCACTATCCTAACTATCACTCCCAAACATGCCCTTACATTATTTCCACTAAAAAGGAAGTTGTTGTCACGAACTGTTGGAATGATCTGATCCAAACTTGGGATCTGGGGTTGAGGAGAAGCCTTTTTTATAGAAAAGTTGGTAGCTCTATTGCTCTTGCTCGGTTGCTGAATTCTTGGATGGTAAACAGAAACAGGGACAAGTTACATTGGAAGAACAACGCATCAGGCAAGTTTTCTACCAACTCCACGTTCCTAAAGCTGACTATGGGGGTCTCAAAAAATAATTTCCCTATGACCAACCTTATCTGGAAGCTAAAAATTCCTAAAAAGTTGAAGATTTTCCTCTGGTCCTTTGCTTATAGAAGTCTAAATACTTGTGAGAAGCTTCAAAGGAAGTTCCCAAATTGGTCTATCTCCCCCTCCATTTGCTGTCTTTGTCTTAGAGAGATGGAAACTGCGGATCACTTGTTTTACATTGTGGGTTCGCTTCTAAAGGTGGAGCATTCTTCTTACTACTTTTGGGTTGGCTTGTTGTCTCCCTAAGAAGATTGACGATTGGATGATGGATGGTATTGATGGTGGGAGCCTTTGTGGAAGAGGAAAAATTCTTTGGAGATGCACACTCGTGCGCTTTTGTGGTGCCTTTGGAAAGAAAAGAATTGTAGGATGTTTGAAGATAAGTTTACTTCTTTTGATTCTTTTTGGGCTCTTGTTCAGCATACAACCTCTTGTTGGTGTACAAATTACACAAATTTATTTTGTAATTATAGCCTTCTTATGATAATTATTAATAATTGGAGGGCTCTTCTTGTTTTGTTTTGTGGAAGGGGGTTTCCTCAACCCCTTGCCCTTAGGTTGTTCTTTTGGATCAAAAGCATTCAGGTAACCATTAACTCTCATCTCTCATATATGTACTATGCTTTAAATAAAACTAGGCCTTTTCTTAAAAGAGATAATTTTCAACAAATTTGGGTAAGATTTTCATGCTCACATATGTACTCTAGATGGAATGACACCAGTCTCTTCCAGTAGTCGTAGGGAAGGGGTAAGAAAGAGGGAGAACGGCATACCTTTCTTCTCCTTATCCTTTGGAGAAATGTTTTCCGATGGGAGTTCCTGAAAATATTAAGTACAATTTAGGCATGGCAAGAAATTCAAAATATGTATAAATTATTATCGGGCAGATCTTCATAAGGAAGCTCAGGCCTCCATGGTCAAAAGCCCAACAACAAGCTTTTGCTACTCACTATGATAAAGTTATTAACCCGTGAAACAGAACAAGTACCGAAATTAAAATATGGTGTATCTTGTATAGTAACATGTATGTATTGAAAGTTTTAATTTGATAAATAACATTAAAATATGAACATAAATATAAATAGACAAACCTAAAATTGATAAATAAACAATCAGACATGAAATAACTTCAAAATAAGTATGAAAACCTGAGCTAACCTCAACGTTCAATATCAGCTAATAGAATAAATGAAATTTTAGTTTTTTTTTTTTCCTAATTTATTGCTTTCCGGTTAGATTTGATGCTTGTGTCAAACCACCTTTTCATTTTCCTATTCTTCTATTCTTTCCTTTTAGTTTTTTTTTTTTAATTTCTTCCTTCCAGATTTCAATGCATGTGTTAGGCTTTTCATATTCCTCTTTTTTCCTCTCTCCTTTTTTTTTCATTTTTTATTTTCTTCCAAACATTTCTTCTTCTCATTTTCGAAAGTCTCAAACTTTTGTTTTTCCATCCACAATAATTCCGCTGCCAACTTCTCTAATCGTTTCGTTTATCTATGCTGATTTCCAGCAGCGTCTTCTCCGCCTTCTTTCGGTTGTTTCGTCTATGCTAAAGTCAGATTCTTAGTTTTAGGTTTTTTTTACTGTTCTGTTTTAATGATATTGAATCGGACAGTTGCGATTCAGTCAGATTTGTGCAATTCAACACTTCTACTCTCATTTTCATTTCAAACACACGATTTAAATCGATTTACCTCCATTTTGAGTAAACTCGTGTATTGTACACGAGTTTGATAATACTAACTATGAACATTTAACAACAGGAAAAGAAACCCAAATAATCCAAAGGAGATGAAAGCCCACCTCCTCCACGTGTTTAGCAGAGCGTTGCTGATGAACTAAGTTAATGACCTCCTCATGAACAGCTCTTTTTCTCTTCATTACATCAACCCATTGACCAGGACCCTGCAACAATGCCATTATTGAAGAGATCATTTAACATATCTATCCATGAGGAAAGCAAAAATTCCAAAAAAAATTATTATTATAAAAAATGAAATGAAATTCAAATATGCAATCAATCTTCTTAAAAGTAAAAGAGAGATTTTCAATTAACAAAATTCAAGTTTGTTCAGCATGATACTAACTAATTTCGGGAGAAATCACAAAACTTAATTCAAATATTTGAACTAAATAAAGCCAAACAATATATTAACTTGCTGAAATTGAACATTTCCAAGTCATCGCATCTTTTCAACAACCCTAGAACAACCACCCACCCACCCACCCCCCCCCCCTCCCCAAAAAAAAAAAAAAAAAAAAAAAAAAAAAAAAAAAAAAAAAAAAAAATCCATTGTGGTCAAGAGGTTCAAGATGACATTTTGAAATCCTTGTGTGTAAAGTGTTCCTGTTCTTGTTATGTGAGTAGTAGGAATTGAAAGGAACAGAACACACAAACATATTTAACACATCAAACCGAGATTGACATTCTATCTTCATCAGCACAAAGTACTGGTCCATATAAACATTACCTAGATATATAATAAGAATAAGAATAAGAATAAAAGAAAGCTTGTAGATTCATCAACGACTGTTATCAAATTATTTAACCAACAACACAAGCGAAACAAACCTGTCGATGCCTTGACTTAGCAGTTTCTCCTTCAGCCTCCAATATTGTCTGCTTGGGTCTGGTGCAAATAAACAGTTGTTATAATCATGATTTATAAGGCCAAAACTAATTTTTTGTAGAAATGTTAAGCTTATTGACAAAAAAGGAAAATAATCTAATTGCATTGACCTGAATGTTTTTAAGCGCTCTGAGAAGGCCAATGCCATTAATTCACCACCTTCAAGAGCATTTTTAAAGATTGGATGCAACCCTTCACGAGGTAAGTCCTTTGCTCTTCTGATAGACTCTTTTGAAGGTAGAGGTTTTGACTTTAAATACATACGAAATGCATTTGAACAAGTTTTCTGCAGAGAAATCAAATCTGCTGAAGAATCAATTGTCTCTCTAATTCTATCAGAAGCAAGATCAATAACTGTCTGAGGGAGACGTCCATATACTGTTTCTCCACTTGCAATTGCATGGTCTATTTTAGAGAATACCCCCTCCTTATCAAGTAAGACCTCCTCCTCAGTAGGTGCAGCTCTTATAGGTTTTGAGAGAAAAAGATGAAGATCTAAAAGGTTAGGGAGATCTTCAGAAGTCACAAATGAAAATGCTGTACCAGTTCGACCAGCCCTTGCAGCTCGTCCAACTCGGTGTACGAAGATTTTAGGTTTTGGAGGGAAGTCCCAGTTGATAACATTATCAAGCAATGGGATGTCAATGCCCCTAGCTGCAACATCAGTCACTATTAAGAACATTGTTCTTCTTGCCCTAAATCTTGATATATGAATCTTGCGAGCATCTTGGTCCATTTCACCATAACATACAGACGGCTCAATGCCTTCCTCTCTGAACAAAACATTTAAAAACTCCACATGATGCCTAGTGGATACAAAAATCAAACTTTGTTGATGGGCACTGATTTGCTCTCTGATCAAATATAACAATGCTGCATTCTTCTCTTCTTGACGCAAAGTAAAAAAGACAAGCTTTAGATCGGGGCTAATCTTAGTGTCTAAATCAAGGCGCACAAGCTGGGGATCGCGAAGACCAGCCTTCGCAAACTCTGCAAGAACACTTGGTAAGGTTGCACTAAATAGCAAGGTCTGACGATTCTCACTCAGTTGGGAAAGGATTTTATGCAACTGCTCAGCAAAACCCATGTCAAACAGACAATCAGCTTCATCAAAAACTACATATTCCACTGTGCGCAAGGTCATGTCATCAACCTCAGCCAAATGGTGCATCAGCCTTCCAGGAGTGGCAATTATGATATCAGGATTTTGAGCCAATTCTTCAAACTGAGTTTCCATACTATCACCACCTACCAATAAACTAATTCGAAGATCTGCAGCAAATTATAGACAATAATTAAAACTCATTATCACTGCAAATTAGGAGAATTAATGGTACATTGCAAAATATTATAACCAATTGAAAGACATTCATAACACATCTACTCTTCAAGCTTTTCGTTATATGCCATGGCAGGCACATAATCTACTTCTAAAACAAAATTAATTAAAAAATCTAGCAAGTATCCAAATCTAAATTAATTAACAACTTCGATATAGTATGATCTTTGTCAATACATTTTCTTTTTTTTTTCTTTTGGCATCACCATCTTTCCTTGGTGACCTTCAAAGGGGACCCAGATGTGTGGCTATGGACTTTAGGACCTCAAAAAGAATTTTTGAGGAGAAAAAAGATATTTCATTGATGAATGAAATTACAAAAGGGAAGACAAACTTCCAGCAACAACCTTGGACCCAACAAAAGAGATCTACCAACAAGACTTGCCATTAATGATTTTCCTGTGAATTCAGGTGATGGTTCTAGAGACCAAAGCTAAGCATCCAGTTCCTCTGTGAAAATCAGCAAGGAAAGATGGTGAGATGAAGAAGCTCATTCAAGGTTTCGATAAAGACCAAGGTCCCTGAGAGCTATTCAATTTCCAAAGATCCACCACAGTTGCAATTCACGGCCAAATCTTTAATGGGTAATCTTGTTGGCAGGAATAAAGAACGAAATAGCCCTCTCTATGATTTCACTTGGAAGGGTCCTTGCCCAAAGAAAATCAAAATCTTCCTCTGGGAGCTTAGCGATGGAAGAATTAATGTTGTAGATGTTTATAGCCAAAGCATAGTTCAATTGGTTTTGAGATGAAACCTCATATGGCATCAGAGCACATAAAGCTTAAAGGCATTTGGTCCAAAAATAAAATTGGGATCCGATTCAAAAATGATGAACCCGATGCAATAGGATTGGGATATTTTGGTAAAATCAAATTAATCTTGGTTAATCCTTGATCAATTACATTTTAATTACCAACTTAGTTTTAACCTCTTTTAGTTATCCCATTAGGATTCTTGTAATTCTCTATAAATTGAGAGCTCCTGTACTACATAGCTTCTGATTCATAATAAAGACTTTGTTAGTTTCTTGGAGATTTTCTCTCCTTTAGCATTTAGGCTACATCAGAACCTCTTGGCGATGTCGATCGCAAGAGGGAGCTTCGTGAGTTGTGCTTGTTGCCAAACAACACACACTTAACTAGGGGGAACTCTTTAAATTCAAGAAGATCGAAAAGAAGTTTGAAGAATCATCCAAGAATGGAATTTTATAGAAGAACTACTACAATTTGGGACAAAAATTATTATTTTTGTTATGGAGAACTACCAAGAAAAACTGAGAAATATTCAAGAAGATTCAAGAATCAGTCCTACAACAATTATGATGAAGGAGCTTATTCAAGAACACCCAATTTGTACATTAATCCTCAAGTATTGGAAGAAATGAAGAAGGAAGTCAAGAAAATCCAACGTTTATTGGGAGAGATGACTCAATACATGGAGCAGCTTTCAAAACATTGGCAAGAACTTAAAAAAGAATTAATTCAAGAAATTCATTGTGAGGAAGAAAACGATAAACAAAAATTGGGGAGCCAACACAAAATTTCAAAAACATAAGAAAATATGATTGGAATTCTAGGTGTTGAAGCGAAAATCACTAGTGAAGACAAGGAGATTGGAATTCAAGTTGAAAAATATGATAAGCCGATTAAAGAAGAAATAACTTGTGGGAACGAAATCGACAAAAATACTTTCAAATTGGACCGCGCACAACCTCATTCGAAAGAAATTGAAGTCGTTGCAGAGGTAGAAATAAACAATAACCATGAGCGATGTGATTTGAAGAAAAAAAATTGTAGTAGAGTGTGCAACAACGGGGAAGATTACACATCTTGAATTGAAAGTTCTGACGAAGAAGAAAGGAGAAGAAGAACTCGTGACTGATGAAGAATATCGCCAGAAGATCGTTTGCAAGCCATTTGCAATCTTTGACAAAGAAGATGAAGCAGCTTCACGACCACGAAGTGAATATTTTTGCTAATTTTTTTCCCAATTTTCCCTTTCTGACTCGACCCATAAGAAACAACCTTGGACCCAACCCGATTTGAGCAATTCCCCCACTCATTTTCTTTTCGTTGACCCGAAAAAGAAGATCCAATATCATCTTGCTGAAATTTTTCAGCCCATGACCCATACAATTGGACCCAAAATCTTCCCCAAGCCCGTTCGAATTTGAAGTCCATACTTTCTTCATGGAAATTGCAACCCAACCCATATCTAAACTTACTGAAATAATTAAAATCCAACCCCAATTGGATTTTCTTCACACTTACAAAATGGATTTTCCTTCAATTTTGAGGGAGTCTACATTAACAATAGAGGCTTTTTTGGACAACATAAGTCTTGGATTAATTCATGATGATTGTGCTAAAAAAATTTATTCCGTTTCAAAAGAAAATCTTGGCTCGGCTTTTGCAATATGGATGTTGTTCGTATTGGTGGTTCAAAGATATAAGTGACTTACTTTTTTACTATTACCTTAATTTTTGGTTTAAAACTCGAGGACGAGTTCTTTTTTTTTTTTTTTTTTTGAGGAATAGAATATGATGTAATAGGATTGGGATATTTTGGTAAAATCAAGTTAATCTTGGTTAATCCTTGATTAATTACATTTTAATTACCAAATTAGTTTTTAACCTCTTTTAGTGAGCTTTTAGGATTCTTGTAATTCTCTATAAATTGAGAGTCACCTCCCCCTCTTGTATTACATAGCTTCTGATTCATAATAAAGACTTTGTTGGTTTCTTGGAGATTTTCTCTCCCCTTTTGCATTTAGGCTACATCAAAACCCAAAAGAAGCACCATCTTGACGGGGTATGTTGAGGATCCCACATTGAAAAAAGCAGGGGGTCTCACACTCTTCATAAAATAGATGGACTGCTCCTCTCATTGTCAATTGGTTTTGAGATGGAACCTTATATTATCTAATATGCCTTTCCTATTTGACATATGTGACTCACCGACTCCTCCTCACCATTGGAACCATTATTGACCAAAGCTACATGTAAAGAGTCATGCCCTAAGGAGGTCAAATTACTCCGATGGGAAATCTCTCATAAAGCCATCAACACCAAAGATGTTCTTCCAAGATGTATGCCTTTAGTCTAATATGACCATCTCCCCAGGCTGGTACTTACGCAAAGATGATGATGAAACACAAAGACATATCTTTGGCCACTGTTCTTTCACATGGAATTTTTAGAGCAGATTTTTTTAAAGCTTTAGGATGGTCAAGAGCTCTTCCAAAGGACATTAAAGATCTCCTCAACTATATCCTTGTGTGGGGCGTCCATTTCGAGGGGTCAAACCATGCCATGGAAACACATACAGTGGGCCTTTTTTGGATCCTATGGCTAAAGAGAAACCAACGAACATTCTCAGACAAAGCTCTCCCTTGGTGTAAATTATCTAGGCACTTTGCATCTTACACTTATGCTTCCTTTCTTGCTAATAGGGAAAGCCTTTTGTAATCTTCATGTATCATTGATCCCTTTTGCATATTTCATTATAAATAATCAAGTAATAAAAACAATTTACCTAAACGAAACCTCCAAAGTTAATACTCAATACAGACGTTTTTCCTATGTTTGGAATCCGCAGAATTGCTAACAATTCGACAAAATATCATAAACAATAACAGAAAACGTTAATAAACATGTGAAGTCAAATATGTTCCAATGGTTATTTCAGTTTAAGAACACGCGAAGTGATTCGTGCCAATACACATTGAAATACCCAAAATCTAATTAAGAGAATTTGACTGACCCGTGAATTTTCCAAGTTCCTTAGTGAACTTGAGAGTCTGAAGCGCCAAGTCCCTAGTAGGAGACAAAATGAGAGCCCTAACACCACCCTGAGGATCGTGCTGTTTAAGGCGCTCCAACATAGGCACCAAAAAAGCAGCAGTTTTACCCGAGCCAGTGCGTGCCATGGCCACAACATCAGCCCCGGAAAGAATGAGCGGCATGGTTTTCCTCTGAATTGGAGTGGGCACTCTGTAACCCTTGCGCTTGATTCCCCTGAAGACATTGGGACTGAGACCTAAGGACTCGAACCCTCCAGACTTGGCCTTCTTCTGCTGCTTCTCTTTTCGTTTCAGCTCCGCTTTGGAACTAACATGGAAAGGCTCATCCTGCTTCCCCATAGAATCCCCCTTGAGTTCGCGACGAAACTTTTACCAACTGCGATAAAAAGACCTGGCTGCCGGTGGGGATTCGATTCGGCGTGCGGCTGCTGCAACCATGAACGAGGGAGAAAGCAGAAGTGACGGACTCAACACTGTATGTTTTAGGTTTAGTTCTTTTCTTTTATTTATTTCTTCTTTTTTTTTTTTATAGAAATACATTTTCAGTCTGTCTAGTTTTAATTTGATTTCTGATATTAAAATATTATACATTTAGTCCTTATTTTGGTTTCAAATAGTCCTTAAGATGTGTTACAATGTTACTTTGAAATTTGAGTTTTGTTTCAATTTAGTCTCTAAGTTTCAAAATTATACATTTTTCACCTCAATTTTTCATTAAATACTCATGTATTTCAATCATTAAAGTCGAATGCATAGTATTAAATTTTCATCGATATGTCGATATTTTTATATTTCTATGAAGTCGATATCGATATGAGGATGAATCGATATTTCATCATATCGTAGAAAAAATTTAGGAAACAAAAAAAATAAACATCAAAATGTCACTAGTATAAATGATATACATATTTACTTATTTGAAAATAATAAAATGTTTATTTTTTAATTTAAATTTATTTTTAAATTCTTTTGTTTTTATAATTTTTCCAAAAATATCCATCAAAATCAATATTTTATAAATATTTTCATCAAAATTTTCGTAAAATTAAGACTCGATATTCCCATCAATATCAATATTTTAAACCTTGTGTCAATGTCTATTAATTAATTTAAAGGATTATGAAGTAGAAATTTTAATTTAATTTTAGGGTCGTTTTCAAATATAGAAAAATGAGCCAAACTATTTACAAATATAGAAAAAATTTACTGTCTATCAGCGATAGACCGCGATAAAATTCTATCGCGGTCGATCGCCGATAGATAGTAAAATTTTCTATATTTGCAAAAGTTTGATATTTTTTCTATTTATAGTAATTTCTATTAATTTTAGTACTGAAAATTAATTATTTTAATTATTTAAAATTAATTAACATCATTAACATGTAAGATGAAAAATAATATAATGAAAATAGAGGTTAAACATGCAAATCTAGAAGTCTATGGACTAAATGGAAACAAAACTCAAATCTCAAGAGTAAAACTATAATATTTTAAAACTTATGAACTAAATAGAAACTAAACTCAAAACTTATTGAATAAATGTATAACATTTTGAGACTTAGAGACCAAATAGAAACTAGACTCAAAACTTAGTCACTAAAAAAAAAAATTTTTTTTTCTTTTTTCTTTTTTACCATTAGTGAGGATATAGAAATTTGCACTGTCAACAAATATCAGATTTAGTGCAAAAATAGGGGTGATTTCAAAACAATTTGCAAAAATCAAGTTCCCGCAAAATTATTTGCAAAATTAGAGGTATTATTTTGTCGTTATTAAGTTCAGTCTCTTCAAAATACTGAATTGGCTAGAATTTAGTCTTTTGAAGAGACTAAACAACTTTGTGGTCAACCGGTCAGCGCAGAAGTGGCGACGAGGCAGATGGCGTGACTGTTGGTGAAAATTTGGATTTTTAAACAAAATGTAAATTTTTGGAGAGGTGAGAATCCCACATTGCTTAATTAAGCATTGGGATCTCACCTTATTTACTCTCTCCTTTAAAATTGGTCAAGTTTTAGAAGGGGCGAGGAGATAGGCTATGGTGGGCTTGGAAATAAGTTTTATTTTTCTTTTATTATTATTATTTTTTAAAATAAAAATTTAATTTATCGTTTTGCCCCTTGCCGCATCTACCGCATGGTCAACCGGTCTTTGCGCCCTCGCCATTTTCTCGATGCATGTTCTATGCCCGAGCGTCGTCCAGCAGTTGGCCTTCGAGGTGTATTTAAGGTTGGCTTTACGAGCTGAAATGGAGACAAAAAATTGTTTATTGAACGAGAACTTTTTAAGATTGTCCTATCTCCTATTTTCCGAGCATTCGAAGGGTGTGAGCATTCCGTTCATTACTTGTGCTAGTTTCAACTGAGAAAGACTTTTTTATGGGCTGTTTTATCTTGAAGACGGCGTGGCAACAACTCTAAACTATTTGCACCTTGGACAGAGCCGAAAAATGTTTTAAAGAGTGCGAGCTTTGCGACTCAGCCTTCACGAGTTTTTTGTTTTGCAAGCGTCCACTACCAAACGTTCAGTACAAGTTGCCCATCGCATCACTTGGCGTCCAACATTAGGCATCTAGCATTAGGCGTTGACCTTCGGGCATCCAGTTCCTTGGGTTGACCGTCAAGACGTTCAACTTCTCAACGCACAATACCAGATGTTGACTATCAAGGCGTTCAACTTCTCAACGCAGAGTACGAGTTTCAACAGTGACACTTTGGACGGTGGAGATGGGTTCAGTCTTTTGGAAAGACTGAACCTGTTGCACCGTTGAAAATTGATGTATTCTTCCCTGGCGTCAGTGATGCGTGATACGCGCAAGCGCACGCATCAAGTAACAATATAGTTAAAACAACCTTGACTAAGTATTGTCCTCAAGGAATTTGATTGATTATTCTTTTAGCTATGCAGAGATCATTCTAATTTTATTTAGGAAATTGAATTGTAATGACTTTTAAGATAAACTAATCTACGAAAGCAAATAAAAGTGATCAACTTATGAAAATTATTATTATCAACTAAAAGACGTTTTAGGGAATAGATTTCATCAAATGTATTATTCAACACAAATTCTTGACTATTGAACTAATTAAAACAACACCTAGATCTAGAAATCTTTTATCCGGATTGAATCTTTTGAAAACAATTTTTCTTTTACTCAAACCCTAATTACTAATTTATTGAAATTAGGCGATTAAGCAAAGAATTAAGAATATTCATCAACAATCTCTACCATTATCCAACTACTTTATGTGATTTCAAACAATAGTCTAGCATGCATGATCTAATCTAAAACTTACTGTTTAAGCAAGATTCTAAATCATGAAATCATTCCAACATTGCTCCAACATTCAAAAGTATTAAGAAAGGCCATGCTAGAAAGAGTAAATTTATTAATAGTCAAGAAGCAAAATGTTGAACAATTTAAACCTAAGAATTCATCTACCCCTAAACTATGAGAAATTTAGCCTAACATGGCTTCCATAGATAAAATCCACATTAGAACAATAAAATACAACAAATAAACCAAGAATAAAGAAAGGGAAGAGAAGTTATCTGGCTTCCAAACTCGTCTCCATGATGGATTTTGCCTTCCAACGATCCTTGAACCTTCCGACATCATAGAATCTTCATACTTCACTCTAAACTCTCTCTCTAGGTCTCAAATACTCCAAATTATGATGATAAAATTAGTTCCAGACCCTCCAATTTATAGAAAATCAAATACTTGCTCAATAAGAACTTTCCAAATTTGTAATTTTTTTATTTTGGAAAGTCGATGTCATGACGCTCTGGTAAAGCGTTGCTACGCTCTAGGCTTTTCTGCCGCAGCATAACGCTACACTCCTTTGAGCGTTGTTGCATTTTCCTATTCCTTGGTCTCGGGTTTGGAGCGTAGAGGGTAGTGTCACGACGTCGTGCACTGTGCTGCCCTATTTTTAGAATTTTTCATTTGTTCTTCTATTTTTTGGTTTTGGCTCGGTTTGGTTCTAACTTCTAAAACTTGTTATCTTCATTAATACCTGAAAACCATTAACAAACAACATTAAATCCACTAAAAACATCTCTAAATTAGAGGCAAATAATGCATATTTTAGGTGTGTTTCAATGCGACGGCACACTGACGACATTTGACCTGTTTTTTTTAATAATCAAATTTCAATTTTAACCCACCATTTTACCCACAACGATGGTTCACTTCACCTTAAATATTTCAAATATCCCCATAACCTCTCAACTCCTATTCAACATTTTCATTTTGAAGGTTAAAATCTCTCAAAACAATCTCAATATTTTCACTTTCAAGATACATTTTTTTTTTATTTTGATTGATATTTTTTCGGTTGTTGATCATGAATGCATGTTTACATATCTCTACACTATTTTTTAAAGATAGTATGCATAATAATAATATGATTTTTCATCTTGTACATTAACTATATCTCTTCTTCTATTTTCCCTCCATTATTATTAGATTGAAAGAAAGGTATTTATTTAATTTGTTTAGTGTACAATCATACATGCATGTTCCTTTATAGAAAAATAAATATTGATGATGTTATATCTTTTAATTCATCTTCTACATGTTTGTTTAGTTTTATTTAATTTCATTTTAGAATATAATTTTTAAAAAAATCTTGGATATTATGCATAAGATTAGATATCTCAATCTTGAAATACAATTTATTTACTTTGTTTAGTATATATCGTTCTTCTTCTATTTTCTCCTCCATATTATGCATAATTTTTCTCTTTTAAACTTTGCTTTGAATAATCTCATTAGTTTGCTTGATATTAAATGTATGTATGTATTTTTTTTAAGGTTTAGAGTTTAGATTTTAAAATGCATTGTTGCACTATTATGTTGAATAAAGAAAATCGTTGGTTTATTGTATTTCTACAATGAGAAAAGAAAATGATTGATTTATTGTGTACTTTTAGTAAGTATTATTACTATGTTAACATGTAAATGCATGATTTTTTTTTTCTTTCTATTTTTCTCATGTATGAATATTTATTTTTTATATTATGTGTCATGTTTGGACATATATGATTTTGTAGAGTTTGATAATGCGGGAAAACAAAATTTCGTATATGTACTTAGATCTACGTTAGCTTTGTTGTAAATATGTCATGAGAGTTTACATGAGATATAAATCAATTTGACTCAAAGACAAAAAAGAAAAAAGAAACAAACAAAATCAATTCTTTATTGTGTGTGTAAAATCAATTCTTTAGTTGAACAACGACTAAAGGTATCTATAGATAAATTTAATCTTTTTCTCAAATGGTCTTGTTATCTTATGACATGACAACGTATATATATATGTAGAAACAAAACACCAACGATAGTGTATTTTTTATTTTTTTCGAACAAAACATCAATTAACGGTTGAGTTTCAATTATAATTTAATTTAATTAAAGAATAACCATATTTTTTCTGCAATCATTTTATTGGAATAAAATGTACAATATTGCTTTCAATAATTAAACAATCAAGACTTCAAGTCCATTTGTCGTTACTCATGAGATTAATGTTTATTTTTTAAGGTTCCAAGATATTTCTTTGACAAATCAAGACTAAATTATTCCAATTTAACCATATTTTTACTATATATAATAAATGATAGTAATGACAATAATATTTAATATATATATATATATAATCTATTAAAAAACTACTATCTTCGAAAAAAACTTTTTTGGAGCTTCTCTCAAATTCAAAATTTACAAAGTATGTCTCCCACTTAACTCTAAATAATAAAATAATATATTAAATTAAATTCATTTCCTCTCTCCTACACTCATTCTCACGTTTCTCAATTTTAATTTCCTCCCTAATAAATAGATTCTTATTATTTATTGTAATAAATAAATAATATAACCTAACATTTTCTTTTATATATAATCAAACTATTATACTTTTCTACACAAATGTTATTAAGATAAATTAATTATCATTTAATTATTTAATATAAAAGAACTTCAAAAGTTTTGTAATCTCCTCATTTCTTACCTCTATAAAATAGCTCATTCTCACTCATTTCTTACAACAAGTAAGGTTTTTCTTCCTCATTTTATACTTTTCATCTTACATTTTTTTATTCTCGATGGTTTATCTATTTTATTTCTAATGTTAATTTCTTAATTATTATAGTAGACCACTCACATTTTCAATTTTTGAAGCAGTTTTCTTTAATAGTCTACAAATTGGTGAGATGTAATTTGTTATCTAGTGACTTTCTACTTTTTTCTAATAATATTTTGAGATTTTTCTTATTCTATCTTCTTCATTTTGAGATTATTTTTTCTCTATATTTTACCTTTTAGGTAGTTTCTTAACTATTGCAACAAAATACTAGTCTTTTCAATTTTAAAAGTAATCTTCTCTAATCGTCTTTAAATTGGTAAAAGGAATTTTACCTTTTTAAACTTTTAGTGAATTTCAAATATACCTTTGTTTAAACGGTTGGAAATGACTAGTCAATTAGTCATTTGTTGGAATGACTTGTCATAAACTTATCCAAAATTTATAAATGTATTTTCATATTTAACTTAAATTTGAAAACGGTTTTTTGTATTTAATTTATATATGAAACGTTTTCCTATTTAATTTAGATATGAAAAGTTTGTGTATTTAATTTAGATCTGAAACATTTTCTATATTTAATTTAGAAAGACGTTTTTGTTAGATTTTTACAAAAAGAAAAAATGGTTGTTTTATCAAAAGAGAAAAATTTTGAGTTTTGGCTAATTTGTCTCTATTTTAATGATTTAATTCTAAGCAAAGTTTTCACTTGATTCCAATCCTTTTTCGACGAGTGCACGTCTGAGAAGGGTGTTGTGTTAACCTTGGGGAGCAACCGGCTTCTGGCGATTTAGCACCGAGGTCGCACTGATTTTGCTTTCAAGGCAGTGGTTTCCACAGCACAACAGTTAAGATCCAAAATTGTTTTCTTTTCTACGCTCCATTTATAACAACTAGTGTTGTACCACGTGCAAATGCACGTGTGTATGTATATTAATATTATTCTCCAATTGATAATTTCATCCTTAGATTTGTAATTGTTGAACTAAAATAAGTAAGAATTTAAGACATAATTTGTTATTTCTTTACCATTTTGTTGTTGCACAAATCAAAATTTTGGTTCAGATTTAAAACTAATTTAAGCATCTATATATAGAAAAAAAAAAGTAAGTTATATTTTAGTTTTATATAATTGTTGAGATTTGAAATATAAATTTATTTTATAATTAGTTTTAATCTTATAGGTTGTCATATGGTTAAAACTTTTGCTTTTATTTATATTTATGTAATGATAGAAAATATTTTCTATAGTCATTTTATTTTTCTCTCTTTAAATATCAAGTTTTTAAACATTATTTCTTTATTTGGTTATTTTGATCTACTTTTAAAAGTTGTTTTTAAAATTGAAGTTGTATTTTAAAAGCCCATAGAAAAAACAATAGTTTTAAGAAAAAATTTCATATATAGAAAAAATGTCAAACTATTTACAGAAAATAGCAAAAAAAAAAAAAAAAAAAAAAAACACTGATAGACATTGATAGACTTCTATCAGCATCTATCACTGATAGACTTCTATCATTTCTAACGTTGATAGACCTTGATAGACTTTTATTAGTGTCTATCACAACTTTCTAAAAATTTTGCTATTTTGTGTAAATAGTTTACTTTATTTTTCTATTTTTAAAAATTTTCCTAATTTTAAAACTAATTTCTTTATTTTTAAATTCAAATGTATTTTTACGAAAAGTAGAGAACACACTACTGAAAATATTTAGCAAACATAATTTTTAAAAATATCAAACAATCCTAAACACATATTATTCTATTAAGTAAAATAAGTTATTTTGTGTGGCTATGAAGTGACTTGATGCAAGTTTTTTTTTTTTTTTTTTTCCTTACAAAAGTTTTATAAATCGTAGTTATGATTTGTGTTTGGAAACCAACCTTAAAAACACAGGTTTCTCATTTTGAATTATTTCATTTTTTTTAAACCAACCTTAAAATAAGGTCGTATTTGGTAACCATTTAGTTTTAATTTTTTTAAAAAAATTAAGTCTATAGACACTACTTCCAACTTCAAATTTGATCTTCCTTTGTTATCTAATTTTTACCAATTGTTTAAAAAACCAAGCCAAAATTTAATACCTAAAAAAGTAGCCTTTAAAAACTTATATTAAAGTAGTCGAAATTGTACTAGGTTTATTTAAGAAAATTGTAACTACTTTGGCTTTTGTTTATTATCATTATTATTATTTTCAAAAGACATACGCATGATTTTAACTATTGAATATTTAAAATTAATGTAAATGTGTAATGATATATTTGTAATTTATTAATAATTAAAAGGGTAAAATGGTCCAAACAAGTCTTTTAAAGATTCTAGCTTTTTAAATATTGTTTTTTTTATGAAATATTATTCAACAAAATTACTTAAGATTAATTTTATAAATTCATGTACTAAAAACATTATATATTCCTATAATATAATTTTCTTTTGTTGGTTAAATATTTTTATGGGTAAGTATTAGTCCCTAATGTTTGTATTTTATTTTGTTGGCATGATGCCAATTTATTGTTTATTTTTTAACTTGTTTTTATTGAGTAATTATAAACCAATTGACACATAATACTTAGGAGGTGTTTGGGGTGAGGAGTGAAATAGTGAAGAGTAATGAGTTATGAAGTGTAGGGAGTTGTAAACTCTGGGAGCTCACAGTGTAAGGAGTTGATAAGATTCGATGTTTTTTAGTAGTGGGACCCGCAACTCCTTGGGCCAAACAAGGAGTGGAGTTCAATACTCCTACTTCCCAATTTCTTGGGTCAAACACACTCTTAGTGAATTAGAGAAACCTTAGAGGAAAAAATTCATCTAAGGTATTGAAGAAATTTAAGGTTTTGAGTTAAATATGTATTACGTCGGGTTTGTTATTAGTCAATTCTAAGATTTATAGATATTGGAAGACTAAACTGAAAAATGTTTAAAGTCCCTAAATATGAAATTTTGTTAAGTAATAAAATTAAATTGAAAAGGCACTCAAACTTTTATAATTGATTGTCATGTTTTTAACTCAACAAAACTTGAACTAAAAATTTATACAATTAATTTATATTTTAATTATAAAATTAAAATACACACGAATTAAAGAGAAGATTCTATTGCAAAAGATGAAAACAAAGAATTGGTGTGAATTCAATGAAAACTGACATTTATATTTATTTCTTTAATTTTATCTTAGCTTGAGCACTCGATACATAATATCTATCGTATTTATCGCATCGTCAAATTTCAACAAAAATACATTCCACCAAATAAAATCACATATGTATATTTGGGTGACTATTTAAGTCATGTCACTTTTGAAATTGTCGTAACTCACTTCGATCATCTCACTGCTCTTCAATTAGATATAGATAGCATCTTGTAGCACCCTTGAATTGCGTATATTGCATCTCAACCTAACATTGATGCCTATCAGCCTTTGTAAATAAATTGATTTCAGGTCAAGTGAGAGAAAAGGTTTGGTTGGATAACTTACGAAAACTTTGAAAAACAAAGCCACGAAAAGTTGAAAAATATTTCGAACTACATTGTTATGCTTAGTGTGACTTAATATCTCTTCTCATTTCTTTTGACCGTTTTCAAATGAGAAGTTTCCACCTTGTTGTTTATATATATATCTATAGAGAGAATTGGGAAGAGACTCATTGGTTTTAGTTTTTTTTCTACATTATTTGGTTTAAAATTTTCCTTATATATTGATTACAATTTTTAGTTTAATACTGTGTTAGAATTTGTTTACATTTTCCTTTGGCTTTCATTTCCTTTTTTAAAACTTTAATTAAGAATAATGTGTAAAACATAATTAACATCAAATATGCAATTAATTTGACAGTTTAACCGTTTCTATTACCTTAATTATTGTATTTATTTTTATGTTATTTTATTTATTTCTTTAGCCATCGATACCTCAATCATCCTTATCTTGAAAGTAGGTTTATTTTTCTTGCAAATTATTTTTATCTTTTTAAGAATAAATTTAAATGAAATTCGATGATACAAAAAAATTTCATGTTTTTTTTTCTTTCAAAAATGAAGTACAACTTCATTTACTTTGTTTGTACTTAAAAAGTATTTTTTATTAATTATGAGTGACATTGGTTTGTTAATTTAAAAATTGGTAAAGAATAAATTTAATATATTATATATTATAGATAAGAGATTGGAGTTTATTGCATTACTTAAAAAGGTTTTTCAATGGAGTGTCTTGAAAAGAAAAACTAACCTCAATTATTATCATACGAAGAGCTGTATAAACTATAAAGATGGAGTCAAATCAATCAAGTAAATTTGGTCATATAATCATCTTCATCTATTCAAATTAATAAACTATTTAAAGACAATTATTATATTAAATTGAATCACAACTAAATTCAATTCAAAATAAAAAGGAAACTCACAACTAAATTTTACGGTATATGGTAAATTGCAATTGTCTTCAAAACTTCAATCTTAATGGTGATATGTTTATTCTTCCAAACCTCTTTTCACCTTAAAATTCTCTCTATCGAAGCTAAAAAAACGCTTATATATCTCATCTTGCTCATTCATCTCTTTTGATTGTCATTTGTAATACGTCGTGTGTCGTTGTCACCATTTGTCTAAAGGCACCATCGTCATTCACCATATCTATGTTGATGTCGTCATAATTTGATTCTTCATTATTGGTTAGGACAATTTGGTCTAAAACGATAGTGTTAAACTTGTGTATATTATTTGACCGTGAGAAAATTGTTATTCTTTTTTTTGGGATTGTGAGCAGTATATATTAGAAATAAGTGTAACTAGTGTTATTGAATCTATAAAAAAAAAAAAGTGTGTATTTATAAACTTTACATGGGATTTTAACCATTCTTTTATGTGAAATTTTTAAAAATAGAAAAATTAGGAAAACTATTTACCCAAAATAGCAAAATTTTTAAATAGTTGTGATAGACGCTGATAGAAGTCTATCAGGGTCTATCAGTGATAGAAATGATAGAAGTCCATTACTGATAGATGCTGAAAGAAGTCTATCAATATTTATCAGTATTTTTTTTTTGCTATTTTCTGTAAATAATTTGACAGTTTTTCTATATGTGAAAATTTCACTTCTTTTTATTGTTTTAATAATAATAACACTTTTAAGATTAATTTGTAACTGTCATTGATATTATTATTATTTTAGTATATAACTGTCATTATTTAATCCATTGGTTTTTCTTATGTAGAATTTTAATAGTTATTTGTTTTCTTTGAAGTAATATTAAAAATAATAAGTAAATTTGTATTTATAAAGAAATAAAAATGAAAAGTGATTTTGTAAATTTTAAATAGTCGTAATTAATGACATAAATAATTTAATTTTCTGTTTATTTGTTAATGAAATTCAAGAATTTTCTATAATCAAATTATTTAACAATAAAATATATTTTTTTAATAATAAAATAAAATGATTGAATATATAATAAAAATGAAAGTCTTTGATAATAACATTTTTGCAATTCAGTAAAAATAACAATGTCAAGGTCTTCCTTAAATTAATATAATTAGAGTGTATTCGTTAATTAAATTAATATAATTAGAGTTAACAATTATATAACTAAAGAACAACTTTACATATTTTAGCCTTTTAAAAGACATTAATTATGCGTTATAAAAAAATACATTAATTATGTATAATTTCTAATTAATAGTGGCATATTTGTAAATATTAATTTTAATATAGGGGTAGAATAGACCAAAAAAGTTTTTCAAACATCTTGCCCTTTTAATATATTATAGATTTGAAAGCAAAAATTCTTTGTTCGAGGGGAGGATTGTGGGAATAGATCACTCAAAAGTAGTTGTGGTATGATCCATGTTTGAACTGTATCAAATAAGCAATATGCTATGGTAAAAAAGAGTTAGCCTAGATAAGAGGCTCAGTTGGTCCTTTGTTCGAGGGGAGGATTGTGGGAATACGACCAAAGTCCCACATTAGTTAGAGAAGGAGATGATCATGGGTACATAGATGTACATATATATTTCAATTGATTGAAAGTATAAAATTATTGAGCATGTCTAGGATCTTGAAAAGAGAAAATATCGATTAACTATTTAGTAGTTTATGAAGAGACATTGAAATAAATCAATTAAGTGTATGTAAATAAGACATCGAATATTCTGATGCATACTCTCGTATGACTAAAATAGCTAATATAGAGTCTTGATAACATTTGCAGCAATACGTGGCCATCTAGTACATCAGATGGACGTAAAGATAACATTCCTCTATGGTGACTTGAAAGAAGAAATATATATGTGACACTACCTGAAGGTATGTAAATTTACACAATCTCTATATGGTTTTAAAGTAAACTGTTGTGATACATGTGTTTACTCAAAGTTGTTTGGAGCTGATTGTGTGATTATCTGTTTGTATGTTGATGATATACTGATTTTTTTATACAAACATAGATGTAAGTAACAATACTAAGTTATTTATGTCCTCACATTTTGAAATGAAAGATTTAGGTGAGGATAATGTGATACTTGGTGTTAAGATAAGGAAAATTGAAAATGGAAATCAATCACACATTGAAAAATGCTAAAGAGATTTGATTGCTTTGATGATGCTCCTTTAAGAACACCTTATGATGCTAGTATGAGCCTTAAGAAAAATAATGAAAATGGTGTTTCTCGATCTCAATAGGCAAAGATTATAGGAAGTGTTATGTTTTTTATGAACTATACTAGACCTGTTATTGCATATGATATGAGAATATTGAGTAGATATAAACATAATCTTGATAAAGATCATTTGATTGTCCTTCGTCATTTATTAAGGTATCTTAAAGGGTATAATAGTATATTATTTGCATTTTAATATTTTTCTACCATATTAGAAGGGTAGTGTATGTAAACTCGGGGGCATTAAATGACGAAGTAAGCTCTACTAGTAGATATATGTTCTTATTGGGTAGATGAACTATTTCATGGAAACTAGCAAAACAAACTTATATAGCAAAGTCCACTATGGAGTATGAATTTATTTCTATATAATTAAAAGGACAAGAGGCTGAGTGACTTAGAAGCCTACTAAGAGATGTACCATTGTGGGGGCATTAGTACTAGTCTCTTTAAACTTTGATTCACAGGCTGTCATAGGAATTGCCAAGAATAGTGTGTATGATGGCAAGAGGAGGTATATACACCTTAGACATGAAGTTGTGAAATAGTTACTGAAAGGAGGATTATTTCATTGTAAGATTTAAGAGGAGAGGAATTTAGCAGATCCTCTCACTAAACCATTATAGTAGTCCATAGCCCTCTATTTGGGTGGTCTATTATGATAGACTTGATGGTCCATAGCCCTTCATTTGGGTGGTCCTAGTACGAACGTGATGTATAGAACTAAAACCTTTAAAAATTCTATAGCCCTTCTTTTGGGTGGTACTGGTATGGACTTGATGGATAATTGTAAAATCTCCATAACTCAGTTTTGAGTGTTTTGTCTTTGACATACTTAATGAAGTTGATCTTGGTATGGACTAGATGTGAAGTCTTCATAGCTCAGTTTTTTAGTGGTCTATTACGATAGACTTGATGAAGCAATTAACGTGATTGTGAAGGTTGACCGCCTTCTATGGAAAAGTTTAAGGGTATTTTTCTAGAGCTTTCACGTTGATCTGAGGTTTTATGTGCATGGCCTTAAATAGCATGCTTTTATCGTGGAATCGATGGAAATTTAAGAAGTAAAATGTATTGTGGGGGTCTCCACCTTAGTTATTGAAAGTTCAAGAGGCAACTCAGTCTCTCTAACAAAGTTGTTGCCCTACTTCACTATGCATCAATTCAAATCATCAAGATATTGATGTTTAAGTTTAAGTTTATTCTCCTATATTTTCTCAGATAAATTATTTATTATTTTTTAATTGCCAGTCATTCGTAGGGGATTGTTGGAAATGACTAGTCAATTAGTCATTTGTTGGAATGACTTGTCATAAACTTAGCCAAAGATTTATAAATGTATTTTCATATTTAATTTATATTTGAAAACGATTTTCTGTATTTAATTTATATATGAAACATTTTCCTATTTAATTTAGATATGAAACGTTTGTGTATTTAATTTAGATTTGAAACGTTTTCTATATTTAATTTAGAAAAACGTTTTTGTTGGATTTTTATAAAAAGAAAAAAAATGGTTGTTTTAGCATAAGAGGAAAATTTTGAGTCTTGGCTAATTTCTCTCTATTTTAATGATTTAATTATGAGCAAAGTTTTCACTTGATTCCAATCCTTCTTCGATGAGTGCACGTTTGAGAAGGGTGATGTGTTAACCTTGGGGAGCAACCGGCTTCTGGCGATTTAGTATCGAGGTCGCGCCGATTTTGCTTTCAAGACAGTGGTTTCCATGACACAACAATTAAGATCCAAAATTATTTTTTTCTACACTCCATTTATAACATAAACATCACAATTCACAAAAAAGAAAAGAAAAAAAAAAAGAAAAAAATTAAAATTGTTTAAATGCTATCATTGCACCTTCCCTCTCAGTATTTAGTATTCTTTTTAAAACCTTAACCATTAAATACCAATTAGCTACTAATGAGTTTCCATACACTTATACTAAAAAACAGTATTAATTAATTTATACATTCATGTGATTTTTATATTTATATTAAAATAAAAGCCAATATAATAATATATCTTAATTTTTTTTATCTATCTAAACTAAGTAAGGATTTTTTAAAAATATTTTTAGACTCAAATACCATTTCAAATTTCTATTTATTTCTTATGTCATTCTTTAAAAAAATTTCAATAAAAAATCGTGAAATTTATTTTTAGTACATACAAAAAAAAATTGTGAATTGCTGTTACTTACTTATTTAATTATTATAATTATTATGGTTAATAATGTTAATAATGTTTAGTTAATGTAAAAAGCAATACACCCCACTACACTTTTATTACATTAATTTAACTAAATATCAAATTTTAAAAGTTTTAGAATTTAAAAAGTTTTGTAACTCTCACCTTCTACTTCTATAAATAAGAGTTTTCTTGATTACCATTTTCCACCAACTCCTAAAAATTCATTATATTCATTTTTGATCTCTCAATGCATTGTTCTAAATGTTACCTCACTCTTCAAGGCATCTCAAAGATGATGGTACGAGTTCATTTTACAAAAGGATGATCTTGTATTCTAGATTTTGTAGTTTTTTTTTTTTTAATATGATAGAGGGGTGGAGTATTCGAACCACAGACTTTATGGTTGCTAACATATACTATATATCAGTTAAGCTAGCTCGATTTACCCTAGGCTTGGTGATGTTACAACTCAACTTTGATGAAGTCAAATAAGAAGTGTCTATCAATTATTGTGGCAGCAAATCTATTCGTAAAAATATAAGTGTATAACTAGGATTATTTCCTTTTTTTTTCCTTTTATAATATATGTATTATTTTTGTTTATAATATTTTTTTTGACAAAATAATAAATTTATGGGGAGTTTTTAAAAATAGAAAAATAAGGGAAACTATTTACATAAAATAGCAAAATTTTTAGATAGTTGTGATAGACGCTGATAGAAGTCTATCAGGGTCTGTCAGTGATAGAAATGATAGAAGTCTATCACTGATAGGTGCTGATAGAAGTCTATCAATGTCTATCAGTGTTTTTTTTTGCTATTTTTTGTAAATAGTTTGACATTTTTTCTATTTGTAAAAATTTCTCTAAATTTATTGATATATTATAAACTAATGTTCTTCGTTGAGAAAATAATTTTGTAACCTAATGTTTCACAAAAAAAAAAAAAAAAAATTAATTAGCAATACTAAATTAATAATTAATCATCAACAATAGAAGAATACAATACAACAAGTTTTATCATTCCATCTCTAATCAATTAAAGATTTTTTCTTTTAATTATAATTATAAGTTATAATATAAAATTAAATGAGTAAACAAATGTATAATTTTTTTAAAAATAACTAATAGATAATTATTTACAAATTTAATGAATACAATTTATTATCTTTGGGTAAATTTCAACTTTTATAATTATTAGCAAATGATTACAAATTAGTTTTTAAAGATCGTGAGCATCTATATGTAGTAGGTGAGATAACTAACCCTTAAAAAAAATTGAGTTCGAGAGGGTGGTGGAAAAAAGGCAAAAAGTTTTTAAATTATATATGTCATTATTATTAGTAAAATTATAATTTTTTTATAAATTAAATAAAAATACCTTTCTATATTCCAACTTTTTACATTCTATTTATTTTATTATAGATAACTTAAATTCATTAATCATTTAAAATTAAATTATTTTAAAATAAAATATATATATATTGCATGTGGTAACACATCAGAGATTTTTTAAATGTTTTCATACAATATATTAAATCACCACTAATGTTAAAAAAATAGCAATTATGTATAAGTTCAATATACAATACACCAATCCTTTTCAAAAAAAAAATATACAATACACCAATAATAATAAAAATAATTATTATTATTCAAAATATATTATTTTATCATTCATTATAAATTGTATACGTTTAACACATAAACTATTATAAAATAAGTATATATATAAAAATAACTTACTTTTACTCCAAAAAAAACTATACTTAAATTTAGTTTAATACTTAGATTTTTTTTAAAAAGGAATACACGTGCAATGCACGTGGTAAAACACTAGTATATATATGCTTCTAACCATAAACCCTAAATTGAAAACATCAATTTTAAACCATAAATTCTAAATTCAAATTTCAAACTCTAAACTCAAACCCTAAATTCAAAACTCAATCTCTGAACTCTAAATTTAAAACTCAAACCCTAAACCTAACCTTAAATTCAAATGATAAATTTACTATAACCCATAAGCTTAAGCTTTTGAGTTAATTATCCTAAAAGAGATCAACGGTAAATTGAAAAAACCACCCATGAGGTATGGTGGTAGTTGCAACGCGATACCCTCAAACTTTCAATTGTAAAAATTGGGCCCCTAAACTTCTACAAGTGTTAAAATTGGACCCTCAAGCTTACAATAAAAGTAGAAATTGGACTCACAAATGATAAAAATTGAATCCTCAAGCTTATACAAATGTTACGATTTATACAATTATGTAAGTTTGAAGGTCCAATTGGACCTAATTTTAACACTTATTTAAGTTTGGGGGCTTAATTTTTGAAATTAAATGTTTAAGGGTATTATTGCAACCACCACCATATTTTAAGGGTCATTTTTGTAATTTTCCAAAAAAACTTTTGAGTCAATTGATGATTTAACATGCGTGAACCTCGATAATGTTATTTCCTCTCAAATTAATATTGATTTCCACTTGTTAGAGTCTTTAACAAATTTTCAAGCCCACGATTGAGGAAGATTGTTATATTATTAAATTTACTACATCCTATAAGCTTAAAATTTTAGGTCAATGAGTGATTTAGTAGTATAATTATGCTCCAACAAACTAACCATTTATGATCTAACAACAAAAATAAAAGCATATTACGGTCTTATAGTTGCCCTAAAAATGCTGATGCTACTACAAGAAGGGATTAATGGAACATGACAATATACTTTTAACTTTGAGGCTTTTAAAAAAGTAACAATTTTCTTTTTGGGGAATTTTATTTATGGTGTGCATCATTTTCAACTTCAATTTAATGTCCATCATTTCAAATTTTAGTCTTGTGTGTGTGCGTGTTTTTTTTAAAAAAAGGGTTTTATACTTGTGTAGGGTTAGAGTTTCTTTTTATTTTCATCTCTCATCGATCTTCTCTTCACTCAAATTTAGCTCATAAGTCGTTGGACTCCAATTCTCACCTATTTACTGAATCTCTTTAATTAGTGGATGATTAAGATCCCGTTTAGATAGACTTTTGAAGTGTTTATAAACATTTCTTTTTCACTTATTTAAACACTTAAAGTCAATCCAAATGGGTCAGCTACCCACTGCATCAACCGACTAAACCACACGGGATAACAAGTCTGTTGGAGCAAACATATTTTCATTGTAAAAGGTTAGCATTTTCTTTCTTTGTTTTATTGCTTTTGAAATTTATGATAGAAATGTTGGTTTTCAATATATATTCTCTAGGCTATTTTGCATTATTTCTGGTATTTGGTTTGTCATGGATTTCTCAATAATGAGTCTACACGTGTCCTGTATGGTCTCTTTATATTCTGTTGGTGGCAAGGTTCAATTTTCTATAATCCATGCATATTCGCCACCCAGTTACTGTTCTCGAGGGAATTAGTTCGTTCTTGCTGTTGGTAATAACCGTCATTCCTCCTTTCTTTGGAACACATTGCACTGGGCTCACCCAACTGCTATCTGAAATACGATAAATCACTCCTGCGTCGAGCCACTTGATTATTTCCTTCTTGACGACTTCTTTCATCGCAGGGTTTAATCTTCTTTGTCGTTCTATCGAACCAGCTGTCCCTTCTTCGAGCCTAATTTTGTGCATACAATAGGAGGGGCTAATTCCTCGAATGTCTGCGAGAGTCCAGCCTATGGCTTTAATATGTTTCTTCAGGACACGCAATAAAAGGCATTCGTTAGTTTGTGTGAGAGATGAGGAAATGATAACAGGTAAAGCGATGGTGCTTCTTCCAGTGACGGCTTTGTTTTCGCAAGTGTTCTGTTGCTTAAATCAATAGCTTCGAATGTGTTAGCTGTGTGTATAGCTGAGACATTTTCCTTTGCATCCAGCAACAGGATTTCATCTTCTCCTGCATACAAATTCTCCGAGCAAGTTTTTATTGCTTCCCAACAATTCACCTCCCTGTTTTCCACAAGCTGACAGGATTCAGTGTCATTGGGGTATTTCATTACATTGAACATATTGAATTTAATTTGTTGATCGTCAACACGGATGATCAACTCTCCCTTCTGGACATCAATCAATGCGCGCCCGGTTGCTAGGAAAGGCCTTCCCAATATTATTGGCACTTCTTTGTCAGCCTCGTAATCTAATATGATGAAATCAGCTGGAAAAATGAACTCGTTGACCCTCACTAAGACATCCTCAATTTTTCCTTCAGGGTGCATTATAGATCGGTCAGCCATTTGCAGGGTTACACTTGTGGGTCGAGCCTCGCCAATTTCGAGCTTCTTAAATATAGAAAGCGGCATCAGGTTGATGCTTGCTCCCAAATCGCATAATGCTCTTCCCACATCCATCCCTCCTATTGAACATGGCAGTGTAAAACTCCCAGGATCTTTCATCTTCTGGGGAATGACATTTTTGATTAATGCGCTGCACTCTTTCGTCAGCGTAATCGTCTCTATATCCTCTATTCTTCGTTTTTTTTAGAGTATGCCTTTTAATAATTTGACATAACTTGGCATCTGCTCCAATGCTTCGATTAAAGGAATATTGATGTGCAGTTGTTTCAAGTGATCCATAAAACATCGAAATTGATTCTCATCATTTTTCTTTCGCAGCCTTTGAGGGAAGGGTGGATGCACCGGTTGCTCTTTTTCACCAGTACTCTGCTTCTGCATTTGCCTTCCTAGCATTATCGTGGGCTATTGATTATTCTGTGCTACGGGATTCAAACACGTTGTTTCTGGTTTGCTGGTGGTATTCCTAGTGAGGTCAGTATCCGTTCGGGTTATTTTTTCGCTGCGCA
Organism: Lagenaria siceraria; assembly: GCA_002890555.2. NCBI lineage: Eukaryota > Viridiplantae > Streptophyta > Magnoliopsida > Cucurbitales > Cucurbitaceae > Lagenaria > Lagenaria siceraria. The sequence continues at coordinate 12,641,015 of CM016483.1, read as the reverse complement.
ATGTCACTGCTTGACATTGTTCTTTGCCATTACTTTTTGGTGCCTCTGTATTACTTGGAAGGACACCAGGCGTCCTACTACGGAGTTCCTCAGCGATCTGTCCCATTTGAACCTCCAGATTACGAATGGATGAAGCCTGGCTCCGAATCAATGCATCATTTTTCATAATGTACGATGTCAGCAACTTTTCCAAACTGGTTCCTGAACTTGACTCTGGCTGGGGTCTGTTGTATGGTAGCTACTGGTTATGCGTCCCTGAGTTTCCTGTGAAACTGGATGCATGACTATTGAAGCCCGGAGGTGTAGTCCTGTGAACTTGTTGCGGACTCCTGGATTGTTCTCCAGTATTTTGCTGATTCCCTCTCCATTGAAAATTGGGGTGATTTCTCCACCCGAGGTTGTATGTCTTCGAATATGGGTTGTTTTTAACAAAACATACTGATTGGGGATTATAAGGACACATATCAAACCCATGGGGTTCACCGCATCCCACACAACTGAGCACTGCCTGATTTACCAAGCTAACTTGTTTTGCCTGGCCATTTGCAGAATTACTAGTCGTTGCCATATTCTGGAGAATAGTGGTCATTGCCGCCATTTGAGCTGATAGTTGAGCCACCGTGTCGTTTTCAATCGAGTGGACGCTCCTTTTTCGCTCTAGAGTTCGATTTTCATACCCTTCATCATCCCACTCAATTGTATTACGCGATATTCTGTCAAGAGTGGCTTTGGCTTCAGCATATGTTTTGTCCATTAACCCTCCAGCTGTTGATGCATCTGCTATGGCTTGCGACGCACTGCCTAACCCATTGTAAAACATTTCCATCTGAATGCAATCAGAAATTCCATTATGTGGGCAGTTTCTCACCAACTTCTTAAATCGCGTCCATGCGTCACTGAGGGTTTCAGTATCTTTTTGCATGAAGTTTGCAATCTCGCGTCGGCGTCGTACATTCACTGTTGGAGGAAAAAACTTCTGCATGAATCTAGTGACCATTTGCTCCCAGGTGGTTATCTCACTAGGTTCTAGGGAATAGGCCCATTGTTTCGCTTCATCGCGTAAGGAAAAAGGGAACAAGGTCAATCGAATTCCTTCTGGTGTAACCCTGGAATATCGAAAGTGTTGCAAATCTCCATAAAACTGGTGAGATGCGCGTGTGGATCTTCGCCAGGTGCTCCTCCAAACTGGCCGGCAGTTTAGAGCATCTGAAGCATCATTGGCTTCATTTCAAACCTTGTCCCTTCAAAGACTGGTCGTGTTATTCCAGGCGAAAAATCGTATAGATTAGGTGACGCGTATTCTCACATTGGCCTATCACGATCATGCGCCAACAAAATCGGATTAGGCTGAACGACGTTAGCTTCTTGATTTGCTGGGTTGCGTTGTTCAGCCATGTTTCTCGCTTGTCTCCTTTGCCGGTTTCTTCTGATCCTGCGTCGGAAGGTGCATTCAATTTTCGGGTCAATACCAAGCTCAGGTTTCGAGCCTTCGCTCATATACTGTTTGTGACCTCCTGGCGGAAGTTACAATACGCCTGAAATTTGAGGGTCTTGCAAGAGATAAACAATTTAAACAAAATTAGCCATCAAAATCCCCAGCAACAGAGCCAAAAACTTGTTACTAAATTTTTCTCTTTAATCTTTCTTTTAGATTTCTTCGATGACTATGCTTGTAATTTGCTGGATTATTAGCAACTCAAGTTTTCCTTAATATCAATCCAAGTATAAACTGATACTAGGATATCTTGGTGAGAACCAAGGTCGAACACATGGATTTTTACGTAGCTAATGCTTTGCTTATATTGAAAACCTCGAGGAAAAGGAAAATAAGTGGAGGAATTGTGAACAAAAACTAACTTAAATATTTGAAACCAACTAAAACGGGAGTGTCTGATGAACAATGCAATTTCAGTGGGATTAGAGATAAAGAAGAAGAGTGTTGGAGACTGTCATTCATCAATATGTCAAGTATCTATCTAAGTGTATCGATCAAACCTTCAAACACCATTGGTTCATACCTAGCGGCAGAAAAGCCACACTAGTCATATATCTATGATGTGTGCCAGTTTGAATGACTCTAAGGCAAAGCCTATTTCTAAGATTGGCCTGCGAGCTACAGTGATGTAATCTATAATTACTTACTCTGTCAAGCAATCGACAAAAGAATACACTCCTGTAAATGATCAAGGAATTAAGCTTAATTTCAACAATATTGATGAACACAGTCCCTAACCCTCGTGGAGGTTTAGCTACTCATACTGGCTGTGAAAATGTATATGAATAGAAAGTTCAACAATGAATATGAAGTTTCAGAGAATTAAACGTTTGGCTAAATTGCAGTTCCCAATTTAACAACAGATCAAATCTCTAAAAAAACACTAAGCACTGTGATGATGAAGAAAATGAACAGAGAAACCGTTGGCAAGAATGTCTAGCTAGCCAACAAAGCTACAGCGATGCTGAAATTGCAGGTGGCGGTTGAAGATAGCAGCAAAGACTTTGTCTCTCTCGAGCTTCAGTTCATCGCCGGTGGATGTGCAGCGTAATCTCTACAGCCGTCGCTGTGAGGAAGATGAATTTTTTTTTTTTTTTTTTTTTTTTTTTTTTTTGTGTAGAGGCGCCTCCCAGAAGGGTGAATTCTGCTTGCCCTATTTTTGTCTTCTCTCTTGCTTTTATAGGCGTCATTATGGTACCTTCCATCTTTGGTGCAGGGTGGGACACAACGTGTTCGACTCTGTCTTTTGTGACCGCGCGTCCCGCCTCCGTCTAACGGTTTCTGGTACAGAGGATCTACCACAACTGTCATGGTTGGCTTTTTCTCTTTGTTGGCCATGCGTAGATAAGATTTTCGCCGCATAACTGCGATGAAATTTTCCTGCACACATAGCGTTCAAGGGTTGTCAATTCTTATCAATAATATCTTTTATTTTCTTTTTATACACTTACGCGTGTTATAAGAATACATTAAGGAATCATGCGTTGAAATGCCCTTCTTTTCACTAATCTTTCATTTATTCTAAGAAAAAGAAGTAAAATAACTTGTATTCCTACAAGTTATCAATAGTAGACCAAAAAAAATTGAAGAACTCTGCTGTAAAACCATCCGGGCCAGGAGATTTATTGGTACAAAGAGAATTAATAGCCAAATGAACCTCTTCCTCAGTAAAGGTTCGTTCCAACTTAGATGCTTGATCAGAACTAATGGGATTCCAGTCAAGATTGGTTGCAAGGAAGCGCTGATTACCATCCTTAGTGAAGAGAGATGTGTAAAAAGTCAAGAATTCGGTCTCAATATCTTGTGCAGTCAGGAGACTTGTGCCTTCCCTAGATAGGATTTCTGTAATGGAGCTTTTATGACATCGGGCTGCCACAATTTGATGAAAAAATAGAGTATTCGTATCGCCTTCAAGAAGCCATTTAAGCTTACAACGCTACTGCTAATGAATATGTTCCTGGACTGTCAAGTTTTCAATTTGTTCACGAAGCAAGCGGCGCCTATTAATCTGCTCCTCAGTAAGGCTGTTTCTATCCTCCAAGGCATCTAAATGTGTTAGCTGAGACACAAGGGATGGGAGTTTAGTTGCCTCTTTGAGCTGATTATTGTCCCAGTCTCAAATGACAGACTTCAAACCTTGTAGTTTCATCATAAATCCATGCCCAGGCTAGGCATTGATGGGGTGTTGGTTCCACCAGTCCTCCACCAATGCACGAAAAGAAGGAACATGGAGCCAGGAGTTCTTAAATATGAATGGACAAGGGCCCCATTCAATGTTGCTCGAGGATAACCCCAATGGAAAGTGGTTCGAGGTAGTTCAAGCAAGGCGTTTGAGAGTAGCTGATCCGAATTTATGAAGACAATTCTTAGTAAGTAAAAACCGGTCTAGAAGAGATAAATATTGTGTAGGGCCAGAAATAGACTAAGCCAAACAGCCATTCGATAAAGGAATATCACATAATTGGTAATTTGTAATCCACTAATTAAATGCACGCATGCTGGAAGAAATAGTTCTGTCATGTGACTTTTCCCAAGACCACCTTGTAACATTGAAATCGCCACCAATAATCCAGTTATTGCCACCCAAACCAGCCAAGTCATCGAGCTCTTGCCAAAAATCAGATCAGTAACTATTGTCTGATGGTCCATAAATTGCTGTGAGCCAAAAGGAAAACCCATCTGCCAAGGAAACATGAACAAAAACAGAAAAGTGGCCCTGGATGACCTCGTTAATAGAGAAATCAGGTTCACTCCAAAGAATAAGAATACCCCCTGACAAGTCAATAGCATCCAGAGAAGTCCAACCAACGTAAGCAGAACTCCAAATGGATTTGATCAAGAAAGAATCCACAGACGACAATTTAGTTTCTTGTAAGAGAACGATACCAGAATTATGCTGTTGAATGAGCTTTTTAACCAAAGTACGTTTCTTCCAAGAATTCAGCCCTCAAACATTCCATGGAAGAAATTTCATTGGTGTGTCGAGGAGCCCTCCCGAATAGCTAAGGTGGCTGATTTATCATAGTGAATCGATGAATAAAGACCTTGAATCTCTCTGTAAAGTTTGGGTTTTTTTCTTGTTGCTTTTGCTGGTTTTTTTTTTTTTTTTTTTTTTTACGGGGGAGGATGAGAAGTTGGGATGACCATAACACATAAACCATGATTAGATAATAGAGAGGCTAAATCGCTAAGACTGATGGGCGGGTTTGATGAGGTTGTTGGAATGGATTGGTGAATAGGGTAAGAGGAGGAAATGGGTGAGGCCATGTCGGGTGAATGGTTTGTCTAGGGTTGATGTCTGGTGGGAGAGGGAGAAGAGTGCATAAAGGTAAGTTGTGGGATTCATCAGGTTCATCACGAAAGACCATCTCATCAAGAGGAAGGGAGATAAATTTCACCTCGTTTGTGGGACTATTGAGATATCCTTTAGTATCCGAACCATTGAAAGGAATATTTTTTTTGGTGGATGATGTGGAAAAAGATGTGCTAGCGTGGAGGGTAATGGGTCCCTCTCGAAAAGTGACAGTGGAGAGAGAAGATTGGGAGAACGATGGGGAAGCGAAAATATGTGGGTTATGGATTTGGTTTTGTGTGATGGTAGATTTAGTTGGTTCAGTAAAATTAATGGTATTAGGTGTGGCTGGATTGAGTGAAAAAGTAAGGTCAATTGTGGGGTCAGTCAAATGATTAGGCGGGAGAGAATTTGGGGAAGGAAGGTTTTATTCTCCTTAAATATAGGAGAATCAGGTTGGGGATTTATATTAGGAGAGATGGAGGGAGGATCGGTCAAAGGATTAGGCGGGCAAGAAATTGGGGAAGGAAGATTTTTATTCTCCTTAAATATAGGAGAATCAGGTTGGCGAATTAAATGAGGAGAGATGGAGGGAGGGTCGGTTTCAAAATTCGATTCTAGGTAAGGAGAGAGAGAAGGGGAATTAGGTTGAGGATATTCAAAAGCAACAGATTTCCCTTTTAGATCCAATCGAGATTCAATGCGATCCACAATTTCAGCGCCCTCTTTAATGCAGTTATCGTGCGGCTGCTGTAGTGTTCCCCACCGGCCCTGCGCCCCATCAGAGACAGCTTGGATGGTGATGGTGATTTCAGTTCCGGCTAGCTCTTTTGACAGCCTCAATTCAAATGGAATGAAGCCCCTCTTGTTCTCCTTAACCTTTATGTGCGCAAAGGATAGGTTGAGGCCTCTCTCCATTTGATTTGAGGGGTGAATATATCCTCCACATAAATCTCCAATGTCCTGCTATCCAAAGAATAATTGGAAGGTGAAAAATATCAATCAACCTCCACGAGATGCTATCATGTGCTGCTTGAATGAAGAGGGCTGTGATGGAGATAAAAATTTAAGTTGCTTTTGTCCAATAGAAATCCAATCCGTGTTGGAACATAGATGATCGGATAATTTTTTGTGATAAACGTGAAGCAAAGCTTTGTCATCAGTGACAGGGTTGATTATGCACCGAGAGGAGAGTGATGCTTGAATGGTATCCCGAATCGCCGACCAAGAATCCTAAAATGTAAAACGTTGTACAATGACCATAGCTTCCCAATCTAATTGAGGGTAGATGTTGGATCTTTGCTATTCCGCAGGCGGAATGAACCGAGATTCTGGCCCTCTTGTTTGAACCACCGCACTGTATGATTGTGTTTTGTTGGTTGGAGGCGCGAAATTAGGTGTTTGGGGCTTCCCAGGGTAGTCTGATACTAAGGAGAAGAAAGAGAACCAACCACTTTTGTTCTCCATCGCAGGGATGAGGATGTTTGTGCGGCGGCCGAATTGTAATAATAAGGTAATCTCTGCAAAAAATCCATATTTGTTGCTATGTTTTTCAAGCCAAATAGTGTCACCCTCGTCATTCAACTTTCTGAAGAATTTGTGAATACAGGGGTCATTGTAAAGGGAGTTGAAAGAAGATGCTAACCAATCAAGGGATTTCCATGAGACGTAAATTGAGTGGATGTTAGATTGGCTTTGTTCAGAGAGCTTGAAATGCTTCTCACCAGTCGGTGCGATCGAGAAGAGAGAGAAGAGTTTCCGATCAATGTGGATTGATCGGATGGTGGACAGAGTTGTGGTCTGTGGTGGTGGCATTATGTCGGAGCTAGATCAGTAAAGTTGAAGGGCGGGGGGAGGAAGGAGAGGAGAAGAGAGGAGAGAGCATCTCCGAAAGCATTAGAACAAGACAAACAAAAGAATGGAATAATACGTCCACATTAAAATTGGCTAAGTTTTGGGCTTGAGAAAATTAAGGATTAATTTGGTTGAATTTCCATAAGAACACTAAGAATACTATATCTCTCTATCATCTAATTTCCTATCAAATTCATTCCATTTTTGGATCCAACCATCCAATCTAAGGCCAGAGAATAGTAGAGAAGACTTTTGTGGTGGTCTACAAGCAATTGGTGTTCATTTTCATCAAGAAACAAGGGAGAATTTAGAGCTTCAAGGGTAAATGTTCATGAACTCAAGTTTTCCCTTTTTGATTGCATGTTTTATCCTCAAAATTGAGCATCTTAGAATGAAATTCGATCAAATTAATTTCAGCTGCATGCTCGTATGTCCTTCAAGCTCATAGTTGGATTATGACTAAATTGTTTATTAGAGGGATTAGTGGTACTTAAAGAGTTAGAGGTAACACATGGGTAAAACGGTAATTTGACCTAGCTGTTGTTACGAACAATTTATGAAGGGTCGACTCGTCGTTGATTGATTAAATCCATGGACACATAAATATATCGGTCTTTAATGGAGTGATCGGCAGTTAATGAATGTTGGTTAATTAATTAAAGAGTTTAATTAATTAATCTCGAATCATTGGAGCTTCTAATCTGTAGGTCCATAAGGTTCCCTTGCTAGCTCGCTAAGGATAAAACAAGGAATAGTAGTTTTGGAATAATTTGAATTGTTCAAATTATATTGAGAGAAATAAAAACTATTTTTTATTAATGTGATTAATATAAAGATATAATGTATATTGATACATTATAATATATAGTTAATCATAAATAAGATTTATAATTTAAACTATATATTATGAGAGAGATAAATATTTGAATAAGATTCAAATATTATTTATATGAATGAGATTCATATAAATACTATAGGTTAAATTTTAATGTGAATATGACTTATATATATATATATTTGAAGAAGAATATGATTTATATTAAAACTATAGGTTAAAGAGAGAGATATATATTTAATATATATATTATATAGTTACTTAATTAATTGTTATTTAATTAATTATATATTTATATATTAATTATTTTTATTAATATATAATTCAATAACTCCCTATTACTGGGGAGTTACTCTCATTTAATGGGAAGTGGGGATAACTCCTCACTTCACTCTCTCTCATTTATCTGTGTGTTTGATACACAGATGAGAGATGCAGTTTTTAAGAAGAGAATACAACGAGAGAAAGAGTTCTTTGATTCCTCATAACAAATGTTGCTATGTTTTTGTTTCTCTCATAAAAATCCCCTCATCCAAAACTAGAGAAAAGGAGACCATACTTTCTTATTCCTTGTCGGAGAATAGCAAGGTTACCGTGCAGTAGTGTTCCTATCAATTTGAAGAGAAGATCAGTGAAGCAAAGAAAAGCTACAAGGGTAAAGAATTTCTTTCCTTCTTTCTCTCTTCTCAGCATGCTACAATATTTATCCTGTTTAATTCTTCTCTGTTCTTTTATAAATTGACAATTAAAAATATGAGCGATTTCACGCTTTCGTCGGGATTCAACCCCTCATTGGATCCCTCTTATCTTCTTTAGGTATCATTCATCGGGTGTCATGTCCTTACACTCCTCAACAAAATGGTTGGGTTGAAAGAAAAAATTGCCATGTTGTTGAAATAGGACTTGCACTACTCGCTCAGTCTCATCTACCTACTTCCTTTTGGAGCTTTGCCTTTCAAATGACCATTCACCTCATTAATCATTTACCAACTCATGTCTTAGGCTATAGATCTCCTTATGTCAAGTTATTTGAAAAACTCTATGATTACCAAATGTTAAAAGTCTTTGGTTGCGCTTGCTTCCCTTTTCTTCAACCTTATAATTCTCACAAATTGTCATTTCAGTCCTGTGAATGTATTTTCCTTGGTTTTAATATGAGTTATAAAGGTACTTGTATCTTGATCCCTCCTCAAGTCGTTTTTATGTTTCATGACATGTCATTTTCAGGTTCAATATACTACCCTGTCTTTTAAAAAACCACTCAATTTCATTCTGATCAAACACAACTCCCTAGTCCCTGTGTCTCATCTCCTGTCTCCGCATCTCTATTTCCTTATTTTTCTCATTCTTCTTTGTCTACTCCTATTCCTTCAGTTTCTCTTGGTTTTTCACACCTTCCTTCTGCTTCGCCATTGCCGAATGCATCTCCCCACCTTATTGATAAGGAAGTTATTATCTCACCATCTCTCTCGATATTATCCCAAGATACCTCTCTCATTCCCTCTTCTTCTTCTTCTCAAAAGTCTCTTCCCATTTCCAGCATAGCCGATACTACTACACCTACTTCTTCCACTATCCTTATTTCTTCCCTTCTACCTTCCACATCTTCCATTCCTAACCAACCTTCATCTGATCCAATTCCTCCTCTTCCTCCTGGCAATACTCACCACATAATAACTAGATCCAAAGCTAGGATTTTCAAGCCCAAAGTATGGTTGTCTTCTATTCCATCCTCTCTATCTTCTGTTCCTAGTGAGCCACCCAATTTTAAGACTATTGTTAAGTTTGCTGAATGGAAACATGTTATGAAAAATGAGTTTCAAGCCTTGACAAAGAATCAGACATGGAGCCTTGTCCCACCCTCATTTGAGTATAAAGTTATTGGATGGAAGTGAGTTTATAAACTGAAATTAAAGCCTAATGGAAATGTTGAATGCTACAAGGCTTGGCTGGTTGTACGTGGTTTTGACCAAGCATATGAGATAGATAACTTTGAAACGTTCAGCCTAGTGGTTAAACCAGCCACTATTCGCATTGTGCTCTTTTTGGCTGTTCATTTTTTATGGACTATAAGGCAACTAGATGTGCATAATGCCTTTTCAAATGAAAATCTCACTGAGGATTTCTATATGGCACAACCACCTGGCTTCATTGATCAAGATTAACCGTCCTATGTGTGTAAATTTTGTAAGGCTTTGTATGGCTTGAAACAAAGTCCTCGAGTTTGGTTTCTCAAGCTTAGTAAATGGTTTCTTGTTGTAGGTCTGATACTTCTTTATTTATTTATCGCACTGCCACAGTCTTTGTTCTCATTCTGAGTTATGTGGATCCATTATAGTAACGGGTCATGATGCAACATTTATCCAGTCCTTTATCAGTAATTTGAATGCTAACTTCTCGTTAAAGGATTTTGGAGAATTGTCATTTTTCTTAGGCATTCAAGTTTGTCGTTAAGGGGATTCTTTACATTTGTCTCAAGTTAAGTATATGTTTGATTTGCTTCACCGTACCCAGTCAAGTGTACTGTAACTTTGCTACCTCAATGGCTACAGGCTCTTCTCTTTCAGTTCATGATGGTGATCCTCTTCCCGATCCTATCATATATCGTAGCATTGTAGGAGCCTTATAATATTGCACTCTTACAATACCAGATTTAAGTTTTGCTATTAAAAAAGTCTATCAATTTCTCCATGCTCCCACTTCAACTCATTGGCAGGCAGTAAAGCGTATAATGCTCTATCTTAAGGCTACAAGTTCTCTTGGTATTTCCCTTTCACACTCTGCTAATTTTTTCTTGAAGTATTACACTGATGCAAACTAGACAAATTGTCTAGATGATCATCGCTATACGAGTGGCTATTGTATGTGACTCGGTGGAAATTTAGGATCCTGGTCCTCCTCGAAATAGAAAGTAGTCTCTCGTTTCAGCGCCGAATCGGAATATCGAGGAATGTCGAATGCTGCTAGTGAATTGAGTTGGGTGCAATCTTTGTTATCAAAATTGCAGCTTTCTCCTTTATCTACTCCTTTATTATTATGTGATAACGTTAGTGCAACTTTCTTGGCAGTCAATCCTGTTTTTCATTCTAAAACTAAGCATATCGAGATTGATCGACATTTCATTAAAGAACGAGTTGCTCGATGATAGCTTTGTTGGAATATAACACATGCACAACGGAAGCAAGGATCTATATACCCTCTATAATGCATAAACATAAAGATAAGCATGCTAGAAATTCAAGAAGAAAAGTAGAAAGCTTGAGAGAACATACCCTTGAAGCCTTTGAATCTTCTCTTTTTCTCCAATGTGTGGATACTACTCAACCTCAAACATTCTTAGGACTACCACCGATGTTACCTTGCTATTCTCCAACCAAGAACATGGTAGTGGGATCGATTTTAGTGAAGGAATAAGGAAGGAATAAGTAATTTGGAGAGTTTTAACAAGTTAAAGACTTAGTGAAATTGTCTAGCAAATTCCACTAAATCACCAACCCTTGTACCATCTTCAACCACTAATTTGATAGAAGATTGGCATGTAAAGAGGTGCTTTGCATATAGGACACTCCAACAAGCACTAGCATGAAGGGGATTAGGTGTCAAGTTGTGAAAAAGCCATGGATCACTTATCCAAGTTAGTGGAAAGATCCAACTTTTAAGTTGGATCTTTCCACTAAATGGATTTTCTTATTTAAAAAAATTATTTTAATTAAAAACTTATTTTTTAAATAGATTTAATTAAAATAAATTTTAATAAAAAATTATTTAAAACTATTTTAATTAATTAAAAGACTCTTTTCAAATATAGAAAAATGAGTCAAACTATTTACAAATAGAATTTTTTTTTACAGTCTATCACTAATAGATCACGATAGAATTCTATCGCTTTCTATAGCTCAGGCGATAGAAATTATTTGCTTGAGCGATAGAAAGCGATAGAATTCTATCGCGGTCTATCACTGATAGACAGTGAAATTTTTCTATATTTGTAAATAGTTTGATATTTTTTCTGTTTATAGTAATTTCCCTTAATTAAACTTATTTAATATCTAATATTAAATAAAAGACACCAATCCCTTTTAAATAACCAATCCTATAGATTGCGTGATGGCACTGTAAAAGTATCATTTTTCTTAGCTTAATTCGGGCTCCTTTGTGGATTTTATGTGTTTATATACTATTTTGTAGGTATTGAACACCTAAGAGGTAGAACCGAGCATTAGAGAGCTAATGGGAAGAAAACAGACCAAATCGGAGCCCTAACGAAGCAACCAGGTCAAAAAGAAAAAAAGGCAAGAAAAAAATATGAAATTGCCCCTACGGCAGCGTAGAGCATAGCGTAGCTATGCTGTGTTCTACGCTAAAAAACAATATTGATGATTTATCGATGGCGCAGCGATGCTGCGGCTAATTAGCGTAGAGAGCAGCGACGCTCTCGGCAGATCTGCTATTTAAGGGCTCGATTTTTAGGTCATTTGAGGGCCGATTATGGTGATTTCAACTGCGTTTTCTCTGTATTTTCTTCCTCCCAGCACCTATCTTCTTTGTATCTTTGTTTATTTGCATTTTAAAATTCATCTTGGCACATTATGTGTGGCTAAGGTAAGTACTTTTAGCTTAGGGTAGGATTGAAACTCATTAATATTGGTTGGGAAGTTTGGTTTTTCAATTCTATGATGTATGCTTCCTGAACTCTCTGTTCTTGATTGGTATTTACATTTCTATGCATTGAATTTATGGGTTTTGGCTAACTCTCGTTAAATCTTTGATTGCTAGAGATTATGGGTGCTTTGTCTTTAATCTTAAATAGGGCAAGGGTTAAGGCATGCTTGTGAGTGAATTTGGTTGTTTAGCACGATCTTTTCACAACATTACATGATAAACTAATTTCAAGAATAAATTCAATTTGTAACTAAGGGGCTTTTCGGGTTATAACATTCACTTAGCTAGATTACCTTATTTAATGCAGTTACTCAATTGGTATGGACGCTTGAACCCAATTAGTTAATCATCTAGTTTGGTTAAGTAATTAATCAATATATTAGGGCACGTTGCTTTGAGCTATTCGAGTGCATGAACTAAGGTTAAAATCGGTAAGCATTGCATATAATAGAAGTTCTATGATCACCCAAGCAAATGAGTGAATTCTGAATCCCTAGGCTAGGTTTTTTAATCGATTTATTACCTCTTTTAATTACGCCTCTATTTTCATGCCTTTACATTTAATTGCAACAAAATAAACCACAACCTCCCCCCCCCCCCTTGTGTCACTATTCGAACTCATCGATTAGCTTTAGCATCTTAAGATTCCCTGTGGAGACAATCCGGTCTTGCCACTTATACTATGTTGTAGTGTAGGTAGTATAGATTGAAATTATAAATTTATTTGATAAGTAGCAGTTTGCAAGCGACGACAAAATCTTGCTCTATCATTGTGCTTGAATCAAGATTCAAGTAAAAATATTTAAATCCAATTTAAATATTTGTAACTCTCCAATTTTGTTTAATTCTAAATTAAATAAACGAACGTTAATTATGTCATATATAATTGACCTTTTTTCCCTAAAACGAATTTGAACATTTTAAATTCATTCTTCACTTCTTTGGTTTTATCCGATTGAGCTAGCAAGGGGACCCAATGGACCTGCAGATCATGGGCTCCAACGATCTAAGATTAACCGGTCACACTCTTTAACCTAGTTAACCAATATTCGTTAACTAACAGGTCTGTCTAGTATAGCTTGTAGTTGCACTCTCCTCACTATAGATATATTTTTGTCCACTCGATATAACTGTCATCAATAAGTCAATCCATTACAGATTGTTCGTAATCTCAACTGGGTCAATTAACGTTTTACCCCTAAGTTACTTGTTTTCTCCTTCAGTACCACTATCCTTCTAATGAACAATTGATTTGAGATCTTATCACCAAATCGAGTCCCTTTCGAGCCAGTGAGAGGGTGGGGCCGCTTGTCCAAGTCCTGGGATCAACACTTAATAGAACAATCTCTTTACTATCTCTAAAGTTGAGTAAGAGTGAATTCCATCTTGCAAGTCTATGTCCCCAACTATCTACTCGGTCTTACCTCTGAAATGGGGGGCTTATTGAGTCAACGAAGTCAGGCCACTCTCAACCATGCAGATCTAAAGATAATCCTGAATAGACAGAAGTTCATAGTTAACTTAGGATTAAGATCGAGTTACCTACGTCATCGATTTGAAATTAGTTAGTGTTTGATAGTAAACGGCGTTATAAAGAAACAATGACTATTTCGTGGTCCGGTCTTGTGCAAACTCATTGCACAAAACACCCCCGCTCACATGTCTCCACATGAACGATTCATAATAACATCATTTGTGTCAAATACAAAGTTGGTCGTATTCAATAGTGTTCCTAGGATAAGGCACCCAACCTAATCCTTATACTATAGACCGTTTTGACTATCTACTCGAACTTAATCCGTTTTTATGTCTTTACATAAAGTTCAAGTACTCATACAATAGCCATGGGTTCTTAGTTTATTGTATTTAGGGTTATATTAACATATTCAATAACAGCTTTACTGAATAAGTTCGATAACAACTTTATTGATAATAAAAAGTGTTAAAAAGTTACAAACCACGAGTTTTAGGACATAAAACCCAACAAACTCCCACTTGGACTAAAACTCCTAGGGGAAATATACAATACAATACGTTGAGTTTACAGAGAGAAAGAAATAAATACAATAAACTAGGGCATCAAATACCCATCTTTTTCTCCCACTTGCTCTATATTATACCATCCGAAGTCTTAGACTCACTAAGTGACCCTCAAACACTTTAGCCGTGAGGGCCAAACGGATCAACAATGTTGTCATCTGACGCTATCTGTTTGACGACAACATCTCCTCTTTGTACTATCTCCTTAATGAGATGGTACTTGCGCTCGATATGCTTGTCGCGCTTATGGCTTCTAGATTCTTTAGAATTTACAATTGTGCCACTGTTCACAATACCGAGTGAGCGATAGATGCATATTTGGAACCACTTCCAAATCAGTTAAGAACTTTCTAAGCCATACAGCTTCCTTTGCTGCTTCACATGTAGCTACGTACTCGGCTTCCATCGTGGAGTCAATAATACAACTTTGCTTTATACTACGCCATATTATTGCCCCTCCGTTTAGAGTGAATACTGATCCCGATGTAAATTTTTTAGAATCCATATTAGTCTAGAAATTAGAGTCAATGCATCCTGTAAGGATCAGACTTTTAGCACCATACACGAGCACATAGTTCCTCGTTCTCCTTAGATACTTGACGATATTTTTTACGGCAACCCCATGATCATATCTAGGATTGGACTGGAACTTACTGACAATTCCTACTACATAGCATATGTCGGGTCGTGTACACAATATAGTATACATTAAACTACCAACTGCTGATGCATACGGAATGCATCTCATATCCTCAATTTCTTGAGGTGTCTTAGGAGACTGTTCCTTCGACAAATGAATTCCATGTCTAAAAGGTAATATACCTCTCTTGAAATTCTGCATCTGATATCTAGACAACATTTTGTCAATATATGATGCTTAAGACATGGCTAACGTTTTGTTTTTATGATTCCGAACTATTTGGATTCCAAGAACAAATTGAGCTTCTCCTAAATCTTTCATTTGGGTCGAAAGCCATTGCTTTATGTCATATAGGAATTCTACCTCATTCCCAATTAGAAGAATATCATCTACGTACAAAACCAGGAAAGCTACAGTAGAGTTGATTTTCTTGTATACACAAGATTCATCAACATTTTGTTCAAAGCCATAAGATTTGATTACAACATCAAATCTTATATTCTAGGATCGAGATGCTTGTTTCAATCCATAAATAGGTCTATTAAGCTTGCATATTTTTTGCTCTTGACCCTGTTTAATGAACCCTTATGGTTGAGTTATATAGATACTCTCTTCAAGATAACCATTCAAAAAAACTATCTTGACGTTCATTTACCATATTTTATAGTCATAATATGCGACAATGGACAAGAGTATTCTAATCGACTTCATCATGGCAACAGGGGAGAAGGTTTCTTCATAATCCATCCCCTCAACCTTGGTAAAACCCTTTTCCACAAGTCGAGCCTTAAAGGCCTGAACTTTACTGACATGATTTCTTTTTCTCTTGTAGATCCATTTACAACCAATAGGTCTTACCTCATCTGGTTGATCTACAAGCTCCCAGACCGAATTGAAGTACATAGACTCCATTTCGAGGTCCATGATGTTTATCCACTGATCTCTGTCTACATCAAGCATTGCTTTTTAATAGGAAAATGGATCCTCTAATCCATCATCAGGTATGATGAGTTTGGTTTCAGTTAAATCCATATAATGGTGGGGTTGACGAATAACCTTCCTACTACGACAAGGCTTTCTCAACTCTTAAGAAGGATGAGACTGACCAAATGTGTTGGCCCCATCAACAACTTTTGTTGAAGGAGCAACTCTATCTGTAGTTTCTTCGAAAATCTCTTTTAATGCAATTTTGCTGCGAGGTTTATGATCTCTTATGTGGTCCTCCTCTAAAAATGTAATGTTTATCAATATAATCACTTTTTCATCTTGAAGATAATAAAATAGACCACCTCTCGTTTCTTTTGGATAACCTATAAAAAGACACAATTTTGAACGACGTTCCAATTTTTTAGGATTTTGCACAAACACATGTGTCAGGCAATCCCAAATTCGAAAATGACGTAAACTAGCTTTACGCCCTATCCACAACTCATAAGGTGTTTATGAAAAAATTTTAGAGGGAACATTGTTCAAAATGTTTGTTGCAGTCTCTACTACATATCCCCAAAACGAGTTAGGCAACTGAGCGTAGTTCATCATTGAACGAACCATATCTAATAGACTTCTGTTTCTCCTTTCAGATACACCATTCTACTGAGGTGTGCCAGGTGCAGAAAGTTGTGATTGGATTTCATTTTTTATCAGATATTCTTAGAATCTCAACTCCATATACTCTTCACCTCAATTTGATCGAAGTGTCTTAAGGGTTTTATCTAAGAGGTTCTCAACCTCAGTTTTATATTCCTTGAACTTTTCAAGTGCTTCAGACTTGTGATGCATTAGGTAAATATAACCATACCTAGAATAATCATCAATGAAACTGATGAAATATTCATACCTTCCTCGTGCTTTGACATTCATTGGACCACAGATATCCGAGTGCACGAGTCCTACAAGTTCTTTGGCACGAAGACCTTTTCTAGTAAAATATATTTTCGTCATCTTACCCTCAAGACATGATTCACATAGAGGTAAAGAATTGTCTTCTAACTTATTTAGAAGTCCACTCTTGGCCAATCTCTCAATCCTATTGAGATTAATGTGAGCAAGTCTCAAGTGCCAAAGATGGGTACTTTGAGAAACGCGTCGCCTTTTAGTTTGAGTTTCGGCAGTTCTAAATATTTCGGTATTATAAACAGCTTTAACATATATGAGTTGTGTTCTAATTTTGCAAAACATATTTGTACACCTCTGTTGGAAATGAACGCTTCGTTGATTTCAAAAGAAACTTTATACATTTGTTCTAACAAACAAGAGATAGAAATTAAGTTCATACTACAGTTAGGAACATATAGAACATTTTATATTACAATAAATCTATCTCTGAAGAACAACTTGATATCTCCCAGTGCTTCGGCTGAGATGAGCTCCCCTGATCCAACCTTGAGAGTTATCTCGCCATTTTCTAGCGGTTTCCAGGAACTAGTTTCCTGAAGAAAAGAGCAAACATAGTTAGTGGCCCCTGAATCAAGTATCCAAGTGGAGTTATCATTTTCCACTAAACATGTTTTGATAACTAGTAATGTTGGGTTTTATGCCCTAAAACTCGTAGATAGTAAATGTTGTATTTTGACCGTCATTAATAAATGGTTATTCATTATTATTTAATAAATGTTGTTGATTATTTTATCTTGTTTTAATAACCCTAAAATCCCATAAACTAACATCCTAGGTTGTTTTATGAGTCTTGAAGAATATGTAGAGACATATAGAGATCATGTTCAAGTTTACAGCCTAAGGGTCTATAGTATAAGGATAGGGCTGGGTACCTTATCCTGGTAACACTATGGATACGACCTACTTTGTATTTGATACAAACGTAATGATCCAACGCGTTCATGTAGGAGACATGCGAGTGGGAGTATCCTATGCAATGAGTTTGCTAAGACGGACTACGAATAGATTCACTAAATGTAACTCTCCGTTGACTGGTTCGGTTCTATTTCAATAGATTGACCTAGGCAACTTAGTCTTAATCTTGAGTATATTATAAACTCATGTTCACGAGGGATTGTCCTTTGATTTGTATGGGTGAGAGTGGCCCGTTTGCCAATTCGATATGCCTACCATTTTGGGGACAAGACTGAGTGGGGAGCTGGGAACATAATTATACAAGATGGATTTCACTCCTTCCCGACTTTAGGGTAAGTAGATAAGTATTTCCTTAAGTGGTGTCTCTGGGACTTGAACAAAGGGCCCTACCCTCTCACTGGTCCAAGAGGAGTTTCTGTTTGATGGTTGGACCATAAACAGGTTGTTCATTAGAGGGCACTGTACTTAAGGATTTAGAAGTAACCTAGGGTATAACGGTAATTTGACCCAGCTGGTGTTACGAACACTTGTGAAGGACTAACTTGTTGTTATTGGTCTATATCCGTGGACACAGAAATATATCTACAGTGAGAAGAGTGCAGCTGTGGTCTTTAGTGGAGTGTACCCACAGTTACGCATATTGATTAATGTGGTTAATTGAGTTTAGCTCGTTAATCTCATATCGTTGGAGCTTCTGATCTGTAGGTCCATTAGTCCCCTTCCTAGCTCGTAAAGAGATTGAGGAATTTAGTCTTGGATGAAATTTGAAAAGTTCAAATTTACTAAGGGAAAAGTATATGTATAATGATACATTATAATATAAGTTTATTTTACAAATTAAACTTTATAGTATAATATAATTTTGGATATGATTCAAAGTTTAATTTGTAAAGAATTAAATATTTGAAATTGTTCAAATATTATTTAATATGAATTAGTTTATATTAAACTATAGGTTAAATTAATGCTCATTAGATGTGCATTAAAACTATAGGTTATGAGAGAAATGTATTTGAATTTTATTCAAATGCAAGTTAAAATTACATATTTGATATTTAATTTGGTATTAATTAATTGGAGAATTAATTAGTTATTTAATTTAATCTAATTTAATTAAATTTGATTGAATTAAATTAATTGAATTAAAACTATAGTTATGTGAGAGATGTCATTTAAATATGATTTAAATGTTGGTTAATTAAATTAGATTTATTAATTATTAATTATTAATTTATTAATTAATTCATATAATTAATAAAATAGAGTTAATATTGTTGTAACTCCCACGTAGGGGAGTTACTTAATACATGAGATAACACCCACGTTTCCCATTTTCTCTCGCTTCATTATATAGCATCTAACAGAAGAAAAAAAATGGAATGGTTCATTCTCTCTAAAAAATTCTCTCTGAACTTCTCTGCGTAGTTTTTTTTTCCCTTTGCCAAAAAGGTTCCCACAAACCTTTCTTCAAGATTCAGAGAAAAAGGAAGGTCTCCAAGTAGTGGTAACACCACACGAAGTTTTTTTTCTTCTCTGATAATTTATTTTTTTTTATTCAATATGCTTACCTAGATATTTTTCTACTTATTTTACCAATGTAGAAGTTTTTCAAAATTTTAAAATTAATTTTGAGATACGGTTCTGATATGTTTCCATTGCGCTTGGGTTTTAATCCCAGCAAGTAAATCATATTTACCTTGTTTCTCTTTTTCAACTTTCTTTTCAACAAGGTATTTCAGGAAGTTTCTCTTCCAGTGCTCGAAAACGTTGCAATGGAAACATTTTCCTTTTTTCTGCAACTTTTTCCTTGCCTTTTCTTACAGCAGGTGCCTTCCCTTTTCCCTTATTCCTCTTTCTTTGGAAGTGTAGGGGCAGATTACTCCCAGAGGATGATCCTTTCAGGAATTTCCTCTTAAAGGTAGAAGCAACATTTGCTTCACTCTCTGAACCCTTATTCTTTAAGAAGGATTGGTAAATTTGAAGCTCGTTGAGAAGATTCGTTAGGTTATATTAAATCTTCTTCATCATGGTATTAGTTTTGAATTGAAAGATTCTCTTCGAAAGAGACTCCATGATGAACCCTACTTGACTTTTCTCGTTCATGACAGCCCCGTTTACTTTCGCGATGTTGAAGTGGACCATCAAGTCTAGAACGTGATCTCTAACATTCGTTCCTTCTTTCATCTGGCAATTGTAAACGTATTTGATAGCATCATGCATAGTGGATGAGGACACTTGTCTAAACATCGCTTGTAGTGAGTCCATGATCTCCTTGGCGGTGACCATGTGCTCATGCCTTTTGGCTAGTATATCTGATAGACTTACCAAGACATAGGCTCGGGCTTTTTCGTTAGCCTTCACTCATCTATCATTTGCGTCCCGAATAGTTCGATTCACATTTGAGCCAGGGATTGAATGACACTCCTCCGTTAAAACGAACCTATGATCAACTATAACCAGTATAGTATTACGGTTTGATTTCCAACTGGTGTACTTGTCACCGTTTAGTTTGACGAAAGCGAGAAATTGAATAACGACACTAGTCATTGTTGAAAATAATGAACATATTCTATTAGGAAAAAAAATAACCCTTTAAAACAAACAAATTGGATTTTTTAGCAAAAATAATATACCCATATCATTATTAAATTGCAACGATACTTCAGTGAGTTAAAATAATCGTTATCGAACGGTAGTCAAATTACTCCTTCACTGAACCAAACATTTTGATTAAATACTAACACCAGAATAACTCTTATTCCTATAGTACTTAATTATCTTTTATTCGGTCAAGAACTTTACTAACACTTAGTAAATTTTGTAAGTCTAGACCCTCCATTTTTTAGATTTCAGAGATTGGAATCAACATCTTTCGAAGGAAAGACAATGCTGAAAACGAACCTAAGAAACCCTATCCATTTTTGGAGTTCACGGTGTTCCAAATCCTATGTACAAACCCTCTGAAGGGAATGTTGCCTAAAAATGACTAGCAGGTGCAACATAGAAATCTCACAGTGCAACCTAATGGAAGAGACCATAGGACGTGTTGACACACACCTTTCACCCACTTACTATAAACTACTTCTCCTATTCACCTTTTTATTGATTCATGCAAACACTTTCTGAAGGGAGTAGTCATGGTAAAAGCGACACGAAATCCTGCATGAATCACACGGTGCGAACTCTTTAGGGATGTGAGAGCCAGAAATAATATATCATATATACTATTAAGATCCCACTGAACTGTTCTAATTGATACGAATGGGTAAAACTTTACTCAAGTTGAATCCGGCTAAAAACGAAACCTAAGTCTAGGTGAATTTATCCAAGTATAACTCTTATGCCAAGAAATTAACCCTACGATATCTAGGTTATAAAATCAATTTTATTACCTCACATCTCTCACGCATGCTCATAAAAATAGGGTTATTGACCCAGACGCTGGTTTGATCTCCAAGTAGGAGGTGTTCTGTAAACAGTCAACTTAAGTACCCCAAATCTTAGACAAGATCTCATCGGGTGAGTAAACAACTTTTGTTTTACAAGTTATCGTCCTGTTGAACGAATTGCTTTGCACCGGTTAATCCTAGGTGAGCATGTGAGTTTGTCTTTGTTATAGATTTTAAAAGTCTGCGATTTTATAACACTTATAAAATCTAAATTTAACAATTATATGAAAGACAAAAATCTATAACATGCATCCACTAATTAAAGTCATAAACTAATATAACCATTATATTTAATTTATGAGATTCATGCATTTACATATATTATAACTCTTATAACATAAATGCATGAAACATGTTTATCCTATGGTGGGGATTTAAATCTATATGACAACTTTATGCATAAAAGATTTAACTTCAATTAAAACATACATCAAACATGCATTATAATTGAACAACTACTAAAAAAGGTTTGATTTTGGCATCTCAAGCACATAAACAACTAATTACAATAAAAAGCTGCAAAGTGCCTCGAACCGGACCCGAACACTTCGAACCCACACAAACTGCCCTCCTAGGTGCTTGAACCGGCATGCTTGCTCTTTGCTTGAAAAGTCTTCGATTACAACTTAATTTACAACTCTAAAAGACTCAAATGGATTACAAACTCTATAACAAACATTAATACTCATCCATTTCGAGCCAATTACAAATTTCATGACAAAATAAAGAGGTAAAAGAAGATGCCAAAATCAAGAACAATTTAGCTAAAAACAACCATTCATCACATGAATACAACTCCACCATTGCAAAAAGAGTGTATTAAAGAATGCTCTGATACAACATGTTGGAATATAACACATGCACAGTGGAAGCAAGGATTTATATACACTTTATAATGCATAAACATAAAGATAAGCTTGCTGAAAATTCAAGAAGAAAAATAGAAAGCTTGAGAGAACATACCCTTGAAGCCTTTGAATCTTCTCTTTTTCTCCAATGTGTGGATGCTACTCAACCCCAATCCTTCTTAGGACTACTACCGATGTTCCCTTGCTATTCTTCGGCCAAGAACACAGTAGTGGGACTGATTTTAGTGAAGGAATAAGGGAGGAATAAGTAATTTGGAGAGTTTGAACAAGTTAAGACTTAGCAAAATTGTCTAGCAAATTCCACTAAATCACAAACTCTTGTACCATCTTCAACCACTAATTTTATAGAAGATTGGCATGCAAAGAGGTGCTTTAATTGCATGTAGGACACTCCAACAAGCACTAGCATGAAGGGGATTAGGTGTCAAGTTGTAAAAAAGCCATGTATCACTTATCCAAGTTAGTGGAAAGATCCAACTTTTAAGTTGGATTTTTTCACTAACTGAATTTTCTTATTTAAAAAGCTTATTTTAGTTAAAAACTTTAATTAAAAAAATTAATAAAAAAATTAATTTAAACTATTTTAATTAATTAAACTTATTTAATATCTAATATTAAATAAAAGACATCAATCTCTTTTAAACAACCAATCCTATTGATTGTGCTTTAATCAATATTCAAGAAAAATATTTAAATCCAATTTAAATATTTGTAAACTCTTCAATTTTATTTAATTCTAAATTAGATAAACGAACGTTAATTATATCGTATATAATTGACGTTTTCTCCCTAAAATGGATTTGAACGTTTTAAATTCATTCTTCACATAGTTCTTTGGTTTTATCCGATTGTGCTAGCAAGGGGACCCAATGAACCTATAGATCATGGGCTCCAACGATCTAAGATTAACGGATCAAACTCTTTAACTTAGTTAACCAATATTCGTTAACTAACAGGTCTGTCCATTATAGCATGTAGCTGCACTCCCCTCATTGTAGATATATTTATGTCCACCCGATATAACCGTCATTAATAAGTCAATCCTTCACAGATTGTTCGTAACCTCAGCTGGGTCAATTACCGTTTTACCCATAAGTTACTTTTTTTCTCCTTAAGTATCACTGTCCCTCTAATGAACAATTGATTTGAGATCTTATCACCAAATCGAGTCCCTCTCGGGCCAGTGAGAGCTTGGGGCCCATTGTCCAAGTCCCAGGATCAGCACTAAGAGAACAATCTCTCTACTATCCCTAAAGTCGGGTAGGAGTGAATTCCATATTGCAAGTCTATGTCCCCAGCTATCTACCCGGTCTTACCCCTGAAATGGGAGGCTTATTGAGTCAGTGAAGTCAGACCATTCTCACCCATGCAAATTTAAGGATAATTCTGAATAGACAGGAGTTCATAGTTAGCTTAGGATTAAGATCGAGTTACCTAGGTCATCGATTTGAAATTAGTCAGTGTTTAACAATAAATGGAGTTATAAAGAAACAGTGACTATTTTGTGGTTCGGTGTTGTGCAAACTCATTGCACAGAACATCCCCACTCACATGTCTCCACATGAACGATTCAGGATCACATCGTTTGTGTCAAATACAAAGTGGGTCGTATTCAATAGTGTCTCTAGGATAAGGCACCCAACCTAATCCTTATACTATAGACCATTTTGACTATTTACTCGAACTTGATCCATTTTTTATGTCTCTACAAAGTACAAGTACTCATACAATAGTCATGGGTTCTTAGTTTATTGGATTTAGGGTTATATTCACATATTCAGTAACAACTTTATTGAATAAGTTCGATACAACTTTATTGATAATAGAAAATGTTAAAAATTTACAAACCACGAGTTTTAGGACATAAAACCCAACAAGCTTCTGGTTCATTTTGTGTCGTCAGAAGATTAGTTAGCTGATATCTTTTCAAAGTCGGTACCTTCTCAGCATTTCTGTAATTTGAGGACCAAGCTTTTCGTTCTTCATTCTCTGGTTCAGCTTGCGGGGATGATAGAATGTTAGTTTTCAGTATATATTCTCCAGGCTATTTTCCATTATTTCTGGTATTTGGTTTGTTATGGATTTTCCAATAATGGGACACATGTCCTGTATGGAATCTTTATATTCCGTTGTATTCTTAGTATTCAATACAGAGATCAAAATACTATTCTATCAATTCTATCTCCTTTATTCTCTACACGTTGCAATTTATATGGGTTGTTTATCCTATTAACCTCATTTGCCTTGTTCTTGTTGTAGAGACCAATGATGGATCGAGACTTGAACAATATACTTGTAGGATTTAAATTAATTGAAACACGAAAGTTGTTATGGGAAGAAACAACAAATAATAAATGAGATTATTGTTTAAGATTTAAATAATAATTAATGTTAAAAATACATATAACTTGAAAAGGCCTAGATTTGAAGACTCAAATTTATGGGGGAAAAACAATTAGAAACCATCATTTTAGATTTTGTTTTTAAACAAAGATATTATAAAACAGTGAAGGGAGAGGTAATACTTTTTGTTTGGTTTGTAAATAAATAGATGTACCAGGTTATAAATAGACATAAATCTCTTATATTATTTTCTCATAGTTACTTTTGCAAACTTATTATTAATTTAGGCATTTTCAATATTGGCATCTGATACGTGACATGTATTCGTATGTTAATTATCGCCGAGTAGCAAATATCAAAGCATACTTGTGTGGAGATTGATCGGTTGTTTAGAATAGCCCATTTACAGCATTGCATGATTGATTTAATTCAAGAACGAAATTGATTAGTAATTTAGGCTATTCAAGTCTAATCGTCTTAGTAAAATCTCTTAGGTTTAATGTGATTGTGAGGTTTTTATGGGCGCAATTGAACCCAATTAATCAAACATCTAGTTTCATTAAATTCTTAGTTAATGTATTCGGGCACTTGTGACTACGATTGTGACAAGTAGGCTAAGCATTTACATGCATAAGCAAGCATATTTAGAAATTCTATGATCAATCGAACAAATGGGTGGATCCTATCTTCTAGGCTAGGCCATTTTATTTTCTTACACTTTCATTTCTTGCACTTTACATTTTGTACCTTTATGATTTTGCACTCCCCCGCCCTCAATTCACCACTTTAGCTAGAAAACCTATCTTATTCAAAACTTTATTCGCACTTCCTTGTGACCAACTAGCCAACTATTAATACTGTTTTAGTTTGAGTTCGGATTGTATAAATTTCATTTGATAAGACGAGAGAGGATTTGACACTCTTTTTTGGGTCTGTCAAGGTGTGAAGAATTTTGTGAAGTTTCGTTGAGAATCTGAGAGAGACTAGCCCTTTGAAAAGGTTAGATTACCGTGTTACTTTTCTTATAATATTATAATATATTTTTATATTTAAGTGTTTTTAAGTTTTCTATGTGTTTTTTAAGTGTTTCTCATTAGGGGTATTTTTTTTGTACTAGTTCTAACAAATACTCCCAAACAGCCCATAAAAATATATATTTTTTCAAACCTCGTTCAGTTGAATTTATCCGTGGCAATTTTATCTCTATTAGTAATAAATACATTTGTTCATTCCATTGACCATCAAAAAAATTATAAAAGAAAAAAAAAGTGTTCATATAATACCTAAAAGTGCACCATACACCAAAAAGGAACTGCAAATGCTGAACTAATTTGTCTTCAGAGTTAGCTCTCGTCTGCTGTTTTCTAATTATGTTGGACCTGTAAATCCTGAAAAACCATTTTCCCAAATTTTTCAATAATGCTATTATCTATGAAACTTCAGGCAACATCTAAACAAGCCATGGAAAATCTAAGCTTACAAAACATCTGATTGCCATATAAAACTATCACATCTTAAAGAGAATAAAGACACATTTCCAGGTTTAGACGTCTTCTTCCATGAGCTCCTTTCCCCCTTAATCAAATCCTTTCTCTCTCCAAATTGCATGTACTTCATCAGTTCGAAACCGTTGGGTGAACGTCACTTCCTCCAATGGTGTCGAAACACCATGTGCCCAAGCAAGAAGACCGGTATATGCAATCATTGCCCCATTATCAATACAATAACGGTCATCAGTTGCAAATAACCTTCCACCTCGCTCAGAGCACATTATTTTCATCATCTCTTGCAAACGCTCGTTACATCCTACGCCACCAACTATAAGAACATCTTTCTTGTCACAGTGAGCCATGGCTCTTTCCGTGATTTCCACAAGCATAGCAAACAATGTTTCCTACAACACAGAACAGCAAGTGAAAAGTCGATGGAATAGCAATTGCAAGTCACTTTACAGAAGAATGAGTGTACACAGCAGTTTTAAAAGTTGGCTCAAAGTTTGAGACCATCTATAAAAGAGCACAACCCAATCAGAAACACAGCTTAGTTACAGAATGGTCCAAGCTTTCTAGTCCATCTTCGAAATGGAGACAAATACCGCTTTTATCATAGTAAACAAAGATTACCTGCAGAGAGTAGCACAAGTCAGCAGGAGTACACTCATTACTTTTTAGCTTCTCTTCAGCAGTTGCTTCGATATAGCTCAATATCCCACTGAATGATACATCCATCCCTTTGACAACATATGGAAGTTCAATAAAAAGTTTTCCTTTCTTTGCAAGCTGTGGACAGAAAAATCAATAGAATGAGTCCAATAAAGCACTTTCTTACACATTATTTAAGCTCAAGCACTTGTTGGGATTCAGGAAAGAGGGAAAAAAAGGTTTCAAACTAAAACACATTTTGAATAAATAATATAATAAGTATAGAACAAGAATAAAGTTATGACAGCATTTAAATCATCATACAAATTCTTGAAAACATTGAACCATTTGAAACATAAAACTAGAAAATAGGGAAACCTGAAGACATTGGTGTCCTTCACATGTTGGATCTTAAACCAATGAAACTATGTTTTAATACAATAAAGGGTGTAAAAAACATCTTGCTAAATGAAAACTAGATGCAATGAATGAACCCTTCTTACACATTCATCAACTTTAATGATAAAAGAAGAATTTCATATGTTCAATCAAACATCCTCTCGTACAATGAAGAGATTACTGCTGACCACTTGAAGCTCTGTTATATAAGATTCTAAATAGATCTAGTAACGGAAGTAACACAAACACAAATAAGTTGGCATTTCCTTTTTCCTTTCCTGAACTAATAAATGGAAACAGGGAGCATTCTCTCTCATAATACTTTCCCCTTGAATATTGACTTTCCATTGTAAATTTCTTCTTTAGATATCACGTATCATATACAAATAGAAAACAAACCACAGTTATACAAGCAAATTTGCAAAATGGAAGTATTATTTCCCTTCTAAAATGATAAAGGAAGCAAAGAGCATACTTAGGCTATTTCAAACATTTTGGTTTAAAGCCGTGAATAAGACCTATCTTTAAGTTTTTTTCCAATTCAGGCTCAGGTTGAGCTATTAAGGTTGTACATCTTTCATTCGCAATAACCCGACGAAAGGAATAATAGATTAACAAAATATCTATATTATCATTCTCCTATAACACACCTGTTCAATATTATATCCAGGACTTGGATCATTGGATAGTGTTAGGACTCTTGCAAACCGGTCCAAGCAATTTCCAACGGCAATATCAATAGTCTCCCCAAAGATTCTATACCTTCCTTCACTATAAGCAATCACCTGAGTATTCCCACCACTAACATACAAGACAACAGGATCATCTGCACCAGTTACAACCCTTCCCATCTCAATATGTGCAACACAGTGATTAACAGCAACAATAGGCTTATTCCAAATCTGAGAAAGAACCCTCACAGCAACAGCAGAAACTTGTAGAGGAGCTCCCATGCCAGGCCCTTTAGTGTAACAGAGGCAGTCAATATCCTTTGGCGTAATTTTTGCAGTTTCCAAAGCAGACTTAACCAATGGAAGAATGTGGCGGAGATGGTGATGTGCAGTTTCACGAGGAAGGAAGCCATGGCCAGGAGGTGTAATGTAGGTGTGACGTGGGTTTGACAAAATGTTGCCATCTAAAGTTACAACCCCAACACCAATTTTGTTTGCCGAACCCTCAAAACCCAAAGCTATCATTTTCTTCATTTTCCAATCGATTCAAAGGGCCTATAGAAAACCAAAATAAAAATAAAAAATAAAGAAAAGTCAATTCTAAAAAACACAAGGTCATAGACATAACAATCTACTATGAGTTTTAACTGACAAAATACAAAAGTTTGGTAATTTTGTAGGGATGGTCCCTTTTAAGGGGCCCAAATGAAAATTGGCCCACTATTTAAAAACATAAGAATTTTGGCCTTCTACTTATGTCATCACCGTGTAAAATTACCGTTTCGACCCCAAGAACCATGCGTTTCTCGTCCTCGACACTCTCTTCTTGCTACCTAACCTCGTAACTCACTCGCGCTCTCAATCCCAATTAATGATACTAGCTGACACAATCACGTTCTCATTCCTCCCTCCTCGCTTGTGCTCTCGATCCTCAATTCTCGCTCTAACACTTTACCGTTTTAATGAATTTTAAAAGTCCATGGAATACTATGGGGAATACAGCTTCAATTGCATTGGTAATAGTTATATGTCGATCTAAAACAAATACTAAATTAGGACAATCTCCAATTGTTGCCTTCAAGTTCGTCATGAACCACCTCCATGACCGATCAATCTCATTGTCAACAATTGCATATGTCAATGTGTACAGTTGATTATTACCATCCATAGCATCTCCAACTGACATCGTGCCTTTGTACTTACATTTAAATGAATATCAATCGACAATTATCACAAGGTCCTAGTGCTATGAATATATATTTGAAGTATTGAGATTCTTCAAGTTCAATCTTAAATATGGTCCCATAGTTTTCAATCTTCGAAGTTTCTCCATAAGCATGCAACACAGGGTATGAGTCCTCGAAAATCCCCCTGCAGGAGCGTGTGCAATTTCTCTCACACACCATATCTTGCCATAGCTAATATTCACATCACACTCTTGTCGTATATCCTCAATAATATGGTGCGATTTGTGTGCACAATCAACTCCAAACTTGTTCATAATTAATTGTCCAATCACGAAAACACTAGCTTACATGTGGTCGTGATTCAAAACTTCAATTGAGTATCTATGCACAACCATATACTTTGTGATCTTGAAGATGTCACAACCATCCATTCTTACTTCACGAACCTTTCAGTTATAAGTCTTGTGGATACATCCAAACAGTGTATAGATTTTTATTTGATATCTTAACTCACATCTCAAAATTCTTCTAAATGGTCAACATTGATAACCTCATCTCCTAGTCATCCTTGCAAAAGAAAATTTGGCATACCTCAGCATCCACCCCTAATAGACTGCGAATGCAAGATCAAGTCTCCACTTCTAATAGTACTCATCAATGGTCCAATTTCACCACACCTTGCTGCAATCAAAGTCTAAGAAGGCACATTTCCAACAAAAGGACCACACCCTGCTGCAAACAGAGTCTACTGCAGTACATTTACAACAGAAGGGCTACTCCCTAGTGCAATCAAAGTCTAATGCGACACATTTGTTGTATTCTCAACAGTTTCAAATCTGTCCATGGTCACATTGTATAGGCTTCCAAATCTGATCTCGTTCCCAACATCTTGCATGGTCACATTATAATCATTTTCTCTACATAAGTCTCATTCATCATTACAACCCCTTTTCTGGCTAGTGTTATGTTGGGTAGTAACGACTCCCATGGGTAGATGTCATTTTCCATCGAGACCACCGATGGAAAAATATCTGGTTCATTACTATCACTAGAAGAAATAACATCCTCCATTACATAAATGGGTCGCTGTTCTATCTCTCTGTGTTTTTAAAGGTTGTCTCTTGTTGGATGTGTTCAACATTTATGAATATCTGAGGTCTAGAATGATCCATCGCCAAAAGGAGAATTTTAACATCATCATCGTTTATTAAGTATACTGGAGGAGATTCATAATCCAACTTATATTTCACCCTCACTATAACATCAAACTCTAATGAATTAACTTTTGTAAGTTCATATATGCAATTTCTCAATTCATTATACTTCAATGTGCTCAACACTAAGATACCCTTCAAACGACCTCCACTATAGCATTGTTCCTTGTCATCCCATAAACCAACATATCGAATGCATAGAGGCTTCTTGTCCATCCTTCAAAAAAGAATATGGAAAAGAGAAATCAATTAAACAATTATGTTAAACTCTCGCTCCTCGCTCGGTGTTCTCGCTCTCATTCCTCCACTCGCCTCTCGTTACTTGTTCTCTCATTTTGCTCCTCTCTCTCGATTCGTACTACCCTCACGTGCCATTATAAGCTACTTGTTCCTTGTTCGTGATCATGATACACCCTCTTTGATCATTATAACCGTCTCAAACAACCTCAAAAGTAAAATAAAAAACGAACCGTAAGTACAATGTTGATTTTTTAAACACTTTTGTAGCTCCCTGGTTATGGGTTTTTTTTAAGGAACGTGAGGTGTTTATGTTTAAACAATTTCGAGTGTTTGTGTTCTGTGTGTTCAAGGAAACATAACCTAACTTTACAAATCACTTGGGCACTGTCAATATTCTTCCACTAGAGTGTATGCTCGTACAAGCATTAATTACTAGAAAAATGGAAAAGTGGCGTCAGACAAAAATCGAGAAGTTGTAGCGAGAAGTGAGTATAGTTCGAATAGGTCCACTAACTCAAGGTTAGAGTGAAAATCGTGCAACGAGAGAAGCGCGAGAAGCCGCGAGCAGCGAGCGTGGTTTTTCTTGAAAAGGAAACAAAAGTTTTCATTTTAGCAGCGAGCGTGGTTTTTGGCATCGATAGAGAAATTTCACATGGTGATGACGAAGACCAAAATTCTTATATTTTAAAATAGTGGACCAATTTTCATTTGAGCCACTAAAAAGAGTTCAGCCGCACAAAATTTCCCAAAAGTTTCTAAAAAAGTAGCACATGAAATTTCAAGCTTGTATGATAATCAAAACACAAAACCCGATAAACTACGGCAAAAAGAAAGAATTTCGCTAACTACTGCGATGCATATCATTCAACCAAAATAGAAAATGAGTATGAAGAAGTAAAAGAGAGATAGTAGAACTAACCAAAAACAAGGGCGTGAACCCCACTAACCAAAAACAAGGGCGTGAACCCCTTTCTTTGGCTTGGTTCTTCAAACTGTAACTGCTTTCCTAATCCCCAGATGTCCGAGGCGACGTTACTAAACTCGGTCGTTGACTCTAGCCTACTTTGAACCGTCGACCGACCGGACGAAGTCAATTTTGTCAGTACGATTTTATGATTGGTTTGGGCACACCGGAATTTTGTTTTCTAGTTTTTTGCAATTTTGCCCACACTTATATTTCTGGTTTGCGATTATGGATCGGAGGGAGGATGATGGTGCGTGGCCTATGTTTGGAAAGGAACACAAACACGGGACTTCGAGGTCGGCAGGCTCTGAGCGTAGAACGGTGACAAGGCGTCGGTACGATCGAGGTGGCTGGGAGAGACGGTCTACGAGTGGCGTGGCAGTGAACGACGGCCTGAGGTTGGCGAATGGAAGGAACGAACGGTGCAGTGCAGAAGGAAATGAGAGACTGAGAAGGAAGTGTGGCTAAGGCTTAGGGTTTAACAAACTAATTTGAGAAATTGTCACAAATAACCTTTTATGGTTTTCACATTACAAAAAGTAACACCATTTTCTCGAATTCGAAGTATAGGTTTTTCTCAGTCCTTCTCGGCCGAGATCGCGACCAAGATTGTATTTTAACGTTGAGTTTCATCTTTTCGAATAGTAGGAAATGACGACAATGCCCCTAACCCAAACGCAAAAACTGAACTCTCTAAAAAACCCCTAAATAGTTCATTTCCTTACGTTTCTTCATCAATCCATTGCAAAAACTAAGTACTCTCTCGATCTGCATCTGTTGTTTAGATTTAGGCTGAATTCAACTTGCTGATTTCAGGTATTTCTTCTTATCGTTGTCATTTGTTAGTTAAAAGTTTAATTTTTTTTCAATGATTTGAGTGTGGGTTAGGATTTACAGTATTAGGGAAATCTAGGACCATCTGCTGCGTTTGGTTTATTGTTTGTATGATTTTTGGGCAATATACTTGAATGCGCACGAGTTTGATGGACTATTTTGGTGAAATTCGGTGTCGGCATGCCTGAGAACAGGTTGAATCCCGCCCGAGATTTAATGCATCTCCCCCGAGATTCCCTAAATCTCCTCCGAGATCCATGTTTTTTTTTTTTTTTTGCATTTCGTGTTTTGTCTCGGGGGTCTCATGCGTATATCCCCAGATACACTCGAGACGAAACACAGAATGCAAAAGAAGCTGGTTGGAGCTCGGGGCTTGATTCAACTGAGATTATTGATTATATTTTTAAATATAATATCGGTGCCCGATCTCTCTTGAGATTGACCGAGATTAAACACAACATCTATATTTTTGTGTTTTTGAACTTTTGATTGATTGTTGTTGACTGTGGTTTTGATTTCCATATGTTTTATAGATGGCATTGGCAACCAAAATTCGCACTTCTGATTATTTTCCTGCCAATTTAACATGTTGTTCCCACCTGGAGAAAACTATCACGAATATTAAGAATAAGTTAACACCTAGGCAACTATACATGTTTAGGCAAACATGTTTTTGACATTTTTTGGACCTTAAGCTAGTTTTTAATGGGCCACTGTGCCATTACATACTTTTGAGGGAGGTGGAGGAGAGTAGGGAAGACATCATTAGCTTCAAGTTGTTGGGAAGGAAGGTGTCTTTTGGTCGGCAGCAATTCGATCTGATTACGAGATTGAGATGTACTGCTAGGCGTGTTGTTAAGGTTGATCTGCAGAGGGCACGTAGGCTTAGGGGGCTATATCTTAATGATCAGGATAGCATGACAGGGACTGAGTTCGACAAGTTGTTCCCTGACTTTGAGTTTGAGAGTGACGATGATGCAGTTAAGATGGCGATATTTTATTTCATAGAGCTCAGTTTGATGGGGAGGGAGAGGAAGCAACACATGGACTGGACCATGTTAAGCTTCATTGACGACTGGGATGAGTTCTGTAGTTACGACTCGGGCAATTTTGGTTTTTAACAAGACTTTGAGTAGCTTACGTAGTGCACTTAAGGGTAAAGTTGCTCAACAGAAGAATAAGCTGGCAAATAGTAAGATGCCTAAGTCGTATAGTTTATACGGATTTCCATTTGCATTCCAGGTTCGTTAACCATACTATTCACCTATTTTTCTATTTATTTATTTATAAATAACTTTTGAGATATATGTTCTCTGGTTTACTAGGTATGGGCATATAAGACGGTTTCGTTACTCATTTTACGGGTCGCGATCCGGATCTCTGATGATGCGATCCCACGTATTTTATGATGGAGTTGCACATACTCACCCGGTCTGAGGGTGATTGAGACCCAAGTGTTCGAGTCTCAAGTGGTAAGTCAGCATTTACCAGAACTATATAAGTAAACTTGTAAATATTAACTAATAATCATTGGATGCAGGCACGCATAAATGACTTGGTTCCGACGGATGAGGAGCAGACTTATATGAGTCAGTTGTTGGACCCGCCATCTGGGGATGGGTATCAGGAACCTCCTCCTGCAGCAATGACTGATGCACAAGTTATGAGTGAGGTTCATGAACGAGAAGGAGATGAAGATCAAAAGAAGGATGACGATCTGCCTCCAGCTGCGAAAGATATAGTTCGGGCACCGCCTGTGAGTGGTCCATCTAGGACAATTGAATATGTGAAGACGTGCGAGTGCAGTCAGCACCTCCAGCGACTTGAGGCCTGACTTGTCCATATAGAGTCCTCAATGACAGTCGAGTCGAAGTTGATCAATGACATGTTGATGGTACTTATGAAGGTAACTTGCTATCTGATTATTTGTAATTCGATTAATGATATTTCTTAATATAATTTTTTGTGTCGTTTGTTTCATATCATAGGGATTGAGCATCCACTAATACTACGTTTATGCACTCAGCAATATTAGTTGTCATCTGGTCGTATCTCCTTCCCCCCTGGTATACACGGGCCCACCTTGACAAACCGATATCGGTAAGGTATTGTTGGACACCACTGTAGTTTGCCAACCTGTTCCAATAGTATAGGAAGATAGACTCTCAACATGCCTTGGCTGCTAGTATGAAGTTTGGACAGACATTATCATTGTTGAACTTTGTTGTGAGGTTTAGGCACAAATGATGGATACAGAGGCCGTGGAATGCGTCGGGAAAGACCGTATTAATTGACTTTGCAATGCTTTTGTGTCGGTTAGATACAAACACCAACCCATTACGCCAATGGTTGATTGCAACCTTCTCATGAACCACGTCCAAGAATCGTCATTTTCCTTGTCCCCCAACCCGAAAGAAAGCGGGTATATTTGCTTATTTGCATCAATGGACACCGCTACGAGCATAATACCTTTGTACTTTCCTTTTATGTGCGCAGCATCAACTACAATGACTGGTCTGATACAATTCAGAAAACCTCTGATCGCAGCCCCAAGAGCCATATACACATACTTAAAGTGCCCTTCAGGATCAGTCTCCAACTCAAATTTAGTGCCAGGATTGACAATCTTCAATGCTTCCCCATACCGGGGTAACAAACGGAATGACTCTCTAGGAGATCCTCTAGTTAAGGACAACGCAACTTCCCTTGCCCGCCACGCTCTCCCGTAACTAATGTCTACCCCATATTCCTTGCGAACGTCTTATATGATCTCCTTTGGCTTATACCCACGACTAACATCCTGGTACTTCGACTTAATTAGTTCAGCTATAACCCAACTCTTAGCTTGTTTATGATCTTGTTTTCTTAAGATTTTTGGGCATGTGTGGGCGCTAACGTATTTAGTGATCTTGAACATATTAGAATCTTTAATTTTAATGGCCCTAACATTCCATTTGCATGTTGATTCTATACACTTTAAAATATACAGCTTCTTAGTAGATCTATCGACACGATATTGAAAATTTTGCTCAATGGCAAAGACAGACAGTTTTTTAGCCAAATCTTTCTTGTTTAAAAATAAATTTCTAACTTGGATATCTTCTACAGTTGACTCAGATGAAAAGACAATGGTGTTCGCCATTAAACCTTCAATCTGCTTCCTCTTCTTACAATTAACACCTGGTTCACATGTTGCTACTGAATCCGTAAACTGCTCACCAATACTAACCAGGTTACTATCACCCAGCGGTCCTCTGTCAACGCGTGATTCTACATTCAACATCGAGTCAATCTCTGTTGTCATTGGATTTTGGTCATTGATTGAGTTCACATGATCAACACCAACAGCCACCTTATATATATCCATATCCTCCACACTAATATTCACATCAGAATCCATATCCTCAACATTAACAACATCAGATATATCAATATCCTCCCTATTCAACAACTCATCATTATCATCTCCCAATTCTAGTGGACATATATTATCAGTCAACGGACTTAATAATCGCACATCATTCAAGCCCACATTGTATTCGGGAATAAAATCAAGGTGAGATGGAATTGAGAGAACATTTTGGGCCATTTGAACAGTATATGATGGTGCCGTACTTCTAGATTTATGTACTATTATAGGTAATTTGGTTACCAAAGAAGCCATTTGAGACACGTCTTCGCTGGTTAAGAATAAATGAAGGTCTTCTTGATTGCTAATCAGAAATGCTGATACATTTGGCCTAACATTGTACAAACACCTTATAACCAAATCATACTCAACAGAATTTATACCATTGATTCTATATATTTGCCGTAAAAACTCTCCATATGTTATTTCGACATCCACAATCAAACTTTTCAATTGGCCCCCAATATATTCTTTCTCATTCTCCTTCCATTTGCCCCCTAAAAAAACGAAGATACGAGGCATCCTGTAAAAATACATACAATGTACAATTTTTTTTTAATATGAGGCAAATCTCAGTCATAATACTAAATCTCGGTAAAAAAATCTCAAAATCTCTCCCGCGAATTGAAACCCTACTATAAATCTCGAGGTATATGTGATCTATCTCGGCCGAGATTGTTTATTTAACCCCGAGATTACGTAAACGATCACGACATTTATTATTTTCAGGCTCAAAAGCATGCAAATAACAATACAAACATATTTATAAAAGACACGATCGAGATATATACCTTCTTTTACTTGATTTTTTGCAAAGAGATGGATTGTGGAACTTTGAAAGACTTGAAAAAATTTTAGAGAGGAAAAACGTGTAGGGCAAGCCAAATTATTGGGTTCTTAAAACAGATATAATAAGAATATAAATGGGGGCATATTCGTAATTTTAAATTTCTTATTATTATTTACCACACGTGGGGGAATTGATTACTTTCCAATTTCTTATACAATCTCGGTCGCGATCTCCACCGAGAAAGACCGAGAAAAACCTATACTCCGAGTTTGAGAAAATGGTGTTACTTTTGTAATGTGAAAACCATAAAAGGTTATTTCTGACAATTTCCCCAAATTATTCATGGGGAAATTACGATTATCAAACTATTTACAAATATTGAAAAATTTCAAGAATGTCATAGATTTGTATATATATATATATATATATATATATCTAAATTTATTAAAATTCAAACATATTTTTTTTACACTAATTTAACTATATTTATTAGTTTGACCATTAAACAAAAAATCTTAAAAGTTAAATATAAAATAAAAATAAATAATATAACATTAAATTACTATAATAAATATAAGAAAAAAACTTGACGAGGGGAGTGGGAATGCATTCCCTGTCTCCATCCCTCTCCCATTTAACTTCCAGAGATTTTTTTTCTCACTCCTCCCATTTCCCGCCTAAACGGAGAATCCCCACCCTGTTTGGGGCGGAACCCTATAGAGAAAGTGTACATCTCTAGTAAAAGTATTCTTTACTTTCAAAAGTTTTAAAAACACTTTTAAACTTTCAAAAATAGTTAAAAAAATATTCTTACCCTTAGTTTTGGAACTTTCAAAAGTTTCAAAAGTACTGACTTAAAAAAAGAAAAGTTCAAAAATACCTTTAAAAATGATCCTAAAAGTTCAACAAAAAAAAATAATTATATAGATATCTTTATTTTTTGTATATACATATTCTCATTTTTTTTTCAATTCTTACACCAATTTTATCAACAACTAAAATAAAAATAAAAAATTTATGTTAAAACATAAAATCCAATAAAAATCTCATAAAATTTCAAAATCAAAATCTCCTCTCAAAACATACCAAAACAATAAATAGTCAAATAAAAAGATGTATTTGGCTATTAACACACTCAATTACTAACATACAACTTTGTTAAAACATTTAAGTGTGCAGTTTTATTTATTTATTTTAGATAACAAATGTCAAATAGTTAAAAAAAAAAAAAAAAAAAAGGTAAGAGAGTATTGAAGAAAAAGGGAGGAAAAAAAAGAAAAATAGAGAAGTAAGATGATCTTAACCATTTTTGTTCATATAACAATAAAGGTATTTTTTAACTTTTTTTTTTAGTTTATGATATTTTTGAAACTTTTGAAAGTTCGAAGTATTTTTTACATAAAACACTACTGATTTTCATTCAAAATTAATGGTAAAAGTATTTTTTGAACTCATTTTAGAAGTTTAAAGATATTTTTTAAACTTTTGAACCCCAACCAATGGGGGTCAAGGATTTTCGGGTCAAGTTAGGGACAACAAATGTTTTTTTTTTCTTCATCATCTCCTTCTCTACTTTCATTTTTGCCAAATTTTCCATGGAAATTGGCGATATCGATTTTTTTGAGGAAAATTATTTCTAGTTTAATTTTTTTTTCAAAATCAATTAATAAAATAAGTCTATTAATTTTTGTTATGTACACCAAAACATATAAAATGATAAAAACAATATACAACAACTATCTGAGCTCAACAAATTCACATTGTCTCCTTAAGACAATTTTACTCACTCTGGTGCCTGAGTTTCGAGAGTAACTGCCTCCTAGGATAGAACAGATTACCTTTCTTCTGGAGGTAGCACCTTGTAACGTCCCAAATTTTCAAGTGCTAATAAATTAATTGTCTGGATTTGTTTGGCGTTGGTTTGATATTTTTTTGAGGATCTAAGATTTAATTATGGAATTTGAATTTGAATTTGATTTTATTTTGGAGATTTGAGAATTTGGATTTTGTTGTGGAATTTAGAAAAGTGTGGGAGTTACATTAATATATATATATAAATATTAGGGTTTCGGTAAGCGTGCCAAAAGAAAATCAAATTATTTCATTTTCTTCCTCGATCTCTTCTTCGCGTGGACGCCGATTGCAACACAGACGTTGTCGCTCGCCGATCGACGTCCAGTTTTGCCGCCAGCTCGCGTCTCCTTGTCCAGTTCGCGTCTCAGCCGTCCGATTTTTGCCGCCTCTCACGTCTCAGCTGTCTGGTTTGCGTCGCCGTTCGCCATCCGCCTCCGACTCAGTCAACGCCGCCGTCCCAGCGCGTGCCGCCAGCGCTTCGTCGCGCCTCTCGGTCTTTGCCGGCAGTGACTTCCGTTGCTGGGTCTTTTGCCATCGCGACGTTCAATGAAGCAGCCCGCTGCTGCCGGCAGTGCCTCTAGTCGCCAATTTCTGGTGGGTTTTCTTTTGAGGTAAGGTTGGTTTGGGTTCAGATCTAGTGCTCGAATGCGTTCTGACTTGAGGTTTGGTTTCACTTGGGGTGTTAGGTTGTAGACTCGAAAGGTTGAAGGTCGTTGTCGGGTTGCCGTTGTTTAGGATCTATTTGGGGCCCAAGATTTCTGCATAGATTGTGGAGGTAAGTGATTCTGTTGTTAGGGCTGGCCTTCAGGCTAGATCTCACCCCTTTATTTTAGTTTTATTATGTTATTGCAGCACTGACTATCCCAAAAAATTTAGCATGCATAATGCTTAGGTTGTTTTGTGAGTATGACTGCCACTAAGATTTTGATAATTATGTATATGTGTATGTATGTCTGAATTACATGTTAGATGCCTGTTTCGTCCCATGTTGCGATACTATGAATCGAGAAGTTCACTTCCATGTTTGACGGTGTGTCATCAGGCCACTAGACATGCGTGAATCGACGGGTTCACCTCCATGTTTGTTACTGTGAGTCATCAAGCTCACCCTTCAGTTTTGACGGCGTGCCTTCAGGCCGCTATACATGGTGACGGGGCGGGCAGGTTGCTCATGTACAGTAGAAATCCCGACAATGGGGTTACTTACTAAGTTTTATACTCATTCATTTCTCTTCTTGAATTTCAGGTAAAGACAGAAACGGACCGGCAGGCGACAGGAAGAATCAGTGACCGGGCCAAATAGGGACTAGCTTCTACATTTTGTTGATTCATGTCTCTTATCTTAGATGGGCCGAGATTGTCTGGTCTTTGAGTCATTTTTTTTGTTATTTATGATTCCATTCGTTAATTTAATTATTCCTGTATTTGGATAGGGGTACCCCGA
Source organism: Lagenaria siceraria (assembly GCA_002890555.2). Classification (NCBI taxonomy): domain Eukaryota; kingdom Viridiplantae; phylum Streptophyta; class Magnoliopsida; order Cucurbitales; family Cucurbitaceae; genus Lagenaria; species Lagenaria siceraria. The sequence goes on along the minus strand of CM016483.1, from coordinate 12,601,578 downwards.
TCAAGATTTCGTTTTGACCTTTTGCAATTGATTTTGGATTTATTCAATTATTTACCTAATTATTTATTTGTTAACTTTCCCTTCAAAGTATTGGTTTTATGTTTGATTTTTCTTCCCTTTTTAAGGAGGGTCTGTGTATAGCATAGACTCATAGGTAACGTCTGTTGGGCCAAAAAGCCAACAATCTCCTCCTTTTTGATGATGACAAACAACTCAAAGAAAAATGAAATTCAAAGAGATGTATGATGTAAAATATAAGCTTAAATCATACTTCATTCAATAGCGACAAAGATATTCAATAATAACATGCTTTCATTTTTTTTATTACCTCTCCCCCTTTTGGAATCAATCAAAAAGAACAATTAAGAAAAATAAGCAATGACATGAAAGTTTTCTTTAAAAACATGAACATATAGTTTTGCAATTCTTCTCCTATCAACATGCCTTCTAAAAATAATCAACAACATTATAGATTCAAGAGGCATCATAAAAAATCAACCAAACTTAAGTTAATTTCATTTAAGACCAATTTCACAAATTTCTCCCCTTTTGAAATCAATTGAACACTCCCCCTTACTAGGGGACAAAAAGACATTTAGCACATAATTTGACTTGAGGGTAGAAATATCAAATAAAATTTTTAAATAAAAAAAATTTACTCGAAAGACAATAACTGTCCCTAAAATGATAAACAATGTGCATAAGAGGGATGTACGACAATAAAAGAATAAGGGAATCAATTTCACTCAAACATGAAGTTCATATATAAAAGTGTATAACTCCCCCAAAAATCAAGCATTCTCCTCCTAATAAGAAATATCAATAAATATCAAGGAAAGAAAAAGCATTCAAGTAAAATTCAAGTAATGGTACCAAATATCAAATATTATAAAATTAGCACCAATTGTTGAAAAACAAATCATCATACCAAATAATAGCAAATCAACATAAACATGATATCAACATAACTAATTTTGAGCAAACATGCCAATGGGGATCAAGAAAATAAATCAATTCTATAAATACTCCCCCTACAAAAAAGAATTCAACATTTTTCAAAACAACATGCTCAATTATCAATTCTTCTCAACATGGGACAAACAACATGCATCAAAATAATTTTCATAAAAGATATCAATAGAAATGCTTATCTAAAAAATTCAATAAGACATATAAAGTTACCAAATAAGCCAATTTTCTTTTCTTAGATTCAAGCAAGTCATACTAGTTGCTCCAATTGAATTCTCTTCTCATTTGAAGTCCAAACAACAATTGCTTCTTGAATCACACCTACAAATAAAACTCAACCAGAACATTTTGGTACCCATTTCTTGGGTCCTTCATTGTTAGTAAGTAAATATTTTGAAACCCATTTTAAATTAGTTCCAACATTACTAGAATTCATTTTTGGCAAATAACAAGTATTGAATTTATGACCAATTTTGCCACAAGAGTAACAAGTAACATTAGGCAAAATTTTCCTTTTCTCAAATTGATTTTTCACAATCTTTTTCTCAAATAAATTCTTCCTTGGAACATTTTTCAATTTAGAACAATTTTGTCTAATATGACCTTTAACTCCACAAAAATGGCATATAGGCACAAATGTTGATTTCACATGCATATCTTTAGCAATACCATTATGCCCACATTTGGCACTGTGCATACAATTAGATTTAGCAAAACAATATTTAGGCATAAACTTTGATTTTTCTTGCAAATCTCTAGCCTTTTTCATGCTTAGGTATAGATTTAGCACTATTCATGCAATGAGTTTTAGCATGGAAATGTTTAGGCATAAGCTTTGATTTTTCAAACATATTTCTAAATTTTTCATGCTTTGGAACATATTTAAATTCAAATGTAGGCACATTGGGTAAAATATCATTAGACATACAAGAGGTGCCCTTAACAAAAGTAGTAATCTTACTAGTAGATGAACAATTTTCATTTACATAGCTTAATCCTCTTTTGTCATTACAAGGTTTACCCATGTCAATAATTTTATCTAATCTATGTGCACCAATAATCAATTTATTTATGGACTCTTTTACAATTTCAAGATCTTTATTAGCAAGCAATTCTTTCTCTTTAAGCACATGCAAGAGATCATTTTTCTCATAAACATCACATTCAAGAAATTTGATCTTATCCATAAAAGAATATTTCTCTTTTTCTAAAGAAGTATTGCAATTTTCCAAATGAAGAATTTGATCTTTCAAACTAGCAATTTCATCTTTTAATTCCAAGGAGAAAGACTCCAATTTTTCATTTTCATTGCTCAAATCATTCAAATAAATTTTCAATTCACATGACAAAGATTTGAGTTCATCATTTTCTTTTTCAAGAAAAATAATTCTATCATTCAATGCAATTTTCTCATTACCACAAACATCATGCAAGAACACATTATTGGCTCCATTTTTCAAACAATCATTTTCATCTATCAAATATTTATTCTCAATAGATAATGCCTTAAACTTCTTTGATAGTTTTAGATATTTAGAACTAATTTTTTTCTAAATCATGTTGCATGCTTTCAAATGCATCATATAGTTCATCATAAGTTGGGGATTTTTGAATTACCTCATTTTCGTCACTTTCACCTCCGGAATCATTATCCAAATGAGCCATTAAGTCCAATGAGGATCCATCATATTTTTTCTTTTTCCCATCACAGAAATTTTCTTCATTTTGAACATAATAATTCTCTTTCACATCAAATAAATCGTTAATAATACAAGGAGAATTTTCTATGCTATACATATTATCAAGAAAATTCCAAATATCATGTGCATAATCAAATTGTATAATTTTATCACATACTTTACTATCCAAAGCATTACATATGATATTTTTGGCTTGGGCATTAAAAGAGAGCAATTTATCATTCAATTTTAATTTTGACAAATTATGCTCACAAACATATAAGATATTAAAATCAATAGCAAGCAAAAATGTTTTCATTCTCTTTTTCCAAACATCAAAATTTTTACCATTAAAGAAAGGAGGTGTATCAACACATTGACCGTCTAAAATAATATTTGAAAAATGATTTATGTAGAAGAGCTACTAGCTCTGATACCAATTGTAGGAGTGAAGCTCTGATACCAATTGTAGGAGTGAAAAACTCAAACAATGGGTATCAATTCGAAATGATTTATGAAAAATATTTTTGATTACAAACAAGAGCAACTGGCTCTGATACCAATTGTAGGATCGGTATGGCAACCCTAAAGGGGGGTGAATAGGGTTTCTTCAAGCTAATGAAAACTTTCTAATATGAGTCCAATTAAATAAATTAATACACTTTTCACTATAAAATAATTTAAACAAGAATTTTATGCAAATAATTAAAATAACACACTTTCAAGCACCCTATTTAATTCTAATAGTAAGATTGGTAAAAGATATGCAAATTTAGAACTACCAATCAAAGTAAATAACTCAATCAATCTCAACCAACAAAAGCATGCAATTAAAAATAAATAACAAATTAATTACAAAAATAAATAGGAGCGGGATAGAGAAATTGACACCAAAACTTTTATAGTGGTTCGGCACAACCGGCCTACATCCACTTTCCAAGCTCCTCTTGAGTATGTCACTACGAACTTGACTCTTTCCACGGCTTAGAGTCGAACCGTTACAACGTTCCTTTTTCGGGTGCAAGAACAAACCCAATCCTTTCCACGGTTGAGGATCAAACCATTACAATAACTCTTTTTCCGGGATCAAGAGCAACTCTTACAAAAGTTTGGAAATCAAGAACAAGATGAGGAAAACTCTCTCAAAGAGTAGATTTACAAATTTGTAGCACTCAACAAATTAATCTCGATTGTTGACCTGGATTGCTCGTATATCTTTCCAATGATCTTGACTTGGATTGCTCGTATAACGGCTTAGCTTGCTTACAACATATGCTATATCTGGACGTGTACAACTCATGATGTACATTAAACTGCCAATTATGCGAGAATATTCTAGTTGTGCTATACTATCTCCATTATTCTTAGCTAAATGGATACTGGTGTCTATAGGAGTCTAATTTGTTATCCCAATGTCATGATTTTTGAATTTCTCAAGCATTTTATCAATATAATGTGATTGAGACAACACTAATCCTTGTGAGGTCCTAGAAATTTTAATTCCTAGAATAACATCTGCAATACCCATATCTTTCATCTCAAATTTATTGGCTAACATTTGTTTAGTAGCCATAATAATATTGATATTGCTACCTATAATTAGCATATCATCAACATACAAACACACAATGACATGGTCATTCTTATTACTTTTGACATGTACACATTTGTCGCATTCATTAATTTTAAACCCATTAGCCAACATTACACTGTCAAATTTCTTATGTCATTGTTTTGGTGCTTGTTTTAATCCATAAAGAGACCTTATTAATTTGCAAACTTTTGTTTCTTGACGGGGGGAAACAAACCCTTTAGGTTGTTGCATGTAGATCTCTTCATCTAACTCACCATTTGAAAAACTGTCTTTACATCCATCTGATGTATCTCAAGCCCATGCAGAGCTGATATTGCTATGGGCATGCGAATGGAAGTAATCCTGGTAACTGGCGAGTAAGTATCAAAATAATCAAGTCCTTCTTGTTGCTTGTAACCTTTAGCTACAAGTCTCGCCTTATATTTATCTATTGATTCATCGGTCTTCATTTTTCGTTTAAAAATCCACTTACATCCAAGTGGTTTACTTCATAATGGAAGATCAACTAATTCCCAAGTGTGGTTATGCATAATGAACTCAATTTCACTATTCACAGCTTCTTTCCAATATGAAGCTTCTGGAGAAGACATGTCCTCTTTAAATGTTTGAGGTTCGCTTTCTAACAAATATGTTAAAAAATCAGACCCAAATGATTTTGAGATCCTTATCCTTTTACTTCGCCTGAGGTCCTCTTCCTTAGTTAACTCAAAATTTGATCCATTTTGAGGCCACTTGTTATAGTATCCTGAGAATGTTTTCGTAAACTTCTTTCACATGACATGTTATGTGGAAAAACATTTTCAAAGAATGTTGCATTCCTCGATTCAATGATTGTGTTAACATGTATATCTAAAGTATCTGATTTATAGACTAGAAATCGATATGCACAACTATTGATGGCATAACTAATGAATATGCAATCAATAGTTTTGGTCCTATTTTAACCAATTTTGGTTTGGGTACTGCAACCTTTGCTAGACACCCCCACACCTTTAAGTATTTGTATGAAGGTTTTCTTCCTTTCCATTCTTCATATGGAATGTTTTGTGACTTTTTATGAGGTATTCTATAAATAATTTGCCGTTAACAAAGTTTCTCCCCACAAGTTTTGAGGTAAACCTGAACTTATAAGCATTGCATTCATCATTTCTTTAAGTATCCGATTTTTACGTTCAGTAACTCCATTTGATTGAGGTGAATAAGGAGCCGTAATTTGGTGAATAATGCCATGTTGTAAATAGAATTGATAAAAAAGAGGACCATATTCGCCGCCCTATCACTTTTTATTACCTTAATCTTTGTGCTCAATTAATTCTCAACCTCAGTTTTATAAAGTTTAAATGTTTCAATTGCCTCATCTTTGCTTCTCAGCAGATAAACATAGCAATATCTTGTGCAATCATCTATAAAAGCAATAAAATACTTTTTACCACCTCTAATTTGCACAAATTTCAAGTCACAAATATCACTGTGAATTAACTCTAAAGGTTTAGTAATTCTATTAGTTGAATGAAAATATTTTTTAGTCATTTTTTATTCCACACACACTTCACAATTATGATTTGCATCAAAATTGAATTTTGGAATCAAATTCATATTAACTAACCTACGCAAATAATTGAAATTGACATGTCCTAGTCTACCATGCCAAGCAAATGACTCAACGATATAAGCAAAAGTAGATACTTTATTATTATTAATATTTTTTGGTACAATTGTGAGTACATTTAACTTAAACAAACCATCACTCAAATAACCCTTTCCAACATACATATCATTCTTGGAAAGTACAAACTTATCAGATACAAATACCAACTTGAAGCCATTCTTGCTAAGCAATGAACCTGAAACTAAATTCTTGCGAATATCAGGAACCTGAAGAACATTGTTGAGAGTGAGTTCCTTGACAGAAGTCATTTTAAGGACCACTTTGCCTTGTCCTTCAACCTTTGATGTAGAAGAGTTGCCCATAAATAATTGTTCTCCACCAGAAACTGGCATATAAGATGTGAACATATTCTTATTAGCACAAATATGACGAGTAGCGCCACTGTCTACCCACCATTCCTTGGGATTGCCCGCCATGTTGCATTATGAAATGACTGCACAAAGGTCAATATCTGCAACACCATCTGATAATGTATCAACTTCTATGATATGAGCTTGGGCATTTTTGCGCTGAAAATTCTTTGGTTTACGACAATTTTTAGATTGATGTCCCATTTTATTACAACTGAAGCATATGCCATTGAACTTTCTTGTTGCTCGCTGTCTTTGACTTGAACTGTCACCAGAAAACTTTCTTTTCTTGTTACTTTGTGGTCTATTTTCCACAATATTGGCCTTCAGGTCTATAACACTATCCACAGCTCCTTTTTCTGCTTTTCTATTGTTCTCTTCAATTCCAGGGCGGACCACAAGTTCCTCAAGTTTTATCTCCTTGCATTTGTGTTTGAGATAATTTTTGAAATCTCTTCGTGAGAGTGGCAAATTTTCAATTATTGCTGCTACCTGAAATGATTCACTCAAAGTCATATTCTCGACATGTATATCATGAAGAATGACTTGGAGTTCTTGAACCTGACTAATCACTGATTTGGAATCCACCATTTTGTAATCCAAAAATTTGCCAACAATAAATTTCTTTGAACCAGCAACTTCAGTTTTATACTTATTCTCCAATGAAGTCCAAAGATTTTTTTGCTGAATCAACACCACTGTACGTGTTGTCCAATCCATTCAAAATGTAATTCTTGCATAGATATTCTGCATACTTCCATGCATCAACGACAAGTTGCTTTTCTTTGTCAGTTTCTCCCTCAGATAAAACGGGAGCATTCTCTATAAGAAATTTTGCCAAATTCAAAGTGGTGAGATAGAACAACATTTTTTATTGCCAACGTTTGAAATCAACACCACCAAACTTTTCAGGTTTCTCCCCATGAGCAACACCAGTAACAGGAACAGAATTAAAATTGGTTGAAGTCATATCTTTAAAAACCAAAGTAAACAAAACCAAGTAAACTATTAAACAAATAAAATAAAATATAACAACCAGAACTCACAGTACAAAACAATAAAATTGGAATTAAATCAAAATTAATAGGATATGGCTACTGTTGACACTAAATGTGAGTAAAATAATATTAATATTGAAAACACAATAAATCTAAAAATATCAAAAGTAAAACACGGATCACATATGTATTTATCTAAATTAAATTCAACAACAGTGACAAAATGTCAAATATGTGAATAATAGAATAAAAAAAAAATCTAAACAAAATTCTAAAACAAAATCATTAATATGAATTCTATATTTACAAAATATCATCAAAGAATAATATATTGAGAAAGATACACTTTGACTTAATAAAATTCTATATACGTGAACACGAAAGAATTAAACCAGAGGAAGTATGTGATCAAAACACATTGATTTAGTATACTAGAAAAACAATATATATTCTAAAAAAAAAGATTTTATCTATAAAACAAAATCTGGATACAAACGTGTTAAATAAAATACAACATAATATATATATATATATATATAACAGACAAAAAATAAATGAATATAAAACAAAATGAATCTTAAACAGAATTAGAATGAAATCACACTCACACTAAATTAAATCCCAATATAACTTTGTGTGGGGGCAATGAATGAACAGTAACACAAACAACCAAAAGAAAAATTATGAACGTGAATTCAACATGAACAGAAATATAAAATTGTCTTAAGATTGTTATCTACACCAACACATATAAAATGATAAAAACAATATACAAGAGTTATCTGAGCCCAACGAATTCACGTTGTTTCCTTAAGACAATTTTACTCACTCTAGTGCCTCAATTTCGAGAGTAATTGTCTCCTAGGATAGAACAGATTACGAGGTAGCACTCCGTCCACAAGATCAACGAACTGGACTTTCTGGATATACCAAACTTTTACAATTTTAAATGGAGAGAATTTTTTAAAGAAGAAACTTGCTGATGGAAAAATCTCATGTAAAAACAAATTGAAGAAATGCCATATTTATAGATTAATTCGTGGCCATTTGAATAGTCGTGTCCTTTCTTCAATTTGGTTAATAATGAAACAATGCAATCGTTCATGAAGGAACACAACTTATGGATTTTAAAAAATATGCAATCGTACCTGAAGAGTTACCTACCATTTATTCCAACAATTTTTAATTTAAATGGTGAATTCTGCATGAAGCTAAATTTTTATTAAGATGTAAGTTTTGGAAAAATTATTCCAACAATTAAATTTGTGAAAATGTTGATATATTAGTGAAATGGGTGAGTTTATGGAGATTGTTTCATTGTTCTTTTGTTAAATTGAGTGAATGAGTGAATTAGAAAAAACCAAATAGATGGTAAAAATTAAAATGGTCGGATTTGGATGAATTTGAAATGTAACAAATTGTGTTTCCAATTTTACTCCAACATCTTTTTTATAAAACACAGTGCCTTGGGTGATAGCCTTCTCCTATCTTCCTGAGACTCCATTAATTGACATGAGAGTGAAAAGGATTCAAAAATAAGTTTTCTTTTTTTTATAAGGGTTAAAATAGTTTATTTTGGCTTTTTGACTTCATATTATAAGGTAGATTTCGAAAGATATGAAAGATCTCCCTCCAAGTCGTACATGTGACTTTCATCGAATACGGCTTTCCACAAAATTCTATATGTATCTAAGAGATCGAGTATGGAATTCTGTGCGAAAGGTTGCTTTTCGAATGAGATAATAGGAGAAGCTATCTTAAGGGGCCTCTTCTTGCTGGGATTTGAATGCTGACCTTATTATTATTCAAAGAGGAAAGGGGCAACCAACCTAGGAGGCTAGCTTGCTTCTACAGGTGGCGGGCGAAGGGTCCAAAGGACACGTAGCTGGGGGCGAGTCAAATCCTTTTCCCTGTTATTTCCTTTTCTTCAGTCCCCCTCTTTCGTTTTCTATTTTTTTTTTCTTCTCCTTAGCCTCCCATTCTAAGAAGTAAGCTAAGTCGCTTTTTCTTCACACTGTAAACTAGAGTTGAGTTTTTTTTTTTTTTGGATTGGTTGAATGTTGCAGGAGAAGAAATCAACTAAAAAAAAAATTGCTTCTTTATTATTCATCTTAATTAGTAAACAGAACAAATCTAACATACATCAAAGAAACAAAATCAAAAGAAAAAAAAACAATAAATCATGGGTTATGGGTTGATTCTATTTTTTTTAATCTTTGAAAATGTGGGTTTGGTGGTGTGGCTCGAGTGATATAGTCGTAGGTGAGGTGAAAGAAAATTAGGTATTTTCCCCCCTAAAAACAGATACAGAAACAAGGATATATATATATATAATCAATTGAAAAGGTAACAGATCTGTTGATAAATTTTATTTTTAATATATGAAAATATGTGAAAATATTTTTCTTAAATTATTTTGATTTTTGATTTTCGGTTTATTTGAATTTGAATTTTTGTTCTTAAATTTTAACAATAATAATGACATTTTGAAAGTTTTCATTGAATAAATTAATTTATTTTGACTAAATAATATGCTTTTATTATTACATGCAATTTAGTTTGATATTAAAATAAGTTATTGCAAGTTTTCAAGAGTAAAATGATATACTTTCTTTTCATTTCTCGTGGATATTCAAACAAGAAATTTTAATTTGAGTGATTTCAAATTACTTTCGTTCCAAACGCAAGTAGTAATTTGAAATCATTTTTTGCTTTTAAAATTTTAAAATTTAAAAACTTTTTTTTGTCTAAATTCTAACCCCAAAAGGAGCATTAAGGAATTAAAGTTTATTCTAAACATCAATACAACTCATGGGTAAAATTTGAGTTTTTCCCATCTTTTTATTATTGACAAAGTATTATGGATTTACCAATATAAAGTTCATCAATGATATATTATCTATGCATAATTGATATTTGGGGATTTTTAATAGGTAGCAAAATTATTTAGTGATGGAGATTATAAATAACAGAGGAAATTGGAGTAAATATTGAGAAATAAATACATAAACAATTATGTTGTGGTGCATATATGATGCGGTGTGTATCAGATTTCTCTTACATAGACCCAATTGATTTGTTGTGTAGCTCAAACCAATCTACATTGAAAAGTTGAGCTCGCAGGTCCATAGCTAAGAACAACCTTCTTTTGATCAATTGCTCTTAAAAGAGCAAATGAGACAAATATGAGAAAATTGAGAGAGGAGAAGATTGAAGATATAAATATTGTTCTTGTGATTTGAGAATAAGGTAATTGATGTATTTATACCATGGTGTAAAATTTTTATTAAAATTTTGAGATTTTGATGGCTTCGAAATTTTGGTACGAGAAATTTCGTTTTTCCCCCATTTCAACAAAATTTCGAGAAAATTTTGATTTTTGTTTTTAGGTAGCTACATTGGTTCAATTCAATTTTTCTTTAGTTTCGTGGTTCTGGTTACACACAATTGTATAGTTTCACACGTCAATGTCATTTCCAACGAAGGATGAAGCTTTTTCAATGTGTTACTTTTTTTAATTTCCAACTTTCTCAAACTTTAGCTTTATTTTCAATTCAAAACTTTTCTTTCCAAGGAAATTAAATCTGAAGGAGGAAGATCATCAAGTAATGAAATGTATCCATTAATAGGGTCTATATGTTGGTTGTACGAGAGTCCTATCATTTTCATTTATCTTCGACATTTTCAATATATGATGACTTGAGAGCAGTATTGTAGTTTCTATCCTAATTATCAAGATTTTGGATTAGATGCTCCAATGTCATCTTTTTGGTATTGGATACAAACATTTTATAATAAACAATTTACAATTATTTTGTATGCAAATATTTCATGTCCTCTTTTAATTTTGTAATTAATTACCAATGTTTGATATTATTTTGTAATTGTTTTTCATTTCTTTTTTAAATTTATGCTCTCACATCGACATATACACATACATTTATAATTTGCATCTAAATGTTGTCCTACTTTATAGAAATGATGATTTAAAATGGTCAATTATGGTCTAATTAAGCCATAGAATCAAAGTTTCATTAACTAATTCTAAAAATTACCGTCAATTTTCATAAAGTTTCCTGCCGAAAATTGTGTAACGAGATAGAATATCACAAGCTAAATCATGTAAAGTTGCATTGGGAGATGGAATGCTTCTCATGCACAACTCTATCCCATGGAGGGAATTCGACTGGATTTCACCTTTATATGCTGAGAGGTGTCTACCAAACTTGTTGATTCTCAAGAATCTCTACTGACGCTTCAATCCCAATACGATGCTTTGATCAACGAGCTGAGAGAAAATTTAACTGTTGCCAACACATAGCTGCAAGAAGCTTAGGCAAAGTTATCAGATGTTAAATATTTGGTTGAAAGCTTCAAACAAATAGAAACCTATTGTCAGATGGAGGATGTTTGCCTTCAATATAGAGTCACGCTGGCTATGGGTATCGTTAAAACGAAATATCCTAACGTTGACTGCAGCTCCATTCAATCTGAAGTTAATGCTTGGTGAGATAACGAAAATCGAAGTCTTGACAGCGTGGGTGGATTGCGAGCCAACCTCTGTCCACTATTCCTCAACATGACTCCTTAAACTTTATTGACACGTTCCTCCAAGGTGTCTCTGACTTTCCTGATGCAAGAACCTTGGCCAAACTTGACGATATTGGGAGCATAGATGAAAACTTGTAGTTTTACACCTCTTAGCTCGTAATTCCCGTTGATTATCGCATGTGTTTTTTTTTATGTTTAACGCCTGCTTCTAGCTCGGCCAGGTAGTATAAGCTTGCGGCTTAATTTAATGAAGTCTTGCAACTTTAATTTTTATCTTTCAACCTTCGTACCAAGCTTTTGCTTTTAGCTCAAGCTTGCAGCTCGGCCTGCTACTAATATTTGTAGCTTTAGATTTTACTTGTGACATGATTAGTACTCTTAGCCCCCACTCATGCATGATAATGCTATCCATGAATGAAAAAAATCTCGTTGCTTGAGTAAGTTAGAAGACTTAAAATGCTCATTACCAGCTTTGAAAAGAGAATTCTCATTACTCGAATGAAAAAGAAACTATGAAATTCTTGCTGTAAAAGTAAAGCTGAAAAATACAAGATGCCCATGCAAAAATATAAAGGGAATTTTACTGAAATAAAACTTAAGATGCTCAACATTCCAAGGGTGAGGCAAACGTTTTCCACTTAGGTCGACTAAGCTTTAGGTTCTAGGTCAGATCATCTTTGCCACCTGATAGGGGCCCTTCCAATTTGGTCCTAATGGTCCGTTGCTAGAATCCTTGGTATTAGGCATGACTCGCCGAAGAACCAGGTCACCTACTCTAAAGCTCTGCCTACGCATATAGGAGTTGTAATACCTTGCAACACGATTTTTATACATACTCGAAGGTGCGCAGTCTCCTGGTGTTCTTCTAAAAGGTCAAGCCTTAACTGAAATGCCTCATCTTTCTCCACTAGATCAAATTGCTCAACCTTAGATGAAGGGATTCCGATCTCAACTGGCACTATTGCTTCCGCCCTAAATGCTAGTGAGAAAGGGGTCTCACCAGTCGAAGTTCGCGATGTCGTCCGATAGGCCCAAAACACGTTTGGCAGCTCTTCAGGCCATAACCCTTCCAGTCCTTCTAGCTTAGCCTTAAGTTTCACTTGATAATTTTGTTGACAACCTCTACCTATCCATTAGCTTACGGATGGGCCAGAGGCAAAAAATAGTCTTTGATTCTGAGATCTATACAAAACATGAGAAACACTGCATTATCAAACTGACGGTCATTGTCAGTTATCAGAACATGAGGTACACTGAATTGACATATGATATTTTTCTAGACAAAGTTAGTTATTTTCTGTTAAATAATTTTTGCTAGGGCTTCAACCTCTACCCATTTAGTGATAATAGTCAATAGCAACAACAAGGAATGACAGACACCCTTTTCGGTGTCGTTTTAATCCCAAAAAGACTTCTGATCAAATTTTCTTTTATAATACACCGAATCCTATACTACTACTACGATAGCATAATAGTGATAAGCTCGGGGTCGAACCACAGGGAGGCAAGCGCTAGTAATGTTTCGTTGAGCTAATTATCTAATTAGAGTGTAAAATGGGGGGTTGGTTTGGATAGTGATAAAAGCGTGCAAGAAATTAAAAGTGGAACGAGTAAATGTAACCTAGGATGGATGTATTTAGTTTCGAGAGCAAGAGGGATCCTATACAATTTCAATCATCGATTTCGTTAATTAGACATGCATTTGAATTATGCGTGCACAACAACTTTCTTGACTCGATTGAACTAACCTCTACAAAGACGGACAACTAATTACGAACGAACCAAGGAAGCATCTTAACTAGTAATTAAAGCTTCAAAGCAAAGTCTAATTAACCTACATGTTTTTAAGTCCTACTGGGTTCAAGCGGTCAAATAGAATTAAGAACATGTGCATTCAGCCTTAGGATTCTATTGTGTGGTTAATCAATGGAAAGCCCTAACTCAATTAACCAATTTTTCCTTTGAATCTAGGTTAAGCATGCATTCTTTAGATCCTAGATAGCCTATAAATCTAAGCATACACAATTAACCATTGCTACTTAGGTGATTTTAAGCTTAATTGCAAGCTTAACCTAACATCGATTAGCTAAGATATATATTCATGAAAGGGACGTCAATCCACACACAAACATACGTCTAAATTGAAATAGATTCAAAGAAGCATGAAGTCAAAGTATATTCAACCCAATATCAGAAATCTCAAGAAAAATGCATAAGTCTTACTCTTAAAACCAAATAAATTACATACCTCTACAATCCATAGACAAAATATAGAGAAAAAGAACTCCAATCCATAGCTACAACCTAAAAGAAAAGTAAAATCTAACCTAAAAGATGTGGAAACACAAAGGAAGAAGAAGAACTTTGAGAGAAACCTCGGCCTCCATGAGATCCCACATGCTAAACCCTAAAAGAGAAAAGAAGATATTTATAGAATCATGAGAGCGTCGCTACACTACAGAAGAGCGTAGCAACGCTAGCTTTTTTTTTTTCCAGCCGCAATAGCGACGCTGCAAGGTAGCGTAGCTACGCTGCCTCTCTAATTTCCAACAACGCTAGCTACTGCCTTGCAGCGTAGTGCTGCGCTCTAGGGAGCGCAACAATGCTAACCATCAAGGGCATTTTCATTTTTTCGTATCCTTGAAGCTCAAGTGTTGATTTCACTTTTGATAGCTCCAAATCAACCCTGAACAACCCACAACACTCCAAAATGCATGAATTGCTCGAATTTCTATAAAATAGACATTTAGTCATATAAAACATAGCAAGCAAGCTAAATTAAAGACATAAGAATAGCTCTTTTTTAGAGCTATCAACGAACTTGGTATGCCCCTTGCCTGGAGGAAGGGGTCCAATTAGGTCAACTCCCCATTGAGCAAATGGCCAAGGGCTCATAACGTTTTGTAATGGGCTCGGGGGGCTGTTTAGGTATAATTGCGAACCTTTGGCATCGATCACAAGATGTGGTGAACCTATGTACATCTCGAGCCATAGTGGGCCAATAATAACCTTGTCGAATTATTTTTCTCGCAAGGGAACGGACTCTAGAATGATTCCCACATACTCCTTCTTGAATTTCTCGCATGATATAATTTGCCTCGTCCGTATCAACACACTTTAAAAGAGGGAGAGAGTAGCCACTCTTGTACAGCCTGCCATTATTGATCACATAATAGGCAACCTGCACCTCAACCATCGAGCTTCAATTTTATTATCCGACAATACCCCTTCTTCAAGGTACTTGACCAGGTCATCCAGTTAGGATGCTCGACCTGGGTATATTTCTCTATTCCCATGGCTTCCTCTCTCAAAATGTTGGGTGCATCTAGAACCTCCACAGGTACCATTCTACTGAGCTCAACGTCATAAGCTGCCGCCAACCAGGCTAAGGAGTCAACGTTCGCATTCTAAGATCAAGGTATTTATTTAATCTCAAACTTTTTAAATGAGTTTTACATCTTCCTAACCTCCACTAGATAATCAACCATCATGTGCTTTTTGGCTTGATACGTCTCAGCTACTTGATTGACACTTAGCTGAGAATCGCTGAAAATAACTAAGTTGGTGACCCCAACTCCAACAGCTAGTCATAGCCCAGCCAAGAGTGCTTCATATTTTGCTTCATTGGTGGAGGCCCGAAACTTGAACCTCAAAGAATACTCAAGTCGTCCCCCTTCTGGCGATAGCAACAGCAAACCGACTCCGCAGCCTTTTCTATTGGATGACTCGTCCATGTAGAGTTTCATGGAGGGTCATAATAGCTCTTAGTTTCAGATGGTATTTCCGCCATGCATACCTCTATGTTGTCACCAAGGGAGGCATGTGGAATGAATTCAGCGAGGAAGTCAGTTACTGCCTGACCCTTCATCGCAGCCCAAGAACGAAATTGGATGTTGTACTCACCCAGACTGCTCATTTTCATCAATCTACTCGATGCCTTTGGCTTTTGCATTACCTGTCGCAACGAAAAACTAGTTAAAACCATTACCTTATGTGCTTGAAAATATAGACGTAACCTTCGGGCTGATACCATTAGGGTGAGGGCAAGCTTATTCTACTTGGGGGTATCTTGTTTCTGCCCCCACCATCGACTCCTTGGTGTAGTACACTGATGATTGTTGACCTTCATCTTCTTTGATTAGGACTGAACTAACTCATAATCAGACACGACAAGATACAAGAAAAGTTATTTGCCAAGAAGGGCTTAGAAAGGAGCAGGACTGAGCTTAAATAATTTTTGAGTTCCCTGAAAGCCTGCTCACATTCCTCCGTCCACTCAAAGTTAGCTTTCTTTCTTAATATTTTAAAAAACAGAAGGCACTTATCAGTAGCTCAACTTACGAATTGATTAAGGGCAACTATCTTTCCATTCAGACTTTGCAACTATTTCAGTGTCTTAGGGGACTCCATCTCCAGTATAGCTTGTATCTTATCCAAATATGCCTCAATTCCTCTCTGGTTGATCATGAAGCCTAGAAACTTGCCAGATACTACTCCTAAAGCACACTTTTCAGAGTTCAACTTCATATGATATCTCCACAGAACTCCAAAAGCTTTTGCCAGGTCATCTACATGATGGCTTGCTTTCTTGCTCTTCACTAGCATATTGTCCATGAGCTAGAGTAGGGGGAAAACTAGAAAAGCTCTCTTAAGTCCCATTTTGAGTTCTTGTTTTTGAATTAAGGGATACTTGCACACACACACATGGGAGATGATTAGATTTGACCTTGAATGTTAATAATAATATAGATATGTTTGAATGTTTCGACTTAAGTTCCTAATATGTTATTCTCTGAGGCATAAATCAATAGCACACTTATTTTGAATTCCAAATGGTTTAGTTTTATGTTTGCTCGAGACTAGCAAATCTCTAAGTTTGGGGTGGTGAAACGCACCTAAATTGTGCGTTTATTACTCTTTATTTAGAAGTAATTTTGGTAGATTTAATGTGTTTGCTAGTGAATTTTAGGTTATAATGAAGAAAATTGAGTTTCGGAAGCAAATGAATCAAATCGAGTCAAAATTGGACAAGAATAGCTCAAAAACCCTAAAAAAATAGGGCAGCGTAAAGCAAGAGTGTCGCTACGCTGCCCCTTTACGCTCAAGACCCGAGAGCACCTATTTTTTCACAATCGAGAGTGTAGCGTTACTGAGGTAATGTCGGGAAGTCCACCTACAGCGCAGAGCTACACTGCGATAAAATCAGGCCAATGTCGCGTCATTGCAAGGGAGCGCCGCGACGCTGCTTTTCCTTTTTGGTTTTTGTAGCAACTTTTGGAAAGTTCTTCCTATATAATGAGGGGTGATCAGCAACCCAAAAATACAAAAATAGTAGAGCCTCAAAGTGAGATTTTGACACTAAAAGAGAGGAAATTGATTAGAGAAGAGTTGGAAGTCATTTGAGACTTGAGGTGCCGATCGAGCGGAGATCCAAGGAGTTCAACAACGGGAAGCGATTCGAGAGATCTTCTTTCTAAGTTTTCTCTTCTCTTTATTCTTATGCTTGAAAACTCATATGATAATATGTATTTAAGAGCTATGTGTGGCTAAACTCTTAGTTTTAGGGTGTTGGATGATTTGATTATGAATTTAAGTTAACGTTTTTAGTGTTTTTCATGGATGTGTTAAATGATATGTTTTTCAATACTATTGTGCTTTGTTCTTTATTGATTATCAATGAAAGCTAAGTTAGATGTATGGTTGAGTGGTTGTATGTCTAATTGGATCTATAGTATTGAACCTTTATCGATCTTCCATGAAAATAGCTAGATTGTTAAAGGAAGTTGTTGATGATTGTTCTTAAGGCTATGCTTCTTAACTTGGTTTCATGAAAATAGTAATCAATTAGGTTGCATAAGAAAGGATTATTTTTTAGAGAAAATAATCCGGATAATAGTTTCTAGACTTAAACATATTGTTCGCTTATAATTCCACGAAAACCTAAAGCTTAATTTAATGAAATAATTAATGATATCTGCACCCTATAATGTTTTGATCTCTTGATTTTTGCTTGCTTTTACTTTCTTTATTTGCTTTTCTTAAACCAAAACCAAACACGAAATTGATTCCTTAACTAAAGTTGACTCAATTCTTGAATAACTTAGCATTTGGACCATAACAAGGTCCTCAGTAGAACAATACTCAGACTTAATCGTTTTATATTATAACTTGACCCATACACTTGCGAAAATCGGGCATCAAGTGTTTGGCGGCGTTGCCAAGGATTAAGAAATGATTTATTTTGCTAAATATTTAAAGAATTGATAGATTTTAATTTAAGATATATTTTTACTTTATTTTTTCTTTTTTAGATTGGTTGTATTTGCTTTTGGTTTATGCCTCGTAACGATACTAATTTCCTTCCACTTGATCCTGAGATTGATAGAACTTACAGGAGAAATCTAAGAGTTCAAGAAAATCCCACCAGAGAGATGGTGGAGGAAGCACCAAAGGCGATCCAAGATTACTTCCAACCAACACTACCAATGAATCAACCCGAACTTACAAGCACTACCTTAGCATTGCTACGCTCTCGATTGTGCAAAAATAGGTGCTCACGGGTCTTCAGCGTAAAAGGGCAGCATATTGATGCTCTTTCTCTACGCTACCCTATTTTTCTAGGGTTTGTGAGCTATTCTTGTCCGATTTTGACTCAGCTTGATTCATTTTCTTCTGAAACTCAATTTTCTTCATTATAACCTAAAATCCACTAACAAACACATTAAATCTACCAAAATTACTTCTAAATAAAGAGTAATAAATGCACAATTTAGGTGCATTTCAGTAGGCTCATTTTTTAGCTTCGTCTCGTAGCGAGAACAAAATAGCTTCAGTCTGATTCCCTCAGGCGTGATACCTGGGAGATCAAAAGTGTTGCATATTTCCATGAAACTAGTTAGATGCGCGTGAGAGTCTTCGCCTATTGCTCCACGAAACTGGCTTATAATCTGAAGCATGTCCAGCATCACAGGTTTCATCTCAAACTTCTTGCCTTCAAAAACTAGACGCATAATGCCTGAAGAAAAGTCATACAAATTTGGAGACGCGTATTCTCTCGTCGGTCAGTCATGGTCATGTGCCATTAAGATTGGATTAGGTTTGTCCGTTAGCCTAGTTATTGTTGGCTCTATTTGGTTCATTCACGTTTTCTCTCTAGTCTACCATAGTTCTTGATCGTCTTTTGTGTCGGTTTCTTCTTACCCTCCTTCGAAAGGTTCGTTCGATTTTCGGGTCAATATTGAACTCGGGTGTCCATCGCTCATATACTGTTTGTAACCTCCCGGTGAAAGTTGCAATACTCCTAAAACCGAATGGTCCTGCGGAAGTTAAACAAATCAAACAAAAATTAGCCGTAAAAATTCCCAATAATGACGCCAAAAACTTGTTGTGTGTGATATGTGTATGCTCAATGATATGTTATTTATCATGCACTGATGGTCAAGTTTTTTCTAATATTAGTCTAAGTATAAACTAATAATAAGATGTCTCGGTGAAGACCGAGGTCGAATATCGAGATTTTGTTGCTACAATGATGTATGAGATGTTTAGCTCACAGTATTATAACAAATAAAGTGAAGTGTTGGTGTGAACAAGTATTAAATAATAAAGCAATAAAATAGATAAAATACGAGCTGGAAATCAATGAGGTGTTATGCAAGCCCGAGAAGTGTTGGTTTTTCAAATGGAGAAAAGAGGGTTGGAGAAAACCTCTCATAAATTGTTTGAGTTCTTACTTAGTTTCATAGTTGATGATCCTAAACTCAAGTGGTTCTTACCTTTCGGTAGATGAGTCACATAAATCATATGTCTATGATGCATGATAGTTTAGTTGAGCCTAAGACTTCTCCTACTAGGAATATTTCTTAGTTACATTGACGAGCTCCATAGTTACTTGCTCTCTCAAGTAGTTAACTATTTCTACTTAAATCAAGTTGTTAAGTGGATTTAAACAATGAAGATAAAAATACATCAATGTAAATGAATCGAAAACTAAGCTCAAACTCTTAAAATGGATTATTATTTTTCTCTAACCCTTCAAGTGATTTAGCTACTCATGTTTGATGATGAAAATAAAATAAAGATGGAAGTCAAGGAATGATTCATGGTGTAAGATATATATGAATAAGGATATTGATGTAGTTCATACAAAAATAGAATGAACAGCTGAATACACTTGAAAGTACAAAATAAAGAGTGGAAAGGTAAAAAAGATGAAGCTGGCGGCGACAGTGTCCCACTCGCCAATAGGGATGGTGACTTCTCTTACTTGCTTGCATTGATGAAGGAGAAGAAAATGAGGATCCAACTGCTCTCTCGAGGTTGAAGCTCACCAACTCTTCAATGGTGATAGAATAGAGGCACTCAGCTGTCGCTAAGAGGGAAAGAATGGAGGGTGACTAACTGATTTCCGAGCTCTTCTACAGCCAAGAAATGACTAACTTTCTAAGCTTTTTTGATTCGTAGCTTCAGCTGGTTTTTATAGCCTCGAGGATGTATTTTCGTGATGTCACAAAGTCAGGCTCTGACGTAGGGGATAAGGTTGTGAATTTGCCAATCGTCATCTCTGACCGGTAATTGGCCGATAGCAGCACTGTTATGCGGTTCAGAGGGCAGAAAATCCTCTTTTGTCTCTAGCTGTCAATGTCAGGCTTTTCGGGTTCACGATTTTATCTTTTAGTGTCATGCGTCCGAGATATGCATTTCTAGTGTATTTCGACACATGCATTGAACCTTGTGTTTTTCCTACAAAATTGGGCATTCAAATAGATTAATCTCATATTATTCTTTCTAAGCTTATATTCATGCTTGCACGCATATGAAGTATTTATCATGAAATTCAGCAGAAGATGATGTATTTTTCATTATTCTTTCGCAATTATTCTAAGAAAAGAGAAGCAATAACTTGTATTTCTACAAGTTATTAATGATTATGCTTAATACTATGCTTCTTAACTTGGTTTCAAGAAATTAGTAATCAATTAAGTTGCACGAGAAAGAATTATTTTTTAGAGAAAATAATCCGGATAATATTTTCTAGACTCAAACATATTGTTTGCACATGATTCCATGAAAACCTAACGTATGACATAATGAAGTAATTAATGAAATCGACACCCTAGAATGCTTTTATCTCTTGATTTTTACTTGTTTTTGCTTTCTTTATTTGCTTTCGAATTCAATGTAAACTCGACTTTGATTCCTTAGATAAAGTTGATTCAATTCTTGAATAGCTTAGTAATTAAACCGTATCATAGTCCTCAGTGGAACGATACTCGATCTTAACCATTTTATATTATAACTTGACCTATGCACTTACAAAAATCGTGCATCACTCTTGGCCCAGGCGCCTGGGACTCTTCCACCCCTTTTGCTGGGCCCTTACTCTTGGCGGAGTTCCGGACAACCAGGGTGGTGCTCTGACCCAACAGGTTGGGCTTTGACCTCCCATTGCACCTACCATCCTCAGGTGGGTCCACCTCATTTTTCCTTATAGCTTTGATAATGGAGTTTAGACGTTGTGATAGCTCCATGATCTGGTTCAGGCTTTGATATAAGCCGTTCACTTTGGCAGCTAGAGTCGCATACTCACCAGTCGACTTATTCTCAAGTTGGTGGGTCTCACCCACTTGAGTTTCTAGGACACGTGTGGATTGTCGTCTTGGATGACGCTCGTGATCGGAATCATCCCCATCAGTGTGAAGATTCTCTTGGTTCCCGTTGTTGCTCATGATTAACAAAAAATAGTATGGTATGGCACAACATTAAAAATCTTCCCCACAGACGATGCCAACTGTTAATGCTGAAAATTGCATCAATAGTGAATTTGTATTTCTCGAGGAAGATTAGCCCAATACCTGCAAAAATAAACAAATCTAACACCGATGTGGTGTTGAGCCAAATCCACTCTGACGCTTAAGTAAGGATCAAGTTTGAAAATGGTTAAATTATAAAAAAATGAATCTCAGTTCATTTTCCGTTGATGATTTATGTCTTTTATGTTTTCGTTGCGAATAATTGTGTGTTTTTATAAATCTAAGAAGCCTATCAATTTTGTAAGTTTTCGCTGGCAATTGAAATTTTTTTTTTAATTAAATTGATAAAGCTTCTTATTCATGGACATAAATCGTAACCATCAATTTTGAATTAAATTGGTTTCGTCGGTGCGGCAAGTTTATTAAGTGTTTTTCCCCACTTCAAGTCAATTAATTTTTTTTAATGATGCAATATTTCAAAACTTGGGACAAAATTCAAAATTAATGTTGAATTTTGAACTATTGACAAAAATAATGTACATAGTAAAGAAATTAAAAAAATAGAGTGGTTGAAGAAAATATTGACAAAAATAGGGTTGTAAAATCATGTACCCCATACACGATTTCCACATGGCACCCACGTGGATTGGTCAATGAGACCAAAATCGTGTATGAGGTACACGATTACCTTTTTTTTTTTTTTTTAATCAACAATTACATTTCTTAATATTGTTATTTTATAGCATACTCATATAAATGCGTCTGAAGATTAGAAATTCATAAAAACTTAAACTTTAAATTACAAATGAGTCATGTGCCACATGGTGGACGTCATCGTTGATGGTGCGGACAACGAGGTACAGGCACTTCAAAGTGTTGCTGTTGATGAATTAATTCATCAATATCCTCTTGGGTGACGACTGATGAATGTTCATAATACTCTTGTTAATTGCCAGAACTCGATCCGATGTCTGCTCTAGGAGAAGTTGGAATTGGATCATGAAACATCGGAGGTTCCGGGTCAACTTGTTCCTCTGGAATAGCGTCACCCTGTTGGCGTTGTCATCTACGACGAATACGTCTTCGATCAGTGTTAGCAACATTGAGTCGTCTTGTCTACTGAATAATATTTTGTACATTTACCAAGTTTTGGTCACACATTGTAGTCAACTTTGGTAAATCTTGTTCTACAAAATATTGATGTACATCTTGGACAAAATTATTCTGAATAGTGAAAAACTTTAATATTAAATAATGTTCATATCATATAAATAGAAAATATAAGTTGACAAAACTCTTACTATGCAGTAGTAGTAAGCACCGTCAGGGGTTATAAATCGCCTCGTGATTGAATCGTACCAGGGAAAGTAGTCGTCTGATATAGCTGGCCCATATGTTATTTCTCCCTGTACACAACGATTACGACGTGCACGCCAGAATGTTATATATTCTGCGTGAATTCGGCGCCAGTCTTGATCGTGCTTACCTCTTAAATCAATCTGGTGTAGTGCTGGAAATGTCTGACACAATGATGGGACTAATTGTCGCATACTGAACTGTCGTAGAACACGATCTGGTTGATGCCACTCTACAATATGGAAACATATAAGAGGGCTAACGGTCAACCATATGTCATGACCATCATGACAATAATCAGGTAGGGATGCCATAATTGCTTGTGTATATGGTGTCCAATTAATCTTAAAGAAAAAAAATTAATAAGTAAACACAAAAAAAAACTGTAATATTCATTTGTAAATTCATTTATTACTTGACTGTGCATTAATCGGTCAAATATCTGTCGATATACCAGGAGCATGTTCGCTGACTGTTCTGATGGAACTAAAATACCACTTCATCTAAAATTTTTAAAAAATATATAATTAAATAGTTTATTACATAAAATAATAATGAAAAGAATATATAAATAAATTAATATCTGACACTGAGTGGACCTACGCCTAGGGCCTGTAACTGGATTTGTGGTGCTACATTGTTAAAGTGATCATGCGCCTATACTTGTAGCAGTATCAGTGGCCCTGTTATTTCCAAAACCTGTGCATTACTGGCTCGACATAGTTCTCTATAAAGCCATGCAAGACAGGCACCACCCCAAGAGTATCTACCAGCTTGCTCGAAATTTTCCAGTAATGGAAGAAACATTAGGTGGACAAGAGTGTTTGACTTGTCAGCGAATAAAAATCCTCCAATCAGTTGCAAAATAAATGCTCGCGCGTATCTCTGTATGCTGATGTTGTCAGCATTGGGGGACAACTCTGTAAACTGGGAGGCTAACCATGGGATACTCAACCTTGAGCCTTTCAAATCCATAGGTCGAACCCCCAAAAAATCCTCACAAGTTTGTTTCCAATCATATTGTAAGGATCCTGTCACAGGTTCTCCGTCCACCGATAGTCCACACTGAACTGCAACCTCCTGTAACGTAATAGTGCATTCGCCACAAGGCATATGGAATGTGTAGGTTTCTGGTCACCAACGCTCTACTAAAGAAGTAATTATGTGCCAATCTAGTTGGATGAATCCAATTTGTGCAACCCCTATAAAACCCGCCTGTTGTACATATGGCATGATACGTGGATCGAATGGGATAGTCCGTTGAACTACTGCCTCCCTCCTTCGGCAGCTCAAAATTGTAGTAGAAGAACTATCCCATACTGATTGTGAACGATGAGAATTTTGTTGATATAGTTGTATGGGATTAGGAAGACCCGGATTCATGATTCGAAATCACTGAAACACAATTACAATAGAAAAAACATATTTTATTACATAAATAAATTCCATTACATAACAAAGTCAATTAGAAAGGTCAATTACAAGTAGAAAAAACAACTCCGATTACTCAAACAAATAAAACTAGAGTACAAATGTCCTAACGTCAATAATTAGATACAATGTCCATTCCAAAAAATAAATTCACTACATAACAAAGACAATTACAAAGGTTCATTACATAACAAAGACAAATCCATCAATGACCCGAAGACGAAACACCTGATGTACGATGTGGACAAGTACGCTTATTATGTCCCTCTCCTTTACATATTTTACATCTAATTTTTTGGCTAGCCTCTCGCCAATCCATTTCATTATGAATTCTCGTACTTTTTGGCTGACCGTGCTCTCTTAGTAAGTCCGCATTTGGACGAACATCTGTAAATGGTAATTCTGGCCAATAATCTGGGTGTTGTATTGGATGGAAGCGACCTTCATAACATTGCTTGAAATGCGACAATTTGTAGCAATCATCAATAAACGGTAGGTACGTCAGACGCATGTAATTGCAAATAGAAATTACATGCGAGCATGGAATTTTGAATGACTGCCACTTGTTACAGGAAAATGTGTCTTCCGTCAAGCTCACCACCTATACATGTTGCCCTTTGTAGGGAGAAACCATACTTATGCCAGTTTGTACTTCAAAGGTTTGGGTTTCCCTATTAATCGCAACCACTATATGTGCAGATGCTCGTTTTTCCCACCGCTTGAGCTTTTTCATAGCATATTCTGTATATACGTCTCCACGATCAAGTGCTTCGCTTATCTCTTGCCTACGACGTTCAAAATACAATAATATACGATAGAATGTTAGCCTAACCAAAGAAGTGACCGGTAACATTCTAGCTCCTTTGAACACCCCGTTCATACATTCAGCGGCATTGCTTGTCATCCACCCATAACGATATCCATTATCGTGTGATTGTGTCCATTTTTTCAAGTCAATATCAGAAAAATATTCAAGACACTCGGGGTTCAATTGCTTCAACTGTTTCATGCACCTAATGAACTTGCGCTTTTGGTGTTGATTTCCTGCCTTAAACACCAAATCTTTCAATTGCTTCGATTTGTATTTCGTATTAAAATTACTAGCAACATGACGAAGACAATATCGATGGTATGCTCTAGGTTCACTCCAGCCAATTTCCTCATTGTTAATTGCAGCAAGAATGCCTTTATGTCTATCAGAAATTAAGCAAATAGCATCTCGTTTAGTAACATATTCCCGCAATGCCCATAGAAACCATGATCAACTGGAAGAGTTTTTCCCTTCAACAATAGCAAAAGCAAGGGGAAATATATGCCCATTTGCATCAATCGATAAGGCAGTCAATAATTTCCCTTTATACTTTCCGTATAGATGAGTTCCATAAATCTGAATTAATGGCCTACAATATTTGAACCCTTCTACTGCAAGACCAAATGACGAGAAAACTCGATCAAATATAGTTCTACCAGACACATCGGGTGGAAGAAAATGCCAATCAACTCGTGTTCCAGGATTGTAATGTACAACAGCACTCAACCAATATGGAAGTTTCGAGTATGATTTCTCCCAGTCACCAAACACAGCAATCAACGCTTTTCTCTTTGCTTGCCACACACGTCTATAATTGACATTATACCCATATTGTTTTTCAATTGCTTCTTAGAGCAATGCAACGTGTACACCAGGATCAACCCTCACAAAATTTTAAATTTCAACACTCATAAAATTTGAATCAAGTTGTGAATGATCCTGTGTCAATTCTGAGTATAAACAAGAGTGCTCCCCTTCAAGTTTAGTAATTTCAAACATCCCATGTGTTTTACGCCGACATAATCTCCAATCGCAACCCTCCTTCCACTGTTTGCACCTCACATACCAAATATCCTGATTCGATTCTACTACGAAAATCTGATAATGATTTGTCACACAATACTTTTTTACAACAAGTTGGAGATCTTCTTTCGTGTCAAATAACATTCCTTTTTGTACTAGACTAGCACTATCTACATGTCTATTCCTTTCTTCAAGTGTCGATCCTTGTTCACATATTGAATTTGTAACATCCCAATCTATTTGAGTGAACATCTCAGACGACGGTACCAATTCATTGTCATGTTCAACACTTTCTTGATCCCCAAATAATTCATCAATTTCTACATCAATATCGCTATCCCCATCATTACCATGTTCGAGAACAACTAAATCTTCAGGATGCAACGACATATCTAATCAGATGGTTCACAACTGTTACAGTTTTTATATATTAGTCTAATTTACTAAGTTAATAAAAAAAATCCAATATCAAATTTATGATTAAGCCCAACGTTGTTTTTTTTTAAACAAAAGACAATAACCATACAGCCCAAATCCAACATTAGTCCAAGATATAAATATACAACCCAATACATATTTAAAGTTTTTTTTTCCAAAAAATAAATAAAGATACAACCTAATATAAGTCTAAATTATTAAACTTAAAAAAAACAACTCAACTTTTCAAATATAAACTCATGTCATCCGAAAATAAAGTTACAAAATCAAATCTAATGGTAAAAAAATACTAAATCTTATACAAAACAAATAAATATTCAATATTAATCAACAAACAAGCTTCACACTCTAGATTTAGTGAATATTAACCAAAACAAACTTCATAACAAGTTTTATGTTAAAAAAAAAAATACCAAGCTATTCGGCGGCAGCAGCGGCATGGTGGTGGGTGGCAAACGACGGTAGCGGCGGGAGAAATTTGGAGAAATGAGTGAGGCAGAACAACTAAATCGTGAAGAAGAAGAAGAGAGTTGGAGGAGTTAAAGGCATAAAATCGTGGACCCGGTCCACGAGTATGGACCTCGTGGACCCAGCCCACGATTTCACTGGCGTGGTAGGCGTGGCAACAGGTTAGCAGGCGTGGCAGCGGGAATCTTTGACCTGCAGAGGTAGCAGCTACTTTTGGGATTATTTTCCATTCTACTCTATTTTTGTCATATTTTATTAAATTAACATTATTTTAAAAAAGAAATTCCAAAACTTGAGATAAGATTTAGCTTTATTAGTGACGGAAAATTTAAACTCACGGCCATATTTACCCTTTCTTTATTTTTTATTTTTTTAAAAAATAAAAAAATAAAAAAAAACAAATGCATTCGATTATGGATTAGGATGAAACTTTAATTCATATTATTATTTATTTTGAATTTTGTTTCACATATTAAGTTTCTTATTTTAATTTTGGTTTATGCAATTTAGAATATTGTCATGTATCAAGATTCTTGATCGTTTATGTGATGTTATTTTCTGATTATATATTAAGTATTATTTAATTTTCATTATGTCTTAGAAAATTAAATTATGCTTTTATTTTATGTGTTATGTATATCATGAATAAAGTATGTTGTTATGATTATAATTTAAATCACACAATGGAATGTATAGAGTTTTTATATTTTATTGATAAAATTATTTGCAATATTATTATTTTGTAAATTGTATGATATAAATTACTATTTTGGAATTATGTTATTTTGATATCTATATGTTATGAATAATTTGTTAGTCACCAGAGTGGCCAAATTAGTGAGTTTTATATAGATATCAAATGAAGGTTAGTTAATTCATGAAAATAAAGAAGTTTTAGAAATTAACGGAAGATATTTTATCTTTTGATTTAAGTAAAAGGATAAAAGATAATCACCCTATTAGTTATCTACTGTTTTCAAATTTTGAATTTTGAATTCAAATTATTGCTTATTCAAAAATTCAAATTATTGTTTATTTTGAATTCATATTAGACAAGATTTAAGTTTTATCTTTTATTAAAAAAAAATAAAGATAAACACACTTTCAATTAATAATGTTCTGCAAATTTACATGATAAATAATTTGTGATTATTTTATTATGATATCTATAGTATAAATAATTTGTTAGTCACCAAAGTGGCCAAATTAGTAAGTGTAAGTCCTATATAGTTATCAAATTTAAGTCAATTATCAATTACTCATGTTTGTAATTGTTATATTGTGATATATCTATGTTATGAATAATTTGTTAGTTACCAAAGTGGCCAAATTAGTAAGTCTTATAGATATTCCATTGATAATGTATGCAAATTAAGGTGATAAATTATTGTGATTACTTTATTATGATATCTATATTATGAATAATTTGTTAGTCACCAAAGTGGCCAAATTAGTAAGTTCAATAGATATCAAATTGAATTTAATTCAATTACTCATGTTTATGTGATGCTAATGAAAGGGATTATATTATGAAACATTAAAGTTATTATCATGAGTTTATTGAATTTCATTATTATAAAACATTTGAAATCTCCCAAAGGTTGATTAGTAGTTTTATAATTTTGAATCTTATCGTGGTTAATTGAGATGTTTGATTAGATATTTTTAGTATATCCAAAGATAGCTAATGTATCTAGTTTGAGCATTTTTAATTACCAATTACGTAAAATTAAAGTTAGCATCAATTATGTATGAATGTTGTATATATTGTTGTATCTTCCAAAGAATAACTTCAATATATGCTTAATGATTATTATTGTTATCTGAATCTAAATTGTATATTTAATTTTATTTCTCAAAGCAATAATGCAAGCATATTTATTCCATATTTGCAGTATTTGTTTCTATTTCTCTTCATTCGCGAGATATGTCTATAATCAAGTTTAACGTACTCAATTTCTCTAATTAGTGCAAACAATTCTAATTCCATCTTGGTGTTTTGGATCTTGATTTGACACTTTTAAGTGAGAAACCTGTTGCACTTACTAATGTTAGCAGTGTTGAGGAAAGATCTTTCTATTAAGATTGGGAAAGATCAAATAGTTTTAAGCCTAATGTATATGTGAGTGACTGTAGAAAACAATATCAAGTCCACAATTATAAGAAAAAACTGAAAATGCTGATGAATATATGAAAATTGTTCTCAGTTTGAGTCAGTTGATAAGTCACTTGCTGGAATACTAATGAGTACCTTAACCACCATTAAGTTTGATGGTTTTCGTACTATGCATGAGCATATCCAAAGAAAGAATTAAAAGATTGGTAAAGAACGAAATCCTTCCAAATTTGGATTTAACTGATCTTGGAACTTGTGTGGATTGTATTAAGGAAAACAAACAAAACACATGGTTAATAAAGCAGTCACAAGAAGCTCACAGCTCCTTGAATTATACACACTGATAGTTGTGGACCTTTTGATGTTCCATCTTTGGTGGAGAAAAGTATTTTATTACCTTTATTGATTATTTTTCACGTTATGGATATATCTACTTGTTACATGAAAAATCTCAATCGATAGATGCCTTGAAGGTATTTATCAATGAATTTGAAAGACAATTATATAGAAATGTGAAAATCGTAAGGTCTGATAGAGGTGGTGAATATTATGGAAAATATGATGAGAATGGACAGTGCCTTGGTCCATTTACTAAATTCCTAGAAAATTATTGCATATGTGCTTAATACACAATGCCAGAAACACCGCAACAAAATGGTGTTGCAGAAAGGCGCAATCGTACATTAATGAACATGGTTAAAAGTATGTTAATTAATTCATCTTTAGCCATACATATCTTTTTGGGTGTATGCTTTAAGAACCGCTCAATACTTATTAAACAAGGTTCCTAGTAAGTCAGCTCCAAAGACACCTTTTGAATTGTGGACAGGAAGGAAACCCAGTTTAAGGCACCTACATGTTTGGGATTGTCAAGCGGAAGTAAGCATTTATAATCCACACGAATAGAAACTGGATTCAAGTACAACCAGTGGTTTCTTTATTGGTTATCTAGAAAAATCAAAATGGTATAGATTTTATTGTCCTACCCACAGTACGAGAATAGTTGAAACTAGAAATCCAAGGTTCATTAAAAATGACAAAATTAGTGGGAGTTTGGAACCATGTAAAGTGGAAATTCAAGAAGTTAGGGTGGAAACTCCTTCATCTATAACTTCTTCTCAAGTTGTTGTTTCTGTAGTTGTTGACTCTGTTAACAATCCATAAGAAGAACAAATTAATGATCAAATTCCACATAATGATATTATGATAAATCAACCTGTAATTGAGAAACCACAAGAAATAGAATTAAGAAGATCTATAAGACAAATAAGATAAACTATTTCTGATGATTATGTGGTTTATTTGCATGAGTCAGAATTTGACTTAGGTATTGATAACAATCCAATTTCATTTTCACAAGCCATTAAAAGTGATAATTCTGCTAAATGGTTAGATGCCATGAAAGAAGTGTTGAAATCAATGGATTACAATGAGGTTTGGGACCTTGAAGAATTGCCTAAAGGAAGTAAAAGAGTTAGCTGTAAATGGGTCTTAAAGACCAAACATGACTCAAATGGCAATATCGAACAATGCAAGCTAGACTCATTGCCAAAGATTATACTTAGAAATACGGTATTAATATAAAGAAACTTTTTCTCCCGTCTCTCAAAAAGATTCATTGAGAATTATTATGACTTTAGTTGCTCATTATGACTTAGAGTTTCATCAAATGGATGTGAAAACTGCTTTTCTAAATGGGAATTTAGATGAAGAAATGCTCATGAATCAACCAGAAAGTTTTATGGTTGAAAGAAAGAAACATATGGTGTGTAAGCTAAAGAGGTCAATATACGAACTTAAACAAGCTTCCTGACAATGGTATCTTAAGTTTAATGATGTCATCACATCTTTTGGATTTAAAGAAAACATCATTAATCGATGTATATATCTGAAGATTAGTGAGAGTAAGTTTGTAATTCTTGTATATTGATAATATCTTGCTGACTACTAATAACTTTGGTTTATTATGTCAAACAAAAGAATTTCTCTCTAAAAACTTTGAAATGAAAGATATGGGAGAGTTATCCTATGTGATTGGAATTGAAATGTTTCATGATAGAGCACATGGATTGTTACGATTGTCTAAAAAATATATATTAATTTTTAAAGAGATTTAAGGTGGATAAATGCTCTTAGTTTCAATTCAGAAGGGAGATAAGTTTAGTCTCATGTAATGTCCAAAGAATGAATTGGAACAAAATCAAATGAATATCATTCCGTATGCTTCTATTATCAGAAGTTTTAATGTATGCACTAACTTGTACCATACCAGACATCAGTTTTGTTATCGATATGCTGGACAGGTATCAAAGTAATCTAGGAATTGATCATTGAAAAGTTGCAAAGAAAGTGTTAAGGTATCTATCTGCAAGGAATAAAGGATTATATGTTTACTTACAGAAGATCTGATCATCTTAAGGTGATTGGATATTTAGATTCAGACGTTGTTGGGTATGTGATACATGAAAACCAATATTTAGCTATTTGTTCCTATTATGTAGAGGAGCAATTTCATGTAAGAGTGTGAAGCAGTCTATCATCTCTGTGTCCACTATGAAAGTTGAATTTGTAGCATATTGCTTTGAGGCTACAATTAATGTATGATTTATGGTTGTGGAACTTTATTTTCAGGACTTGGATTTGTCAATAGTATCGTTAAGTTGCTGAAAATTTATTGTGATAATTCCACAATAGTCTTCTTCTCTAAACGACAAGTACTTAAAAGTGTTAAACATATTGAATTAAAATACTTTGTTGTTGAAGAAAAGAAGTAGTTTAGAAACAAAGAGTGTCAATCAAATACATTAACACAAATATTATGATTGCAGATTCACTGACTAAAGAATTGTCATCAAAGACATTTAATGAACATGTCGAACGTATGGGCATTAGTGGATACCATTATTGATATTATGATTATGTTATTTGACACTCTGAGCTCATTTATTGAATGTTTCTGATTTTATCTTACGATCCTATTTCTTATGATTGGTATATACATAAATGAATTACGTAAATCAAACAGGACATTGTCTTTAATAAAGACGCTTATTGTTGGACCATTATTGATTTTCTTTATTATAGATCATGTTAGATGAAGAACTATTCTTGTGATACGTGGAAGGGAGTATGTTAATACAATGACGTATGACCACCATGATCCTTTAATAATTTCTTTGACTTGACATTGATATTGTGATATGAAGATAAAAACTTTTATCTTCTATGCTCATTATGTTTATAAAAGTATATAGTAAATAACAAGATAATTCCTAAATTAAGTAAAAGATAATTCTTAAATTAAGTAAAAGATAATTCTTAAATTAAGTAAAAGATAATTCCCTAATTAAACCCCCTGATGGGAGGTGTCTATATAAAGACCCTAGGGATTGGTCCTGTCTCTGCCTCATTAAGTAGTTCTTTTCTCCTCATCAAGAAACCTAATTAAGTTATAAAGGAAGGCCAAGAGAGAGAAACACAATCCCTTAGAAGACTATTATCATGGATCAAGGTATGTTATTCTAACTAATGTTATTGTGAAAATCATCTAGTTCAAAGATCTTGACATTTATTGTTTTGTACAATATTAGGGTTTTGTTATATAATCATGAAGTCAAAAACTTACATTCAATTGGTCCACTTTGATGAAAAAATTTGTCACATCATCATCTCCAAATTTTTTCGTTAAGCTTCTTTCTGTCATATCTTTCTTCATTTGAGCTCCGATTTAAGTGACTCAAATTACATTGGAACCGTTGTTCCAAGTTCTACACAATAGATATTTCAAAACACTCAAATTATTAATAAATAAAAGCAAGCTTGTTATCATTAAAATTTAAATTAATTAATTTGAGATTAAGGGCCAAAAAGCCAACACTTCAACCTTTCCTCTTCTTCACCCTCTCAACTTCTTCTTCAATTGTAAATGGAGAGTTAGGTTACTATGGGTTGTCGAATTTGTGTCGTTCGTCGAAGTAGGTCCTTTTGCAGTTGAGGGGTGTTCAATTGGAGGGTCTAATGCTCATGAGGCTCACCGAAGGTCATGGGTCAAGTGAAATTTTGTTACTGCTCTACGAGTCTGCTGGAAGCTGTTGAGTTGTGGAGTTTGCTGGAGCGTGGGGTATTCGACGGAATGGGTTGTGGGTGAGATGTCGAAATTGGTATATGCTCACTGGAGTTTTTCAATCAAAGAAACTTCCTCCAAACTGTGCTATAATTTTCCTCTCTGTAGTTTTTTGTTCCTTTCAATCTGATTATCCTAAACTCTCCCTCCATGTTGTTTGAGGTCTCTCTTTATAGGTCATTATTATGCCTTAAATTCAAGTTGAGATTTTTGCGGAAGAAGAAAGGGAAGTGAGAAAATGGGGGAAGAAGAGGAAGAATAACGTTGGAGAATTTGTTATTATCCTTGTTTTTTTTCTTTTTTTAATATTTTATTTGTTTATTTATTTTCTATTATTCTTTTTACTTACATTTTTATTTTTTATTTTCTTTTACTTTTTTTTTTAAAATATTTTTAAGAAAACAAAAGTAAAGTTCTTTTTGTAACCTTTTCAAAATTTTATTAAATTTTAAATTTCATTAATAAATTAAAAATTGAAAAGATGGTAAGCTACCTCACCACTCAAACCACGGATGTTAAACGAAAAGCATTAACACACACTGTAACAACTGAAAAACCAACAATAAGTAAAGAGTAATTGCACACATAAGTTGGTAACCCAGTTCGGCGATAAACCACCTACGTCTGAGGGCAGTGTGCCCAGAAAAGATAATCCACTAATATGGAATGAGTTAAACATTTGCAACAAAATATTTATTTGTAAAGTAACCATTTCTACAGTGACTCTTGCAGAGCTTAACTTGCAATGCACCTAGGCTCCCCTAGATTGAGACTCCCTCTCAATAGTACTTAGGCTCCCCTTAAGTGTGACAATATTAGTGATGAACACTTCGGCTTCCGATAGCGTGTGAGACTCCCTCTCAACTTGATTATCTTCCTCATGACTCAGTGAACTCCCTTCACATGAGAACTTAGGTCCTTCTAAGTCTTGAGAACTCCCTTCTTAATTTGCAACACCTTAGGCTCCCCCTAAGGCTTGAGAATCTGTTCTTGTCTTAGACTCCCCCTAAGACAATGAATATCTTCAGTGTTTAGAAATCTTTGACTGATGA
Organism: Lagenaria siceraria; assembly: GCA_002890555.2. NCBI lineage: Eukaryota > Viridiplantae > Streptophyta > Magnoliopsida > Cucurbitales > Cucurbitaceae > Lagenaria > Lagenaria siceraria. Next base: position 12,567,198 of record CM016483.1, on the reverse strand, counting down.
ACTTGAACAGCAGAATACAATGAGCAAATATCGAAATACAATAAAGCACAACTTCGGCCACCAAGAGAAAATCTCTTTCCAAGAAATAAACAAATGTGACAACCTTAGCAGATGACATGACTTCTCCTTTTAACAATCAATATCAAATAAGGAAAAAGTTCCTATACAAAATATTTTCCTTTTCTACAAAATATGCTTCGCCATAAAAGGAAAATATTCATCAATAAGCTTCGGCTGAGATTTTCCAATTAAGAAAATATAAATATTCCACCTTAAACTTTCAGATTAGAAAAATCAAATATCCTTCCGGAATAATGATATGTCAGAACCAGATGTTAAAACATCATTTGAGACATCATTTGAGACATTCGAGAAAACTGCAGAAACACAGCCTTATAAAAATAGAAGGTCAATCACCAATTCTCCAAAGAAAATAAAATTAAACATAACTTTAAAATCGAGTCGGACCAAATACGGTATCTACAATATTGATATATTATAAAATATCATGAAGATGAGAAATTATATCATCATATGCATAGCCAATATATACGAAAGTATGACATTCTAACTGTTTAATTCTTGTAAATTATATATATGTTGTTTAGGGATATATTATATTTGCATCCTACTAGATTTATTAAAATTTATACCTAGTTAATTACAAGGAGAGTAGATGCTCATCAATATGTTAATTCAAAGTTCCATTAAAATATCACTTTGATATATAAAGGTAGGTATCAAGTACACATGGTATCATTTGAAGATATATGTATCAAATATCACTTTCACATTCACCACTATCGAAGTATGTATCAAATATACTTGGTTTATTCCAAGAAGAGTAGATGCTCATCAATATGTTAATGCAAGAAAGTATACGAAAAATGCTCATCAATATGTTAATCTTACCAAACTCAACTCAACACCGCACCATAAATTCCGACATTCCAACTCAACTCAACCCAATTCTGCACTCCAAACACATATAATCTAACTCTCCAGACAATTTAACTCCTCGCATAATTATTACCAACTCAATTCAACTCAACTTTATATGTCAAACATCCCTAAATGATTTTGTTTGATATTGTATAACAAAGATGCCTCAGAGTTTGCATGTTCTCTAGAATCTCAGATTTCTTGAAAAAATGCTTGCCCCCAAAACCACCTTCATTCATCATCAAATATAACTCCACATGTAAAGCTCAAATTAATCAATATAAATTTCAACTCCAAACTTCAAGATTTTATAATACACAAGTTATGAGAAATCCACCAAAATTAAAATCTACATATTCAAAATTACAGTACACATCAGAAACACATCTCCATCAAAAGCTGACATCCCAAGCAGAAACAAAAGCCCATGGTAACTAAAAATCAAGAGGCATTCCAAACATTTTGTTAATATCATCCATGGCCTCTTTAGTAAATACTGTTGGCTCAAACAAATCACAGTCTCTTGATTTTCTTGATGACTTTACAGGTGGCTGAGCCTGTGCAGGCTCTAATAATTCATCATCAGGAAGTATTGAGAACCCACCAAAATCATTTTGCACTTCTGGTGGCTTTTCATGCTTCTTGGATCTCCTTGTCCTAACAAATTCAATGGGCTTTCCAAACATGTTGTTGATATCATTCATGGCTTCCTTCAGGTTAATTGTTGGCTCTACCAAACCATGGTGGCAAATGTTTTCCACCTCTGGCTCATTTGAAATTGCAGTTCCAACAAACCTACACACAATTGTATCTTCTCTAAATTTTGCTTGAATAGGATCCTGTACATCAGAATCATCATCAATATTTTCAAGATTGTCCACACAAGGAAATATGAATCCTTTTGAACATGAAGCGGATGCTGTAGAACCTCCTATGAGATCTCGTGATTTGCTCAATTTTGAACCATCCTTTTCAAAACTTGTGTTGCCAATCTCACCATCTGCTTCATCATCCACAAAAATCATCAAAGGCAGTTGTTCTAGCTGGCGAGGTTTGGTTATACTACCATGCTGTGGCATTGTGCATCCCTTCGGCTTTTCTAATTCAATTTTCTTATCAAGGTTCTCATCAACAAACACCTCAAACCCGCCATTTAAGTTGCAATCTTTCTTGGAATGGCTTCCACGTGATCTCCTACCAATAGGAGGCATCTCTATTGGTTCAGAAAACATACTGTTTATTGCATTCATTGCCTCTTTCATATTGACAGTTGGTTCCACCAAACCATGGTGACAAGCATCTTCTGCTACAGATTTCCCATAAATAGCACTATCTACAAATTTCACAACAACCGTATCGTCGCTCTTAAACATCCTGGATTCATCTGTTTCCCTCCCTGCTGAATCTTGAGGCATCTTCTCATTCTCATTTCTACCATCAATTAATGTTACAGCTATGGGTCCATTCTGAAAAATTCCTTTGTCTCGAACCTCATTATTGTTCTTCTCGGCCTCACCTTCATTAGAAGTGCTTTTGTCAGGCAGATGCCTTCTAGAAGTTCTTCCATACTGATGCTGCAGGATATCTGCTGTTCGTCAGAAAGCTAACTACATTTTTCCTACCAGAGAGAGACAGCAAGTGAAATACATACATAAAAAAAAAGCTCACCTGGACTCTCTTGTAATTATGTCTTTTCATGCGATGAAGAAACTGCTCATATGACCTTTGTAATTCATCCATAGGTTCAGCAAGCCTGTACAACAACCAAAACATGGTTTTCCATCTTTAACTTATTAACACTAATAGCAGCTGCTACTTCTTTTTTTTCTTTTTTTCTTTTTTCTTTTTTTTTTTTTATTTTTTATAAGAACAACTTTCATTGAAAAGAAAATGAAAGAATACACGGGTATACAAAAATACAGCCCACAAAAAGGAGACTCCCTCTACAAGAAGGGACTCCAATTATACAAAATCATATCAATAGAATAATTACAAAAAGCCTTCGAAATCAAAGCCTAAAGCGAAACATGATAACGAACGAGAGACCAACAATCTCTAGTATCCCTCTCGATCCTCCTAAACACCCTACTATTTCTCTCACCCCACAACACCCAAATAGTAGCACAAACACTAGCCAACCAGAGAAAACGACCTCTCTCCTTGAACGGCGGATTGAGGAGGAACTCCTCAATCATATCTCTAACCACCCTGTAACGATCAACCATCCAATAGAATATCTGAAAAAAATAATCCTAGACATAGCTTGCAAACTCACAACGCCAGAGAATATGATCTAAGTCTTCTTTCATCTTCTGACAAAGAATATAGCAGAAAGGCCCGACCAACAACGACATCTTCCTAACAAGCCTATCCAACGTACTAATATGGCCATGAAAAACTTGTCAGGTAAAGAATCTAACCTTTCTAGGGATCTTAATCCTCCACAGTGTCGAAAAGACCAACTCACCCATCGGAGAGGGATTAACTAAACATTGGAAGAAGACTTACATGAAAACTCTTCCAAAGGATTAGGCTCCAAACTCTCACATCTCTCCTCCCAATACGGAAAGGGTGACTCTCAAGAATAGAGAGGAAGGCAACCACGTTCGTCGTTTCCCTTTCAGAAAGAGCATGACAGAACACAGGAAAACGAGCAAGAGCTCCCCGACCACACAAGAAAATCAGCCACGAAATGATTTTTAAAAGAAGACAAATGATACAATCGGGGAAATAACCCACAAAGAGGTCTCTCCCCAGTCTCTCACATCCCCCACCACACACCAAACCCACAGAACATAAGAAGGGTGCTCTCTCGAGATATCTTTCTAAATATTCCGATAGGTACCTTTAATCCCTTTATCCAACCACTCGAAAGGATGAGAACCATGTTTACTAACAATAATCCTACGACATTGAGAATTGGGCTCAGAGGAAAAACGTCATAGCCATTTGGCTAAAAGGGCTTTGTTACGAATCCTTAGGTTTCCAATTTCTAAACCCCCCCAAGAAACCGGTTTCTTGATAACCTCCCATTTAATAAGGTGTGAGTCGTTTCCTTTTCCGTCATCAATGCCTACCCAAAGGAAGTCACGCATCAATCTCTCCAAACGCTTGCACACCTCACCTAGGGCTCTAAAGAGAGAAAAGAAATAAAACGGAATACCACTCAAGACAGACTTACTCAGAGTAAGGCGACCCGCTTTAGAAAAGAAACCCTTTTTCCTAGAAGCCAACCTACTACAAACTTTGTCCATCACAGGATCCCACAAAGAAACACACTTTGGATTATTCCCGAGAGGAAGACCCAAGTAAGAAGAAGAAGGGCTCCCCACCTCACAACCAATCCACTCAGCCCACCTTTTAATCATATCCCCCTCACTATTGATACCCAGAGCACAACACTTTCCCCTATTAATCTTCAGACCAGACATCTCCTCAAAGAAAGCCAAAACGTGATTCAACATCAAGAACGAATCACCATTTCCAAAGCAAAAGAAGAGTGTCGTCAACAAATTGAAGATGGAAGAGGGCCACCCTATCCTTTCCCACCTCAAAGGGCTCAATGAGATTACCTTCGACACACTTACCCACCAAACTACTGAGGATATCCTCAACAAGGAGAAAAAGAGAAGGGGAAAGGGGGTCTTCCTGCCTCAGACCTCTCGACGCCGCCACTTTACCTCTAAGGCTCCCATTGATGAGAAAAGCATTAGGAAAAAACCAGCAAAAAGAGTAGCTCACATTCCTCAGGCACACCCACATCCACATACGCCTTTTATAACCAAAACCTTTCTTCTCCAAAATCTTATCCAGGAAGTTCCAATCCATATGGTCGTAAGCTTTTTCGAAATTGATCTTAAACAGCACCCCTTCCTTCTTTCTAGCCCTGTAGTCCTCAATCGCCTCATTAGCAATTAGGGCTTGGTCTAAAATTTGCCTACCCGCCACAAAAGCCCCCTACGCTTTCGAGATAGTCGACGAAAGAACCCTCTTCAGACGCTTCGCCAAAATTTTTGCAAAAATTTTATACACGCTCGTTATAAGGCTAATCAGTCTAAAGTCCTTAACCCTGGTGATAGACTCGTTGGGGATCAAACAAACAAAGGTTTCGGACATGGAGTTATTTTAAATCCCCCTTTCATAAAACTCCTGGAACACTCTGATAAGATCCTCCTTCACCAGAGACCAATTCTCTTGATAAAAGGCCATAGTAAAACCATCCAGCCTAGGAGATTTCAAACTATCACTCCCAAAAACAGTCATTTTAATCTCCTCAACAAAAAAAGGATCAGACAATCTGTCCTTATCCTCCTCATAAATTGGGTTCCAGTGAATCCCTTGCACAAAGGGCTTAGCCAAATCCTTCGAACAATACAACTTAGAGAAGAAACTAATAACTTCCTCCTCAATCTTCTTCTCCTCCTTTAAGACCTCTCCTGAGTCAGAAACCAAAGGCCCAATCCTATTTCTACTCTTCCGACCACTCGCCACTCTATGGAAAAGCGATGTGTTGCAATCCCCTTCCTTGGCCCAAGTCCCCTTCACTTTTTGTCTCCAACTACAAGTTTCCTTCCTAATCACCTTCGAAAAAAGAATCTTAAGGGACTCTCTTTCTGCTTTCATAGAATCATCCAAGAGACCCTCCACCTCCAAATCATCAAACCCCTTAATCTTAACCAAAAGATCCTGCTTTTGAACTTTAATGTCACCGAAAACGATTTAATGATATAGACGATTAATGATATACTTGCAGATAGAAAAGTTAAAATGTAGAAGACGGTCATGCTATTCACACCTCAGGAAAAAAATGTAAATCATGACTGCATTTACTTCGAAGTACACTGCAAGCAATCTCGTGAGAGAAATTCTTAGGAAGCGTTTAGGGCGCTGAGTTGGTTATTCTAGTTAGTAGTTATTATAATATGTGGGTTTGTAGGTTATAATAGTCTTTGTTTGGGGTACAAACTATTTTAGTTTAGGTAGGAAATAGTAAACACGGTAACAAAGAGGGTAAGAGAGGATGAGTAGGAAATAACAAACACAATAATAAATAGTAAACACTATAGTAAAGAGAGATTTGAAATAATAACACTATAGTTAATTGTAAGTTACAATAGTTGGAAATGCCAACTAAATTGGTGCCCCAAACAACCAACTTTAAGTTGGTGGTCCAAATACCCCCTAAGAGTCATGCCAAGAGATAGACCATTAATACAGAAATATCATATACATTCTTGAAATAGGCATTCCACAAACCGTAAAAACTCATTTAAACAAAGAGTGTTTATTCCATCAAAAGAAAACCTTGGCCCAAATTTAGCATCCTAGTGAAAACTGGGAAGTTAAAACTACTGCATATAAACGAAGAAAACAGCTATACCCAAATGAATTCTTCTGTCTCAGTTAAGCCCCATTGCTTTAGCAGAGTTAGTCTCTAGCTTGTTTCAGAGGATTTCTTCTTGAGATTATCAACTAGTATTACCCTTAGCCGAGGCTATCTAAATTCCCTTGAAACTCACTGAGTTTTGGGGACATATAAGAGAATCGTAATGGGAACGGATAATGAAAACAAAATACTATGATTATTGAATTATAAGGTGTTATCCCGATGTTTTGAAAAAGATTTAAGTGCGAAAATATTTAGTCTATCTCATCGACAGATTTCATGGAAAAGAATATGACCAGACGGTATTCTCAAATGCCTCCACTTCTCTGGCAAAACCACATATAGTCATTTACAATTCTAAAACACGCAACTCTAGATCATCAATTCTCCATAGACACTGAACTAAATCTATATTTAACTCAGCTAAACTTGGTTCACAGAACAGGAGCTAATAGCACAAAATTGAACATATTAATCATAATATAAAGCCACACACACACACACAAAGAAGAACAAGACAAAAAATGGTACCAATAAGCAAAATTACCAGCATTTTATGTTATACAAACTAAGATTCTCAATGTTCATTACATAAAAAGCAGTCCAGCGCCTCTGGCGGAATATTTTGGGGGCGGCCAAGGGAGTAGAGAAAGAACTCTTTTTAATTGAAAAAATCATGTTTAAATTTAAGAATGAATCCAAATTTCCATATAAAAACTTACTTCTGCACTCCTAAGTGATACATTTTATCAGCATCATCAAACTTCTTAAGCTTCTCGTAGTACAAGGCATATGCTTGGTAGAACAAAGAAAATTTCGTCCCAATCTGTTTTTCTTCCATGGTTTTCAGCAGCGCTCTTGGATCATCCACATAATCCATCTGGTCATCAGATTTAAATCCTAAATCAACCATTATAAACTATAAACATCGAACACTAACTTCTCATTGATATAATAAAAAGGAATAAAAGGTCAAGGATATAAACTCCCAAAGGGCGCAATAAGAAAAAAAAATACAAAAAATACAACCATATAAAGCTTAGCCATGAAAATAAATAAACGGTTAAAAGAACTAAGAACTTTTCAAATATATTTGCCTGGAAGACTTAGAGAGCTTGCAAACAAATGCCCGTACTATGAATAAGGCCTCCACTAAACACGGATAACCAATAATATACCTTTCAGAACCAACTACACAGCCACCTGATGCAACATTATCAGAAGCCTTCTCAAGACCAAATAGATAGATTCCATGAAACGCCCAACCTTCAAGCCATTTATGCACATGACTCCCCCTTCTACACTAATTAGCCACAATCAGACTAAGGCCCCAACGAAAACTCCCCCTTCTCTAACTTGAAGCTCAAAATTTCACAGAATCGAAGCAATACCCTAGGAAAATTATTTGATATAGAAACAACCCAGATGGATAAACAAGTTACCAACTGCAACCAAACGCGAAGATACCGCAAATCGTCCCTATAACGCCGATCGGACTCGAACTTCTCGGTGCATTTCTGCAAGAATCGAGGAAGCTTGTCGTTCAAAACGTGAGAAGGCAAGGAATCTTTCATTTTCCGAATCCCTCTGCAAGGAAATGGCAAGGATTGGGGTGTTAGACAAAGAAACAGAGAGATGGGAGTTAAATTTGTTGAGGGGCATACCGGAGCCATGGAAGTAGAGGGTCTTTGCCAGAGTAAGACTTAATGTCTGAGATCAAAGTAGAGAAAAGGTCGTTGCTGGCCATGGCCATTAGGAGACTATTGTGAAGCAGAGCAATGAGCAGTGAGCAGTGAGCAGTGAGCAGTGAGCAGAGATGAAAATGGCGGTACAACAAAATCAAATTGCTTGGTTTCCTTTCCCTGACCCGCTTCGGCTACTACGACCCATAATCCTTATCTCTCGGGCCTTTAGCCCTTACAAATTGAAATCAAAGTTGGGATTTTTAAATTGGGCTTTCTACCTACAAGGCGCCCAATATTATAATTATGTCTACTTTATCCCATATTTTTCAGAAAAAGTCTAATGGACAATTTTAATCCTTGTACCAATTAAAAAAAAAAAGAAAAAGAAAATAAATATAATTAAATTACCCATTTAATACCCACTCCACAAAGAAATTACCCACTGCTTTAAAAAAAAAAAACAAGAAAATTACCCACTCAACAAGAAAATAAACTACCCATTTAAATTTGTAAAAAGAAAAAACATACTAATAATCTTCATTGAAGGAATGAAAAAATCCGAAAACTAATTTCAATTGTACTCTTGTCTGCACTTCACCGTCGAACACCTAAGGCTCCGATCAACTACTACACGTCACAGCATCATCAGTCCTCCTCATCATCGCACCTCACCGAAAAATAGGTAACGCTCCTCTTTTTGGGATTTTGCAATCAAAAGACCGTGGTTGTACGTAAGAGGTAAATTTTATTTGTTTCTTATTAAGTGAATCTTGTTGGAATTAAAATTCTATTGGTTAGGGTTTATTTGTACATTGATACATTAACCAAAAACTGAGAATGCATAAAACTTATAACTTTATATATGCATGAAGAAAGTTTATTTTCGTCCCACCTCACATGTGTTTATTCAAGAAGCTTACTGAATGTATATCTGTTTTTTGCAAAGTGCTTATAGAATGTATATGAATATGATGCAAGAAGCTAGAAGGAATTCTTTCTAGTACGTTGAACTGAAGTTTGAAGTTGAACCTTATGTATTATAATTTTCAAAATAAACAACGATTGATATAAAATAAACAGCGTACTAAATTTTCAAAAAAACACCTATTTAGTGTCTATTGTGCTTGGAATATAAGTTGAATTTATTTGATAAACTAATATGAGAAGTATATACCAGCGTTTATATGTATATACGTACATATTTATTTATTTTGATTCTTTAAGCACCGGTTTATATATACTAAAGTTTGGTATATATATACTTACATTTATATGAAAATAAATATTGCTTTATATATTCAATTTAGAAAGCCCTTTTGCATATAATCATTAGAATATTTATATATACGTTGGTATATATTAAATACTTCGAATACTTTTGTTCAGAGTACAAAACAAAAGTTATGTTTACTAAACATTTAATGATAGAAGTAAACGTTTGGGGTTCTTGCTTCTTGAAGGAACTTGATATTGAATGAATTTTTTTGACATATTTGCCATATAATGCTTACTAAACTCTATAAGTATCAATTCTTTGTTTCTTTTTTTTTTTTTGTGATTATTGAAGTTTGATCTATATATATACTAACAATTATATGTGTATAATCATCATAATATTTGTACATGCATTGGAAGGTATTGAATACTTCAAATATATACTTTGGTTTATAGTACATAATTTGAGTTATTTAAATGATTTACTGATCTGTTTAAAAAGTTATGTTTCAATTTGTATAGTTGAAAAAGTTTGATTTAGTCCTTTTCAATCTTTTATAGAATCATGGTACGGGTCAAATTACCCGTGAAAAAGGAAAAGAAAGTGGAAGAGGCAAATGACTTCTGGGGTCTACAAGTAAAATCTAATATCCAAACAAAAAGTGGCAAGAATGATGACATTAACCTATCTTCTAACATAAGATTTAATGTAAACTATATGAATTATATTCAAGACTAAGTGTACATTAATAACAATGAATAAATGTTACATATACTATTCAATTTCATTGAACAAACCAATATATTATGTTGACTCACCGTATATATGGGCTATTTATGTTAAATTACAGTTTGCATTACGTGTAAATTATGAATACGAAATTACACTCAAATATCTAACATGATATATATACTGTCGAACATACAATTTAAATACTAATAATAAATTGTATAAACTTATATACTTTTTTGTCTCATTGTATATGTACACAAAATGTGCTAAAAACCCTTTCTTATTAGGGCTTTCTACATAGCCAAAAATTACACAAAATATGCTAAAAAATCTAATAAAAAATCTAAAGATAATATATATAATTGTGATAGATACTGATAGAAGTCTATCACTGATAGATGCTGATTGAAGTCTATTAATGCATATTAGTTTTTTTTTTTTTGGCTATTTCCTATAAATAGTTTGACATTTTTTCTATACATGAAAATGTTCCTAGAACAAAATGAAGAACTATTAAAGAATAATCATTTTAAACTTCAGCAAGGAAAGATAATTAAAAAATAAATAAATATAAATAAGCAACTAAAATCAAACCTGAAAAAAGTATACCAAATCAATAAACTAAAATTACTAAAATTGATGGTGTGTAAGTCGAATGAAATGATGTCAAATCGAAGTTTACAAATTTTTTTACAGTTGTTGGCTGAACAAAACTTGCCATTCAGACGTTAAAAACTTAAAGTTGGTGAAATGAAAATTCTATGAAGATTTTGTACGCTGAAATTTTAATAAATTGGGATGAAATTGAAGACAAACCAACCCTGCAAATAAGGAAACAAAATTATGTTAAAGTCATATAAATAGCATTAAATGGTATGACTTTTTCTATATTAAATGTGAATTTCAAAAATTAATTAAGGAAAGAAATAAATAAATAATTGTAAATATTTAAATATCAATTGCAAAAATTAATTAAGGAAAAAAAATACTACAAGGACAAGGTCATAATGGTTCCAAAATCCATATTAATTCCTTCAATGGAATAATTTAAATTTGAAGGCAATTTGTGAAATATATGGGTTGAAGTGGATTTTACGTGTAAATCTTTCTTTTAAATTAAAAAAATTTCAATAAATGAATTTTAGACAATTTTACTCTTTTTATGTTGACTAGTGTTGTATTTATTACTATTTATTAAACAAAAAATTTCCATATGTTCCAAGCATTCTTAACGATGGAGAGAGAATTTAACCAAATTTATATTAATTAATGTGTTAGAAAGAGAATATGCATTTATTATAGGATATTAATTAGTTGAGATTTTTCCCAAATTGGAGATTAATATGATTTTCAATCCACTTTCATGTAAGAAGCTAATATACAAAACTTATTTCAAATATATATGAGGTTATTCCAAATGTATTTAGAAGAAGTACAAATTTAATGTTGTTATATAATATTTACTTCATATTTTAATTCTAGCATCGTTTTTATTGAGTTATATAGTTCACATTCTTTGTCATATACACACATGTATAGTTAGTAATTTCTAAATATATACCTCATGTTATATGCTACAAATTAGGCCATAAACTAAGATAGATGACATTATCAAAATATTTTTTAAAAAACAAACTAAATTCGTAGAGTTCAAATTCTTAAACTAATGCTTTGAAATGTGTTAATAATCTTCTTTTTTCTTCCAATGCAAATATTTGATGGTATATTTGATATAGATTGTAGTGGAAAACCGTATTAATATAGAATATATAGTTGAATATCACATACTAACTATATTTAAACAATAGAGGTAGCCGATCTGTAGCCACAATAAATCCATATATATTCAAAATTGAAATTGAAAACAAAATGAATAAATATACCCAGACTCGTCGTCCATCCATCGCAACCTCAACTCTGTTGACTAGATCGACCAAATATATATGGATTATTTGAAGTAAATCCAGATGTATATATAATATACAGTCGAATATCCAGAATAACTATATTTAAATAACAGTATATACAATATACAGTCAAATATCACAGAATAACTATATTTAAACAATGGTATATACAATATACAATATCACAATATGTATTATATAATAATATATAGTCGAATATCACAGAATAACTATATTTAAAAATCATGAACGACTAGGAGTGTCAAGAAATATTTGCATTAGATGAGTATTCTTCGCTTATATAAAAATTATTTAGATGCAGACTAGTATAGAAAATTTCGGCAAAGAATATCCTCTGTGACTAGGAGATGAAATTATGTCATCAGGAGAAATGAAGCTATTCAATTACCACACATGAAGAAACTAAGTTACAAATAATCGAGCTGTAGGATTGTTGGAGATAAGCGAAAGTGAGGACCCATCTGGGGAAATGATGGGTGAAGTAACCATAACACCACCCTCAAGGCGGGGAAGGATATCAGAAAGTTGGTTGAGCTGTGACAAGCTTGGTTAGGTAATATTCTAGGTTCGCTCATGACTCGAGACCCACCTTGGGTAAGGAGAGCAATGATTAGTTGTCGAGCCTATCCTAGGGTCGGCCTGACACAATTTGGCGCATAACTTCCCAATGAGGTGGAGAAGCGTGTTGAGAAATCAGTCTAGCCTCAAAAGAATCCAACTTGATAGGCTCAACACCCCCAAAGTCTAAGATACGTCTCGCGATGGGGTAGCATGGCGATCGAATGGGAGATTGTACGCCCAAGTCGACTGCAACGTTCCTGGAGATTTTTGCCAAATTATAAAGTTCCATATAAGCTTTATTTCCAACTCAAATTTTCTAATGCAAGATTAGTAGCAAGCTTATTTAAATCTCATATTATTTTTTAATAGCTAAATCATGCATGACATAATTCTTTTGTTATAATCCTTTGTCTTCTTCATAAAAATTGTGTATTCTAGAATACAATACTCCCAAGATGAACTTCAAGTGTCTAGCTAACAATGAAAAAGTTGAACCGTGAATCTGAACTTGGGAGTGGGGGCTAATGTTGTGTGAATCTTGGCCATATGGAATAAAGAATAAAATAAAGATATGATAAAAGAAGATAAGACTAGATTTAATCTAGCTTGTTTGGTATTAGGAAAAAACCATATCCTAATCCTAGGAGGGTTAAATCTCCAATCTTAAACCTAGTAGGATTAAGATATACTCTAGATCAAATCTCCTGTAAATAGACCATTGTGGCTCCATATGAGGATTTAAGAACTTCTGACTTCTTATTCTCTATTCTATAACTTAGGCATTGGTCAAGCGAAATTCGTCGCCCAACTTAGGACCAAATAATTTAACCATATCCACTAAGATGTAGTAGTGCTAGCACGGGTCAAACACATGGAGTACATAGATTTTCTCAATTAAACGATTTACGACCCGAGGTAACCGAAGTGGGATTTGAAGTGATTTGACGCAAGGAAAAACTAATTGCATTAAAGAAAAGCACAAAGTAAGGTTTAAAAATTAAGATGAGAAAGTCTAGCTTGGGTTGTAACAGAATTTCACTATTCAAAATATTTTTTCATCGATTTCTCATTACCAAAATCTATTAATTGCTTGCACCTAACCAATTTAATTAGAAAAACTAATTAAATTGTCCTAAACAACTAAGTACTCCAAATTGATTAGATGAAAAGCATGCAAATCAAGTTATTCTAATTGCATTAAGATCTAGGGAATGTTAGGGTGAACATTTAACTTTCAAGCGCCTAATTAAATATTCATTTGGTTCAATACTAAGTTGATTGGATCAATACTAATCTAAATTGATTCGCAAGTCAATCTAACTTATCACATTCTACCAATTAAAATACAACAAGTGTCACAATTCGTAAATTAATTCAAAGCAATAATCATACATCCACAAGCGTACAACAATATGATCATAATCTCATAAAAACCGAATTGAATCCAACAATACAATATGAAACTCGGTTAAAAAACTCACGAATACATTGAAATAGGAAAAATATCCTAAAACACAAGCCACAAATGATTACCTTAGCTCATAATCAACATTCTTGACATCATTTGACTTGATTACAGAAAGAAGATGAAAATAACTCTCAAATATAATTCTATAGATGGATAGAGCACGAAAAAAATGAAGAAAATGAGTGGTAATACGCCTAAAACGGCTACCCGGATCAAAAGATATGACCTAAAAATCGAGCTGTAGATTTTATACTGTGCGACAACGTTGGGACAATGTCGCGGTGTAATTTCTAGAATCGTATTTTCATTTTTAACGTGAGGGCACCGTGGAGCGCCCCGGCACCACCCTTTAGGGGCATTTTAGTCTTTTTCACATCTTTTTGACCTATAAGCTTCGTTAGGACTCCAAATTGATCCATTTTAGCTCCATTTTCTTCCTAATGCTCGATTCTACCTCTAAATTGCTTGATGCCTATAAAATAACATATTTAAGCACATTAATTATCATCAAATGACAAGATTAGAGGCATTACAATAGCACATTTTAGGTGCTATCAAATACCCCCAACTTAATTCTTGATCGTCCTCAAGCAAGGTAGAATAAAACGCACAGTCACACATGAGATATGCTCACTCAAGTTACATGGTTCATTACTCAAGTCTCAACAGTCACCAAGAATCAACTTGCAATCAACAATGAAATCAATTTCTAATAAATCAATGAAGTACACTTTTAAAACTAATTCAAAACTTATTCATGCAAGAGTGAGTTCAAAGTCTTTCTAATTAAGTCCTAACACCCCAAAATGACATTAGATGGCTCTCAATTTATTTTTCCCCAATGTTGGCTCATGCACAAATTACCAAGTGCCAAAAAAAAAAAAATCAAAGCTGCAATATTTCAACTGAGGTGCCCGAAAATGAACTCAAGGGCCTTAAACTTGCATTTCTTTTACCTAAGGGGTATTAGCTTTCACACATCACTGCAGGGAACTGTACTCACTCTTTTCTCACGAGTGTCCTAACTAAACACAGTAAAGATAGCTCTTTCTACCCCTAGTCATGCATAATATTACAAGTTTAAAATTTCTTTTACATGATACTTTCTTTTCAGCACGACATTTTTATCTGTAGATTTTTAAATAGGCATATAAATCATTTTTACTCCTCAGTATTACATTACAACCTATCATTCAAGACACTATCAAATATGTGGGGCCTGTTGAAGTGACAACAAAAATACAAGCTAAGTAATACAATTCTAAGCAGGCAAGACCTAATATAGGCAGACAAAGAACTTAAACATGCATGAAAAGTAAGAAATTTTTTTTTAAGAATGACTAAAAATCATGATTATTCATAGAAAACATCATCTCATAGAAGAAAAATCACTAGGGAGTACGCCATCAACTAGTCATCATAAAGAGCCAAGCATAGCATGGGCAAGCAATTAAGCACATATATAGCCCGAGCTCAGATGCTCAAGGGCTCCAGCCAAAACACAGACATCCCCCACCCCCAACTTAAAATCTAATATTGTCCCCAATGTGATAAAGAAAAGAAAGCAAGGGACAAAATAAAAGGGAAACATAAATCTTCCCTGAATTTTGGCACAAGGATGACGGTGATATCTGGCTCATCAAATAATAATTCTCTTCATCTTTTAAATGGGTTACAATAACCAAAATTAAGAAAGATAGAAAGAATTCAACTCAAATAAAAAAAGAAAAAAGAAAAAAGAAAAAGTAACTGAAAGGAAACCTATACTAAGAAAGCAGTAAATCTCGGTTGCCTCCAGGTAGCACAATTGTTTAAGGTCATTATGCTTGATCCCACTCGACTTCATCAACCATAACCATCAAGGTTGGCTGATCCATCTTCTCCCACCCCGAACTTCGACAGCTCAAACACACAGGATCAGTGGTAGTGGAATTAGTCATTAAAATTTTTTCAGTTTTCCCTCCCTGCTCGATTTATAGAGACCCTTTGTTCACATCTATGACAGCATTCGCTGTCTTTAAAAAGGGTCTCCCAAGCAGAACAAACAAGTTAAAGGGAGGGGAAGAAGCAGAAGAACCAACATCAATATTCAGTATATAAAAATCAACAGAGAAAGTCAGGCCATTGACTATAACTAGCATGTCTTTAACTAATGCAAGTGGCCTAACAAGGGAATGGTCAGCTAACTAAAGGAATTGAATTCCTAACGAAAGCGATTTATCGCATTGTGGTTTCAATTACTCAATTATGAAACTTAAAGAAATAGAGAAAAAAGAATAAAATAGGATAACTAGCATGCAATTTAAAGAAGAGAAAACTTAAAGGAAGAAGAAGTTACTTACCCTTGATGAATCTTCTTCACAAAATTCTTCTACAAATGGATAAGGACATTACCACCAAAGAGCACTCACTATTCTCAAGGTTATCAAATCCATGGAGAGTAGTCTTCATTTGTCTATTTAAAGGGAGGAAGAAAAAGAAGTTATCTTTTCATTAGAGAGAAATTATGGAGGGAGTTAGTGGGGAGGATTTATAGAGAGAAAAAAAACAACGCCATGTTCATAATAACTCCCAAATTGGAGTTATTATTTTCTTTAATTTAATTTAAATAAATTAATAATATAAATTAAATTAAATTATATATATATATATATATATATATATATATTAAATCTCATTTAATATATAATAATAATTAGTTACTAAGTAACCAATTTCTCTCACATAACCTATAGTTTAATATGAATCATATTAACATTATTTTTAATTTATAGTTTTATATGAATCTCATTCATATAATATTTAATATTTGAATCTTATTCAAATATTTCTCCCATGTATATTATAAAGTTTAATTTTTACATTTCATATAAAAATCTACTTTATATTATAATGTATCAATATACATTATTTAATTGTATCTCATACAATTAATTCCCTTAACTTAATTTGAACAATTCAAATTAAACCAAGAAAACTGACTGTCATCTTAACCTATATGAGCTAGTAAGTGGACCTAATGGACCTATTAATTTGAAGCTCCAATGGTACAAGATTAATTAATTAAACTCTTTAATTAAATTAATCAACATTCATTAACTGTTAGTCATTCCACTAAAGATCGACAGCTGCACTTTTCTTACTGTAGATATATTTTTATGTCCACGGATATATTCAATCAACAGCGAGTCGACCCTTCACAAATTGCTCGTAACAATAGCTGGGTCAAATTACCGTTTTACCCATGTGTTACTTCTAACTCCTTAAGTACCCCTGATCCCTCTAATGAATAATTTAGTCATAGTCCAACTATGAGCTAGACCCCTCTCTAGCCAGTGAGAGGGTGAGGCACCTCATTGTTCAAGACCTGACATCAGCTCTTAAGGGAGCAATTCATAAGATATGAATTCCTACTTGTACAGTTGAGTTCCCAGCTGCCTGCTGGGACAAATCCTCAAAGTGGTAGGTTTATTAAGTCGACGAACCTGGCCACTCTCACCTATACAAATCAAAGGATTGCCCTCACAAGCAGGAGTTCACAACTGACTCAGGATTAAGGTCGAGTCACCTATGATCATCCTAGTGAAATGTAAGTCTCATTAAGTAACGGTGTTAATACGGGAGACTAATCATTTTGTGGTTCGGTCTTATATATGTCTCACATATATAGGATACCTCAACTCACATGTCTCCATCTGAACATTTAGGATCTAAAAGTTTGTGACACTTTACAACACTTGTAACAATCACAAAGTGGGTCATATCCGTAGTGTTACCAGGATAAGGTACCCAACCTTATCTATCTACTACAGACCATTTAGGTTATCACTTAAACATGATCCACTTGTATGTCTCTACATACGTGTTTAAGTTACTACTAATAACCTAGGATCTTAGTTTATTGGTTTTTGGGTTAGTGCAACTAAATGCCAAAAGAAAATAACAATTATTTTATTAAATAAATAATTAGATTTGTACAATACAAGTTTACAAAATACAAGACCACGAGATTTAGGGCATCAACCCCAACACTATCTGCACAAAAATATCAGCAGGGTGCAAGATATGAGATTGCAAATCAGCATATATAGAGGCAGGCATAATATTAATTACAGACCCTAAATCTAACATGGCATGCTCCAATTTTCTAGTACCTATCAGACAGGTTACAGAAATCTGGGTTCTCTTGTTTAACAGGCAGGTTACCTAAAAGTACTGCTTCATCCCTGACCATCAACTTTTGAATCTTTCCCTCAACAGGGACCTCAACCCAAACTTTCTTACCCTTTTCAGCAGGGCTTTGGCCACCAGAAGATAAAATGCAGATCTCTTCCTCTCGTGCTATTTCCTTAGTAACAGTCAACCTGTTATGGAAAGTAGCAACAGGTTTATAAGCATTTAAATTTAAAGGCAGATCAAAACTTACCCCTTTTCTTCATGGTGAACTAGTCATCACTTTCTCATCATCCTCAACTGGCTCATTCACAGGTATCTGGGATGTCTCTGTGCACTCTACAGTGGATATGGCACTGGCATTTCGCACGTTATGCTCCAGCTGGGTGGGCAGCTTTCCACGCTGGGACTGGGTCTCAAGCCTACTAACAGCATCAACAAATTGGGGGATCTGGGTGGCCAAGCTAGACATGTGGGAGGTAGTGGTTTGCTAGAATAGCTCCTGGTTCTTTTGAATTTGCATGGTGGACTCTACCAAGCTCTTCACCATATCCTCCAAGGACATCAAACCATTCTATCTTTGGTTCCCGTGACCACCCGACCAGTTATTATTGTATGACCTCCCACCTTACTGATTTCCAGCGTAATTCACCTCAGCAACAGGCTCCTTGATAACTTGTAGAAATACAAGTTATTGTCTTTTTTTTCTTAGAATAATGGTGAAAGAATATTGAAAAACGCATCATCTAATACTTTAATCTCTGATATATTCTTCGTATGCGTACAAGCATGTAACTAGGCTGAAGAAAGATTATTTTGTAGTCTAACGTCTTTGAACGCCCTATTTTGCAGAAAATTAAGGTTCAACACATGTGTTGAAGACGAACGAAAACACATGTATCAGACGCATGGCGCTAAAAGACAAATTCTGATACCTCGGGCAGCCTGATCTTGATAGTTGGAGATAGAGGATTTTCGGTCCCCTGAGCCGCTGGGCAGAGACAGGCTACCTGGTCAAAAAGGACGACCGCCAAACGCAGACTAGGCCCCTGCGTCAGAACCTTATCTGCTGACATCATAGAGAGTACAATTTTGGGCTATAAAAGCCATCTTAATCCACAAATAAGAGAGTCAGACATTTTTAGACGTTTCAGATAATTTTTAGAGTAGCTAGGGTTTAGATATTTTTAGAGAGTGTTCTTCATGCAAAGAAGAGTCTGGAAATCACGCCACCATCCTCCATCTCTCCCCTCTCGACGACAGTCGAGTGCTTCATCTTCATCACCGTCGGAGACCTGTCAAGCATCAACCTCAAAAGAGAGTGAAGCTTCACCAGTCCTCTTCCTCAACGCGAGCAGACACCGAAAACACCATCTCTGTCAGTGCACAGGACACTGTAGTCGCCAGCTTCATCTCTTCACCCCATCAATCTATATTTTGTACCTTTAAGTGTATTTGGGTGTTTGTATTGTGAAAGAACTAAACCATCTCTTCCATTAATATATATCTATTTCTTGCATCATGAATCATTTCTTGCCTTCCATCTTTAAGTTCACTTCACAAACAAGCATGAGTAGCTAAATCACTTGAAGGGTTGGAGAGTAACATTCATTAACCTTAAGAGTTCAAGCTTAGTTTCTAGTTCGTTTACATCGATGTATTTTACTCTTCATTGTTTAAATCCACTTGACAACTTGATTTGAGTAGAAATAGTTAACTACTTGGAAGAGCAAGTAATTATGGATCTCATCTTTGTAACTAAGAACTAATCCTAGACATAGGAATCATCTTAGGCTCAACTAAACAAGCATGCATCATAGAAATATGATTTATGTGACTCATCTGCCGAGAGGTATGAACCATACGAGTTTAGGAGCACAAACCATGGAACGAAGTAAGAACTCAACCAGTTGATGAAGAGTTTTCTCCAACCCTCTTTTCTTCACTTGAAAGAAAACCAAAATTTCGTTGTTTGCACAAACTACATCACTGATTCCCTACCCCGTTGTTGCACATTACTAGTTATCTTTACTTCATACATATTCATCACCAATACTTCACTTTATTTTTACACTTCCGCAAGATATACATTTCATCCATCTTTTTAGCCACAAATCCTCGTGTTCGACCTTGGTCCTCACCAAGAAATCTTAATATTAGTTTATACTTGGGCTAATATTGAGAAAGACTTAACATTTGTGTATATTCACTTGAGCATATCCGAACATACATTAGTATAATCATAGAATTCACGACACTCCTCAGCAAAGAAAACCTATTTCACAAGAGTAGAAAGTTCAGCAAGTTCAGCTCTAAGTTCACTTTCCTCTTGTGTTGACATGGTTGGCTGAGTGATTCGGTCACGTGTGATGAACTGTTGGTTGTTCTTAGCCATGGTGGAGATCAAATGATAAAGGGAACTACCTCAATCACATTTGAGAACCCCCCCTCCCCTCCCCCCCCTCCCCCCCCCCTCCCTTAAACAAGGTGAACCCCCACAACAGTAATAAGAATAACCCCAATTAACGAATTGATGATAACCTCAAGAAAGCTAAACAGATTTGGCTTGGAAGATTGATCAAAGATCAAGAAGAAAGGAGAACTTGTTCCTAACTTCAAGATTTCGAACTCTCCACAATCTAATTGATCAAACTAGATTGAAAGTTCTAAATATGCATTCTAAACACAAGAATACAAAGAAAGCATAAAAGTTTGAGAGATTTACTCTATGAAAAATTCATTCAAATTCAAAGTCTTCTCTTTTAAAATGTGGAATTACAGCCCTATTTAAACTAATTGAAAAGGCACCATGAAAGGACATAACCTTTCACCAAATTGTCTAAATTCATCTACACCCTTTCAACTACCCTAATAAATATAAATACATGAAATTAAATAAATACATATAACATTAAATATGTGGATGAATCTGAATTTTAAGATTCATTATGACTCTTGGATGAAAAGATGTATCTAGAAGCTTAAATGGTTGCAACTTTTCATCATGGGTTGTAAACTTAGCTTGGAAGCAAGCATTTAATCCCTCTTGAAGTCTTTTAGCTCTAGCTCTTGTCATTGGTCATTGTGGCATAATGATTGCCTCATGATTGGGTTGACTTGGAAAGTTCTCCCATTGATTTTCAATATGAGGTTCATTTAAGCTAGGTTGAGCTTGTTGAGCTTCATTTTCCTCTTCATTCAAGTTGGTTTGAGCATGTTGAACCTTATTTTTCTCTTGGTTGGATAGCTCCTTATCACTCTCCCCCTCTTCGAAAGGATTCGTCCACGAATCAAAATTACCTACATCAAACAAAGATAAGTCAGCAAGATTAAATGTAGCAGTCACATGATACTTACCTGGAAGATCAATTTTGTATGCATTATTGTTGATCTTTTCTAAAACTTGGAATGGTCCATTTCTCCTTGGATGTAACTTGGACTTCCTTTGGTTTAGAAAATGATCCTTTCGAAAATGTACCCAAACCCAATCTCCTGGCTTCAAAATGAGCGGTCTTCTTCCCCGATTCACATTTTTGGCAACTCTTTCATTATGCTTCTCAATTTTTTCTTTCACTTGCTTATGAAGCTTCTTCACAAATTCAGCTTTTGATTTGGCATTAAGATGAGCAAACTGGTTAGTTGGCAAAGGCAATAAATCAAGAGGTATCTTAGGGTTAAAGCCATAAACTATTTCAAAAGGGGAATATTTAGTTGTGCTATGAACAACCCTATTATAAGCAAACTCAACAAAAGACAAAATTTCTTCCCACATACGAAGATTCTTTTCAAGAATTGCCCTAAGCAAAGTTATTAATGTTCTGTTGACAACTTCAGTTTGACCATCAGTTTGTGGGTGACATATGGTAGAAAACAACAACTTAGTTCCCAACTTTGCCCACAAAACTTTCCAAAAATGACTTAAGAACTTGACATCTCTATCACTAACAATCGAACTTGGAATGCCATGTAATTCTCACAACTTCCCTAAAGAATAAATTAGCAATGTTCTTAGCATCATCAGTTTTATGACATGCAATAAAATGTAACATTTTGCTAAAACGATCAACAACAACGAAAATGCTATCATGCACTCTCTTAGTCTGATGTAGACCAAGAATAAAATCCATAGACAAATCAGTCCAAGGTGCATTAAGAACAGGCAAAGGTGTGTACAATCCATGTGGTCTAGACTTAGATTTAGCTTCTCGACATGTAATGCATGTACTACAAACTTTGTGAACATCATGTTGCATGTGTGGCCAATAAAAATGACTCTTGAGTGTCTCATATGTCTTAAATTCAGAAAAGTGACCCATCAAACCACCTCCATGTGCATCCTTAACAAGCAATTTTCTATATGAACCCTTAGGAATGCAAAGTTTGTTTTTCCTAAACAAGAAGCCATCATAAACATAAAAATTATTTACTCCTATTCTATTCACACATTGGGAAAATAAATTACCAAAATCATCATCATTTGCATACATTTCTTTCAAAAACTCAAACCCCATTAATTTAGAAGATAAAGTTGATAATAAGCTATATCTCCTAGATAATGCGTCAGCAACAATATTTTTCTTACCACTTTTATACCTTATCACATAGGGAAATGATTCAATGAATTCAACCCACTTAGCATGACGACGATTTAAATTGTCTTGTCCTTTGAGGTGCTTCAAACTTTCATGATCAGTATGGATGACAAATTCCTTTGGCCATAAGTAATGTTGCCAAGTTTGTAATGCTCTTACCAAAGCATACAATTCTTTGTCATAAGTTGGATAGTTCAAAGCAGCACCAGTCAATTTCTCACTAAAATACATAATGGGCTTTTGTTCCTGCATTAAAACTGCTCCAATCCCTATTCTACTAACATCAAACTCAATTTCAAATGTATTATCAAAATTAGGCAAAGACAACAAAGGTGCAGAACTTAATTTTTCTTTCAAATCATTAAATGCCCTTTCTTGAGATTCTCCCCATTTGAAAACAACATTCTTTTTAACCATCTCATTCAGTGGTGCAGTAATGGTACTAAAATCCTTAATGAACCTCCTATAAAAACTAGCTAAGCCATGAAAAGACCTAACTTCACTAGCATTTTTAGGTTGTGGTCATTCTTTGATTGCTTTAACTTTCTCACTATCAACTTCAATACCATTGGCAAAAATAACAAATCCAAGAAAATTAATCTTATCTAGACAAAAAGCACACTTTTTCAGATTGGCAAATAATTGAGCTTTCCTTAATGCAATCAAAACATCCCTAACATGCTCCACATGCTCTTCTAAAGACTTGGAATAAATTAGAATATCATCAAAGTAAACTACTACACATTTTCCTAAGTATTCACGCAAAACATGATTCATGAGACGCATAAATGTGCTAGGTGCATTGGTAAGACCAAAAGGCATGACTAACCACTCACACTATCCATGCTTGGTCTTAAATGCAGTTTTCCATTCATCACCAACTTTCATCCTAATTTGATGGTATCCAGACTTAAGATCAATTTTAGTAAACAAAGTAGATCCATAGAGTTCATCTAACATATCATCAAGTCTAGGTATAGGATGACGATACTTTACCGTAATTTTGTTGATGGCTCTATAATCCATACACATTCTCCAAGATCCATCTTTTTTTGGAACCAAGATGACGGGAACAGAATAAGGACTTAGACTTTCCCTCACATATCCTTTGGCAAGCAACTCATCAACTTGCTTTTGAATTTCTTTTGTCTCTGTAGGATTACCTCGATACACTGGCCTATTTGGAATGATGGCTCCCGAAAGAAAGTCAATTTGATGCCCAATTCCTCTAACTGGTGGCAACCCACTTGGTAGTTCTTCAGGAAAAATGTCCTTAAATTCCTGCAACAAACTGTGAAAAACACTGGGCAAAGAAGTTTTTGAGTGATCAGTTAGAAAACATGGCCCTTTGCACAAAAGTACAAAGATTGGTTTTGTTGAATAATTCTATGACCCCAGAGGTCGTTGTCCAGCTAATGGGTTTCGACAATGCTAGAGGCTTATGGGATGCTAGTCACGCTCTCTTTGGCGTATAATCGCAGGCGGAGGAAGATTATCTTCGACAAATTTTCCAACAAACTCGTAAAAGTAATTCATCCATGTCTAAATACTTGAAAACGATGAAATTACATTCTGACAACTTAGCTCAGGCTGGAAGTCCAATCACAACACGCAATCTAGTTTCTCAAGTTCTACTTGGGTTAGATGAAGAGTAAAATCCAGTCGTGGTTGTACTACAAAGCAAGCCCGATGTTTCGTGGCTTGATATGCAATCGGAGCTGTTGTCCTTCGAGAAGTGCCTCGAGCATCAAAATACCACCAAAAACTCAGCATCGTTTAGTCATAATGCCTCCGTGAACGTTGCTTTCAATCGCAACTCTTCTGGTTCCAAACCCCCTGCCCAAGGTTATCCTTAGGGGAATAATAGACAACAATTCAGTGGCAATAAAGGAAATTTTAATGGTGGCGGCCAGAGAGGCAGAGGTCGTGGTCGAGGAAATCACCCTACATGCCAAGTTTGCACCAAGTATGAGCATGCTGCAGACGTTTGCTATCAACGATACAATAAAGAATTTGTACCAAATCAAAATCAAGGCAAGGAAAATGGTGGTCAAGTTAATTTAGGGGCCAATCCATCTACTTATGTGACTACCCAAAACTATAATCCATTTTGCACCATGCCTAAGATAGTGGGAGATATGAATTGGATGCTAACGCTGGTGCAACAAACCATGTCACCCTAGACTTCAGAAATATTGCCAACCCAACCGAATATACAGGTAATGAACTTATTACTGTTGGTAATGGTGAACAGTTACATATATTTGTTGTTGGTAACTCTTGCTTAACTGCCACTGATTGTAAGTTAAACTTAGAAAATGTGTTGTGTGTGCCCGATATTGCAAAGAACCTAGTTAGTATTTCAAAACTTGCACAGGATAATGTTGTTTTTGTTGAATTTCATGGTGATTCTTGTGTAATTAAGGACAAGCGTACGGGCAAAACACTAGTGAAAGGAACACTTAGAGATGGGCTGTATCAGTTAGATGGAGTTGAGGTCGAACCAATTGATGTTTCAAGGAAGAGAGCTTATATTACATACAGAACTATGAACAAAAATAATGGTTCAGTCTTTATTTTATCAAATGTTAACATTGGGGTAAATGTAGTTGAATCAAAGGTTCTGTGGCATAGGAGGTTGGGCCACCCGTCCTCAAGAGTTTTGGATTCAATTTTAAAATTATGTAATCAGAATGTTAAATCTAATGAAGTTCAAGTGTTTTGCGAATCTTGTCAACTTGGAAAGGTTCATTCTCTACCCTTCTCTACTTCATCTTCTCGAGCTCAAAATAAATTTGATCTTGTTCACATGGATGTGTGGGGACCGACTCCTGTGACATCAACAAATGGCTTTCGTTACTATGTGTCCTTTTTGGATGATTATAGTATATTCTTATGGATACATCCTCTAAAACAGAAGTTTGATACACTGGCAGCATTTACACATTTTCTAGAAATGGTTAAAAATCAGTTCAACTTAAATATTAAAGTGTTGCAATCAGATAATTGTGGTGAGTATGTAAAGATTCATCATTTCTGTGCCTCTCTGGGGATTATCTCGAGATACTCTTGCCCTTACACCTCTGCTCAGAATGGACGTATTGAAAGGAAGCACAAACATTTGGTGGAGATGGGTCTAACTCTACTGGCTCAAGCATCAATGCCTCTACACTTCTGGTGGGATGCATTTTTGAATGTTTGCTTTCATGATAAATGGTCTCCCAACACAGGTTTTGAATGGTCAATCTCCCTTGCAGTTGTGCTTAACAAACATCTCAACGTCACAAAAATTAGAGTCTTCAGCTATGCGTGCTTCCCGTGCATTAGACCATATCAGCATCACAAATTCCAGTTTCATTTAGAAAAATGCACGTATCTCGGCCCAAGCACTGTTCATAAAGGTTATCGGTGCTTAAATCAAGCGGGTAAGGTTTATATATCTAGACATGTTAAATTCAATGAGACTGACTTTCCATTTTCCTCTGGTTTTCAGGTCCCATCTTTAAGCCCATTAGAGAAGCCCACAAACAAGCCTGGTTCAGTCACCACTCAACCTGACTTCAAGTATCTCATTAATACCTTCTCAGACCCAATCGTGAACCTTGACTCGATAATAACCCAAAATGCGGCCCACAACTTGAGTCCACAAACAATAGCCCAGTCTTCTAGCCATTCTGACCAACCTCAACTGTCGCCTCACATAATCAATCGGACAGTCCGTCCACAAACTTAACCGACCTATTAGTGGAACATAATTCCCTTTCCGCTTCACCTACACATACAGCCAGCCCTATCGATCCAACTCCAGTCTCACCAAACCCTATTTCATCATCCTCGCTCCCTGTGCCAAATTCGTCCTCAATGCAACCGACTCATCCAATGATCACTAGAGGGAAAGCCGAAATTTTTAAACCGAAAGCCTGGGTAACGTCAACCAAGATCAACTAGACGGTGACAGAACCCACAAGGATCAAAGAAGCACTGGATACTCCTCAGTGGAAAGCAGCAATGGATAGTGAGTACTCTGCTCTTGTTCAAAACAAAACTTGGCATCTTGTACCACCATCTTTCTATATAGGAGTACAACAGGGGCGTTACAATACCTGACGAATACTTGACCAGATATAACTTATATTGTGAACCACTTGAGTCAATTTCTAAAGGCACCAACCGATACTCATTGGCAAGCTACAAAAAGAGTTATTTGATATGTCAGTGGCATAAGGAAGTTTGGAATACTCTTTCAACCGAGCACTATTCTGGACATATCAACTTTTTCTGATGCCGACTAGGCCTCCAACGTGGATGACAGGAAATCAGTAGCAACGTATTGTGTATTTGTTGGCAATAATCTCCTGTCTTGGTCTTCCAAGAAACAAACAGTCACCCGATCTAGTACGAAGTCTGAGTATCGTGCTTTGGCACATGCTTCCTAAAAAATTCTAAAAAATTATAGGGCTAAACCAACTTCTGAGAGAACTTCAAATGAAACCATCTCATAAGCCAATTCTGTGGTGTGATAATATAAGTGTTGGGGAACTTGTTACCAATCTAGTCTTTCATGTCCGCACTAAGCACATTGAGATCGATATTCACTTTGTACAAGATTAGGTCTTAAATAGAAAATTGGAAGTTCAATATGTTCTCTCCTCTAATCAGCTGGTTGTTTGCCTAACTAAACCTCTAACTCACTCCCAGTTCTTCTATTTACTATCCAAACTCAAAGTCATTGATCTCCCCGAGTTTGAGGGGGATGTTAGAAAAAATAATGAGTTGGATAAGTCAACAAGTCAAGGTATGCCATATCATCCTAAGGATGCCAAGTCAAAATTACCAAGCAATGAAGGACAATTGAGGAAGAAAGGAGTATTTCTTATGAGGGCATGTTTATTCTCTCTTTCTATCCTTATTTGTGATTGGTCCATATGTATAAGTTGTTAGAAATACTTTTCTGTATTATTTTTTTATCCACTATTCTTTGGTAACCCTAGAAGTGAAATCTTCTGTATAAGAGATGCACCATTGATGCGTCTGTGGTAAATATAGAAAAAATAAAAAAATTCATGATGTCATTACATTTGCATCTACCATTTTCAAAAACAATTTACTGGAGTGAATGCACGAAATGAAAGCAATGTAATTCCAAAAAGTGCTTATCAACGCAGGTAGGCGAAGTGTGTTCTTTCCTTTTGCTATCAACTAACCCTAACAATCAAAAAGCAAGAAAACACGGTTCCAGGGTTTAACCAAAGATTTCTTCTCATAAAGTTGAATCTCACTGCAATGTGAAGCAAATCAAACAAAAGTGTGATCAGATGCATTTACCACATCGTACATTGAAGGCGAAAGAAAACTGAAAAAGCCCTAGTAAAAAAAACAAATCTCGAGACAAATGAACAGCGTAAAATCAAGATTAGGCCTACCCACTCAATAGTTTCCTAACACAATCCTACAACTAAAGAGCCTCCTAATCGAATAAGCTGAATCCCATGTCGTCATCGCTCTCTTCCTTTGGCTCCTCCTGCACAATAGGCTTAAATGAAAAAATTGCAGAATAGGGAAAAGAGGAGGCGAAGGAAACTAAATTGGAACAATAAGACTGATTTCAAGTCACTACCATGTCAATCAATGAATGTGGAAATTAAAATTTTCAAAACTACAAATTATGCTCATCAATATGAAGCTTACTATTGAATCTCTTAGATACACATTTCTAAACCACATTTGTATGTCGCTAATACAAGTCCAAAGGGATATCATGAACCACCTAATGGGTTAATTGCGAAATACTAAATTGAAGCAGCACGGCAACCGTAAAACAGTTCATTTTTTTTCACAATTAACTTATTCAGCAGTCATAACTAACAGGTATTAGTATTAGCAACCTACAGAATCTGGGCTATATGGGTATACATGAAAGAGATCCTTATTGAAAATCGAGAGTAAATGGAAAGTTAGAGGTAGCAGATACAGGGAAGTATATTGAATAAAAGGGTTAGTGTTGAAAGTAAATAAACATTCATCAGCATACCTTCTTTTCCTCGACGGCAGGAGCGGCAGCAGCACTGACGGCAGGAGCGGAAACAGACACGGGAGCCGCAGCGCCACCTCCACAGCCAACATTCAGAAGAAGGTCCCCAATATTCCTCTTCTCCGCCAATTTAGCAAAAAGGCTGGGCCAGTAAGATTCCACACAAAGCCCCGCAGCTGCTACAACGGCTGCAATCTTTTCCGCCTAGACGCAAATACGCAGATTAATCGCACATCGACCAATCCAGAAAAGGAAAAGATAAATACAGAGAAAGAGAATGGTTCGTACAGTGATTGCGATTCCGTCGTCGTGAAGAGCCAGGGCGGCGTAGGCGCAAGCGAGTTCACTGGTAGACATGGCTAGCGTAGGACCTGATATACGAATTAAACGATCAGAACTCAGGAGGGAGTGGAAAACAATGGAGAGTGAAGCGCAAAATTGATAAATGAAGATCTTGGAGGAGCAACATACCAGGAGAATATTTGGAGGCAAATGCGCAGACGGTGATCGCCATAGAAATGATTCTGAATTTGCTATATATTGGGAGAAGAGGGATTAGGGTTTTTCATGCTCCCTCGATGTTGGACCAGCTTCATCTGACTTGGGCTAAATCTATTGGGCCGTTAAGGTTTTTCCAGGACCATTTAGAAAATGGCTTTCTACCTGAATTTGCTACGTTTTTTTTTTTTTTTTTTTTTTTTAATAACACATAACACCTCATTAAAAGGCTTATATTCCAATTATGTCTATCTTTTTCATTATTTATAAGAATTTCTAATTTGACTAAAAGTCTTGAATCATCAATTAATTATACTTTTTTAAATTAGGAAAATAAAGAGGCGCAGTAAATAAGTGCGCTTTTTAAGAAAAATATATTATTTTCCAAAATTTTATAATTAAACTAAAAGATTACCCAAATAGTATATATGATATATATATATACTGTAATGTAAATAAAATTTATGATATATACTGTGATTTATGTCGAATATTAAGTCAATATGTGATTTATATATCGTGATATATTTCATATATTGGTTTATACTATGATTTATGTCAAGCATTCAGTCAATCTCTAATTTATATATTGTGGTATATTTCATATATTGATTAGAATATTTTCAAATACCAAACAATATGATCCAAGGTATATTTAAAAAAACCATGAATTCACCAGAAAAATCAATAAGTTGATACATGAAACCAACGTAAATAGAAGATAAAATATCATTAAATGCATTTTCTCTCTCCAATTAAACAAAAGAAATAAAATCTCAACAAATAAATGCATTCTCTCTCCAACATTAAGGGTGCTTCGTAAATATGGAAAATTTTTTCCAATGTCACATTCTCTCCCCAGCTGCCCACCATACTCAAGGGTATTTTAGTCCGAAAATTCCATTAAATCTTATATACGAAAATATAAAAAAAAAATTGACATTTATGAAAGTAAGTGTTCAAAAGGGATTAAATCTTTAAATATCTCTTTTTTTAAGCTAATTTATATACATTATTATTAAATGGTGATAAATCACCTTTAGTCCCTAAACTTTCATAAAAATAACAATTTAGTTCTTAAACTTTACTAGGTAACAATTTGATCCTTGTACTTTTCAAATTTGTAACAATTTAGTCCCTATCGTAAAAAATTCATCAAAATTAGATGTCAATTTTTTTTATTTCATGATGCAAACCTTTTATTTTATATTAATATTGAGTCTCTAATTTATTTATTGGCTTTCTACCTGAATTTGCTAGGTTTTTTTAAAGCTAATTTATATACATTATTAAATATTAAGGTTTATTCAATTGATGTCAAGAGTTAAATGGGGGGGGGGGGGGATAAAAATAATAATAATTAAATAAAGGATACAATTAGAATTACAAAATTAATATTTATACAAAATCGTTAAAAAATTATTATTCTCATAAGCTGTTTTTAAGATAGTAAGATAAAATAAGGAGTAGGATTAGACTCTTATATTTGGGCTTTAAAGAAGTTAATTAAAAGAACATTCATTATTGTTGGTGAAAAATTAAGTTTTCAAACAAAGGAAAAATTGAATTTTGGAGAGGTGAGAATCCCACATTGCTTAATTAAGCATTGGGATCTCACCTTATTTACCCTCTCCTTTAGCTTTGTGCTTGGACCCCAAGAGGTATCCAAGTTTTTGAAGGGGTGAGGAGATAAGCTATGATAGGCTTGGTGGTTTCACCACATGCGTGCCCCACCAGGCGAGGCGAGGTCAGAATAAAAATAAATTTTATTTTAATTTTTATTATTTTTTAATATTTTTTAAAAATAAAATTTACCGTTTTGCCTCTTGTGGCCGAGCACTCGTCCAGATGAATAGGTTGGCCCTCGAGGTGTATATAAGGTCTGCCTTCTCCGTCTGAAAATTAACACAAATTTTTTTTAACCAAAGCTTTTCTTGTCTTCCGAGCATTTGAAGGGTGTAAGCATTACGTTAGTTACTTGTACAAGTTTCGATCGAGATAGATTTTTTCTAGGTTGTTTTATCCTGGGACGACGTGGCAACAACTCTGAACTGTTTGCACCTTGGGCAGAGCCATGAAATGTCTTAAAGAGAGCGAGCTCTACGACTCAGTCTTCACGAGTTTTTTGTCTTGCAGACGTTCAGTACAAGGTGTCCATCGCATCGCTTGGCGTCCAGCACCAGGCGTCGAGTTCCTTGCGTTGACCACCAGGCGTTCAAAGCACAGTACCAGGTGTCAAGGCGTTCAGATGCTCAACGTAGAGTACCAGTTCCAACAATTTTAAGACGATCCATCTACCACTGTTGTGATGGCTCAAAACGACATCATGGTCTCTGATCTCACCTAGCCATTCCGCTTCGAAGGAGCGAACTTCAAACAGTGGAAACTGAAGATGATGTTTTTCTTCACTGTCAAGAAGGTCGCCGATACATGCAAGACGGAAAAGCCAGATGTCTCGAAAAAAATCCAACTGACGAGCAAATCAAGGGGCGGTCGATTGGGAAGAAAAGAATTTTCTCTGTAAGAATTTCCTTTAAAACGGTTTGGCTGATGATCTGTATGATTATTACAGCTTAATGAAGACAGTGAAAGAAATATGGGAGGCTCTATAGAAAAAAATACGACACCGAGGAAGTCGTTTCGAAGAAGTATGTCGTCAGCCGTTACCTAAAGTTCTAGATGACGGATGACAAGTCTGTGGAGTGTTGGCTTTTTTACCCTTAATCTCAAATTAATTAATTATAATTAATTAATATTTTGATTATAACAAACCTGCTTTTATTTATTAACAATTTGAGTGTTTTGAAGTGTCTATTGTGTAGAGCTTGGAACAACGATTCCAACGCAATTTGAATCACTCAAATTGGAGTTCAAACGAAAAAAAATATGCCAAAACAAGTTTAACGAAAAAATACCCAAGGTGATGACGTAGCGGCTTATTCATCAAATTGGACTCAATTAAAAGGTGAAAAGTGGAGCAATATATAAATGATATATGGTGAGCTTTTGAGTTTTTGTTGGTTTTAAAAACAAAATGGTTTTAAAAATAAAATGAATTTAATAATATTATATATGTTGGTGCCTAATGGTTAGTTGCCTTTATAAGAAAATGAATTTACTATTATTTTTTGTTTGTGTCTAACGGCTTCTTGATTAAAAAAGAATAAAAATCTTTACCATTGATTTTTCTTTTTCAAGATCTAATGGTCTAAATTTAATATAGTTTCCAACAACTTTCCTCTCTTTTTAAAAACTTCATCTTCTCCAAATTTCCACAACAATTTCACATCTTTTCACAACCCTCTATAATTCATTAAGCTTTGATTGTTGCTCTCTCTAAGCTTCAATTTTCTTTTTTTTTTTCATCTTATTCTTGAGAGAAATTTATGTATGGTGAGGATTGATTTGTTGTGAGCTCAAAATTTGTAAATCCACTCTATTTAGAGAGTTTCTCAAGTGTGTTCTTTAATTTTTCCAAACATTTTGTAAAGGGTTGCTCTTGATCCCAAAAAGAGTAGTTGTAACGGTTTGATCCTAATGTGAAAAGGATTGAGTTTGCTCTTGAACTCGCAAAAAGGGCGGTATAGCGGTTGGGCTCTAATATGTGGAAAGAGTCGGTGGATCCTTATTCACAATCCCAAGAGGTGCTTGGAAAAGTGGATGTAATAGTTTGACTGAACCACTATAAAAAAATTTGGTGATAATTTCTCTATCACTATACTACTTTAATTTTGTAATTAATGTGTTATTATAGTTTATTACATGAAATTAATTGCACTTTTTAATTTTTGAAATCAATTGCTCATATTTGTTTATTTTGATTGAAAGTTCTTAAAATTTCATATTATTTACCAATCTTATTATTAGAATTAAATAGGGTGCCTAAAAGTGTTAGTTTTAATTTCTTGATTACGGGTTGAATTTATTTGCATGAAATTCTTGTTTAAATTACTTATTAGCAAAAAATTTATTAATTTGTTTAATTGGGCCCCATTAAGAAAACGTTTCATTGGTTTAAAAAAAATCCTATTCACCCTCTCTAGGGTTGTCATACCGATCCTACATGGAGGCCCAGTCCCATGAACTGCATAAGATAGCCCCATGAGATTTTAAGCGAAGATATGTCTTTCAATGAACAGTTTCAAGTGGTTGTTATTATTGACAAACTGCCCCCTTTGGAAGGATTTTAAAAATACCTTGAGGCACAAGACCAAGAAATTTTCTTTGAAAAGTCAATACGATGCCAAGGAAGCCCGCCCTGGCCACCGTGAAACCTGACCAAAAGTAAAATGGAACCAAGAGGAAAGGTAAAAATTGTGGATCAAGCAACCAACAGAATTAGAAGAAACAGAAACTCCCCTCAAGAGAAACAATACAGTTCCTTTGCTTTAATGGTAATAAACCTGGGCATATGGCCAGAAACTGTAGGAACAGGCGTCGTCCTGCTGGGCAGGCGAACTTGATAGAAAAACCGTTAGTAGCCATGATCACATAAGTAATGTGAACAGTGGTTCTGAGGGGTGGTGGATAGACACGGGCGCTACGCGTCATGTCTGTCATGACCTTAGTCTCTTTAAAACCTATACTGAAACTAAGGACAAAAATATTCTGTTGGGGGATCACCACTCAACAAAAGTTGCTGGAACGGGCAAGGTGGAGCTGAAGTTTACCTCCGAAAGACACTCACCTGCAGGGATGCCCTGCACACTCCGGAGATAAGGAAGAATCTAGTCTCGGGCTATCTTCTCAACGAGGCCGGCTTTACTCAACAATAGTAGACCTGCCCCTAGGTTGCAAAGTGATAGGATGCAAATTTAAAGCTAGGTTAGTAGCCAAGGGCTTCAGACAAGAGGAAAACATAGACTTCTTTGACACTTTTTCTCCGATCACTAGAATCACCTCAATCCGTGTGTTGTTTTCGCCGCTTTAAATAACCTCGCAGTACATCAGATGGATGTAAAGACCACTTTCCTAAACAGTAAACTTGAAGAAGAGATTTATATGGAACAACTTGAAAGCTTCGTAGTCCATAGTCAGGAGAACAAAGTTTGTAAGTTAGATACGTCTTTTTATAGCCTGAAACAAGCTCCTAAGCAATGACATGAGAAATTTGATAACTTTATTTTATTTGAAGGTTTCAAGGTCAATGAAAGTGACAAATGCATCTATTATAAGTTTGAAAACAGTCTTTGCACAATTCTTGATGATTTGTAATGTAGTCTTTGCACAATTCTTTGTTTGTATGTAGATGATTTGTTAATCTTTGGTTCAAACTTGCACGTCATAAATAACGTAAAATCCATGTTGAGTGCAAACTTCGATATGAAAGACTTAGGAGAAGCAAGTGTAATCTTACGCATAAAGGTCAGTAGGTCTAAAAGAGGAATTTCCTTAGATCAATCTCACTATATAGAAAAGTTCCTTAGGAAATACAATTTATTTGATTGTAAAGCAGCATGTAATCTTTATGATCCTAGTGTAAAGTTGTTCAAGAACACCAGTGACAGTGTAAATCAATACGAGTATGCGAGCATCATAGGTAGTCTTAGATATGCTACTGATTTCACTAGACCAGACGTAGCTTATGTCATAGGTTTACTGTCTAGGTTTTCAAGCAGACCTGGTATAAAGCATGGGAATGTTGTGGGAAGGGTTATGAGGTATTTAAAGAAAACTCAGAACCTATGATTACACTATCAGTTTCCCGCTGTTCTAGAAGGTTACAGCGATGCTAACTAGAACTCCCTCTCGGATGACTCAAAGGCTACCAGCGGCTATATTTTTAACATAGCTGGTGGAACTGTTTCCTGAAAATCCAAGAAACAGACAATCTTAGCCTAGTCAACGATGGAGTCAGAAATGATAGCACTGACAACAGCTAGTGAAGGAGTAGGTTGGCTTAGAAGTCTGCTACCAGAGATTCCCCTATGGAAAAACTGGTACCAGCCATCTTGATCCATTGTGATAGTACTGCAGCAATCGCAAAAGTTAGAACTGTTGTTATAACGGAAAGAGATGACAAATACGTCATAAGCACAACATCATTAGAGAGTTCCTCACTACTGGTGCAGTTAGAGTGGATCATATTCGAATGGATGAAAACTTGGCAGATCCTTGGACGAAACGACTGCCTAGAGAAAAGATTTTCAAAACCTCGAAAAGGATGAGACTCATGCCTATAGAAAGATGAATCGCTAGTGGGGAAACCCAACTTGTAGATTGGAGATCCCAAGAAACAGGTTCAAAGGGTAATAACTGATCACAAGTGATATGTAGTGAATCATGCAAAATAAACACAAAGTTCCCTTCTTAGGACCTAGAGTCTTAGCATGATATCATGAAGCGTATAAAAGGTTGAACTTAGTTCTTAATGAGATCTATACTTGATGTCAAGTGGAGTACCTAGCTATAGAAGGACCCCTAATAGACTCACTTATGTGAATGTGAAAGTGAGGGCCGCTTCCTATGGAATTTTAGGCAAATTCTCTAGAGCGTTTACTAAACTGGGATACATGTGCATGGCCTTAACATACGGGCTTTCGAGCTACACCCTAGTAATGTTGTGTGTGAAATATTGTTAGAGATAGAGTTCAAAACCAAGAGTTACTCTAGTAAATTTTGAATCATCAACACTACGTAAAGGTTCAAGTCATAAGACACCTTTGCTTAGCACAGTGTTATACACTCTGAAATTGCTCAATGAACAAAATGTTTTCCTGTTTTCCAAAATTTTTCAAGTAGGCACTAGTACAAAACTGGGCTTTAATGTCAGTTTAAAACTGACATTATATAGGTACAATGTCGGTTGTCAACTGACATCGAAGATCGTGTTATAAAAGGTCTTCGATGTCGGTTGTCTTTTATGTCGGTTTAAAACCGACATTATAGATTACCAAAATTTCAATGCCAATTATCTTCAATGTCGGTTTCCGACCGACATAGAATACCATCTTTAATGTCAGTTTTTAACGGACATTGAACATCATCTTTAATGTCGGTTTTTACCTTTCTTTTTGTCAGTAATTGTTCGATACTAAATGTTTGTCATCATTTTCTTATTGAAAGGATATATATATTATATTATATATATATATATATATTATATATATTATTCTGCTTACGCACATGCAAATCAATAATATTTCTCTTTTTTTTTAAGAAATAATAATATTTTTCTTTTGTTATACGTACCAAATAAAATTTTGATTGTTTTTGTATATACAACTCAACTTTCAACAAACATAAAAATTAGCTAATTCACAACAAAGAAAGTGACAAAATGTTTAACTAAGTAACTTATCAACAAGATACATTGATCAAAATATACATAAAGTTCTAAAGTCTAAAGATTGAGACTTCAACATAATAAACAATTTATCTTATGGACTTACAAATACAAACAACTAAACAATGTTATCAAACCTAGCAACTCAACTCAATAATGTAAAGAAACTCAACTCAATGATTTGACTTCCAGTACACCTTGTGAGTCTCATGCCTGGATATGTATATAAATTGGCTTTAAGAGTTGCTCCAGAGAATATGCATCAATGTTGAAATCAACCCACTATGAGTAATGTTCTCTCAAGAAACGAACTAACACAGCAGAAAGA
This sequence comes from Lagenaria siceraria, assembly GCA_002890555.2. NCBI lineage: Eukaryota > Viridiplantae > Streptophyta > Magnoliopsida > Cucurbitales > Cucurbitaceae > Lagenaria > Lagenaria siceraria. The sequence goes on along the minus strand of CM016483.1, from coordinate 12,530,373 downwards.
ACATTTTAGCAAGAAAGAAAAAAAAATGAAAAATGAACATAATCATTACCCTAATTGTATGTCATTAATGAAAAAGAATAATCAAAGTTCATAATATTTAACTAAACAAAATCGACAAGAAGAAAATAGCTACCATAACTTGCCTCAACAAACTTATAAAAAGAAAAAACTCAACAAGGTAAATGAAACTTATGAACTAAAAAACAATAGTTGTTAATAACAAAAGTTAGATGCATATCACCCAAGTAAGGAAAGGAAAAGAAAAACACCTTTATCATCCCACTAATCAAGCATGTCTAGTGTTCTCATTGCAAAATGCATAAACATAAACATAAACAAAAAGAACTTATAAACAACTCAACTTATCGAAAGAGATAAATTCGACAAGGTCACAAAACTCATAAACTAAAACAAATTCAATAGAAACCATTAATAACTAATTGAAAGACAACTAATCGGTTCCAAGCAAGTAAGCATATCAATCAAGAGAAGCCTAATAGCAACCATTTTCATTTAAAAAATGCATAAATATAAACAAAAATACTTATAAACTTATAAGAACAAACTCATGGAAAGCATAATCAAACTTATAAACCCAAACAAATAACCTTAACAAAACTAAAAGAAAAGACTAATAAAAACCGACATCATTAGACAAAAAACATAAACATAAACCAAAAAATTTATAAACAACTAAACATAGGCAATTCAATTTATCAAAGAAAATAAACTCAAAAAAACTTATAACATTAAAAAACCTCAATGGAAACTATAAACAAACTTATGAACCCAAACAAGTAAGCTTATCAAAACTAGAAGAAAAGAGTAATAGCAACCTAATTCATTTGGACAAATGCATAAACATAAACAAAAATAAGAACTTGGAAACAACTAAATACAATCAACTCAATGAAAACAAAAAATAACTAAATTATGACTACCATAACTGCAGGATAGTTATAGCACTCTAACACTTATACTAATTCAACACTCTAGAATAAAATAGAGTTTTAAGCAAAATGTCTTATAAATATTACCTTGTAAAATATGCATCATGGTAGTTTGAACTCCGCTTGCTTATTATGCCCTTAAAATAACTGGAAGATCTACTAGACAACATGAATCAGATTTTAGAGTTTTTAGCATAAGTATTACCTTATAAAGAATGTGCCATGGTAGTTCGAACTCCACTTGCTTACTATGCTCCTAAAAACAAACTCAAGATTTCCTAGACTATATGAATAAGGTTTTAGAGGCCAAACTTTAGTTGTAAAATCTTAATCGAATTAAAATAGTGTCCATGGGAGATGTTATTACCTTAACAAAACCTTAAAAATTAATTTGAGCACTCCTAATTAGTTTCAAACTACAAACATAGAATTACCAAGGATTATAAATTAATATGCAACACTTAGTTGAACTTGGAAGGATTTAAACAAAGTTTTGAATACATAAAACTTACCAAAAATGACTTAAGCCCTAGCTTAAAAGTGTTTGAAGGAATCCAAAACTAATTCAAAGCTACAAACAAAAGCTTAAGTGTTAGGGACAATTATAACACACCTTAAAAAGAGTTTAAAAGGATCTAAATAAAGTTATTACCCACCGAACTACACCAAAATGACCCAAATTCTAAATCATTATCTAAACAAGAATTATTATCCAAACACAACAATCTCTTTTTGGCTTGAGGAATCTTGAATCAAATTCTAAATCATGAGGAAAATTAATTAACTTCAACATTAAGGGTCTTATTCCAAATAATAATTTCAACTAAAAAGACTCCAAACAACTTACCCAATATGTAATTTGCTCCAATACATCTCTAACCGTGGCCCTAAGATATGAATCTACCCATTAACCACAAATAAGAGTTTAAAAAATCAATTCCACCATTTATAACTGTAAGGTTGTTTAAGCTAACTGTTTTTAACAACCTTCTTATTTCTTCTATAAATAGTTTCCTAATGTGGTTGTATAACTTACTTTTCATATTGAATAAAAACTACTGCTTCTTATTAGTGGACGTAGGTCTATTTTGGATCGAACCACTCTAAATTTCTGCGTTCAATCTCTTCTCCTTTCAGACTACTTTCTTTCATTCGTGCTATTAACTAAAACAGAGTAAATGCTCTGGTGTATACTTTGCTGCCTCCATTTCTTTCATTGCTTGCCATAGTTTGCTGTTTTTCTTGATCATAAGGAAGTAATAAACAAGCAGACGATTGTTTCTTTAGTTCTACAAATTGGTATCAGAGCCTACAAGCAATAAAGAAAGGAGCAAGAAAACATTTCTTGATTAACATAATCAAGAATGGCTGTCGCACGGTATGATATCGAAAAGTTTGATGGCAAAGGAGATTTTGAGTTGTGGAAAGCCAAGATCCGAGCCATTCTTGGACAGCAAAAGGCTGTCAAAGCCCTGATTGACCCAACTAGACTCACGACAACACTGACAGAAGAAGAAAAAGAATCCATCGAGATCGCAGCGTATGGTACAATTGTGTTGAACCTCAGTGACAATGTGTTAAGAGAAGTAATCGATCAGGAAATAGCTTTTGAAATGTGGTCAAAGCTGGAAGAGATTTATGCTTCAAGAGATCTACCAAATAGAGCTTTCTTGAGGGAACAATTTTTTACATACAAGATGGATCCAAGCAAATCTCTATCAGAGAATCTCAGTGAGTTCAAGAAATTATCAAGTGAGTTTAAAAGATTGGGAGACAAACTAGGAGAAGAGAACGAGGCGTTCATACTCTTAAATTCAATACCAGAAGATTACAGGGAAGTAAAAATGGCTTTGAAGTATGGTAGAGAGAAAATCACCACTGACATAGTTGTTTCTACCTTAAAAACTAGAGAACTAGAACTACAGTCCATCAAGAAAGAGCAAGGGAATTCTGAAGGACTGTATGCTAAAGGGAAAGGCAAGAATAACTGGAAAGAAGGCAAGAATCAAAGTGATAAGCAAGGAGATAAACAATGTGACAAGTCAAAATTGAAATGCTTATTTTATCATAAAGAATGGCACATCAAGAAAGATTGTTTCTTCTTTAAAAAGAAACAAAATAAGAAAAACAAAAAGGCAAAATAAGCTGAAGCAGCAGTAGTTGAAGATATATTCATTTACTCGGATGCTCTTGCTACTACTCATCAAAACTCCAAAGACAAAGACAATGTTGAATTGGAGGATTGGATTCTTGACTCTGGGTGTACTTTCCACATGACGCCTTCAAAAGGATGGTTCACAACTTACAAAAGGTGGGATGGTGGACTTGTTTATGTGGGAAACAACAGCATCTGCAAAATTGTTGGCATTGGGTATGTCTCTTTAAAATTCAAAGATGGATCAGTAAAGTTACTTAGAAATGTAAGACATGTGCCAACTTTAAAGAGAAATTTAATCTCTTTGGGAATGTTGGATTCAATTGGTTGTCATTACAGTGGACATGGTGGTTTGTTCGAGGTTAAAAGAGAGTCTAAAACCATATTTGTAGGTGTCAAAACCAATGATCTGTATGTTGTGAAAGATGTACAGATGACTAATGAAGCTTTGGTAGTTTTTGATGGAATTTTATCAGAAGTAGATCTGTGGCACAAAAGATTGTCTCATGTGAGCAGCAAAGGTCTACAGGTGCTGTCCAAACAAGGTATATTGCCTAACATTTTAGTAAAAGATATGAGTTTTTGTGAACATTGTATTGTGGGAAAATCTACCAGACAAAGTTTTCCTAAAGCTGATCACATTTCAAATGAAATCCTGGACTATATACATTATGATCTTTGGGGGCCAGCACATACTTCATCTATCAGTGGTTCAAGGTATTTCCTCACTTTCATAGATGATTTTTCTAGGAAAAGCTGGGTCTATTTTCTAAAAACTAAAGATGTGGCTCTAGAAAAGTTTAAAGAATGGAAAGCTATGATTGAAAAACAAACAAATAAACATGTGAAGTATCTTAGGACTGACAATGGTTTGGAGTTTTGTGGTGATGTCTTTAATCAGTATTGTAAACAGCAAGGCATTACAAGGAATAAGATTGTTCGTTACACACCTCAGCAAAATAGAGTAGCAGAGAGACTAAATCGAACCATTATGGAAAGAGTCAGAGCTCAAATGTCTGATGGGATGATTCCAGAGAGGTTTTGGGCAGAATGTGTCTCATATACAGTGTATACTCTTAACATGTGTCCTCATACCTCAATTGATTTCCTCACTCCACAAGAAAGATGGACAAAACATTCTCCAAACCTTGATAACTTAAAGGTGTTTGATTGTGTGGCTTTTGTTCATCAAAATCAAGGTAAGCTAAAACCAAGGGCAGTAAAGTGTATGTTCATTGGCTTCATGAAGGTATCAAGGGTTATAGACTTTGGCATCCTATTGAAAAGAGGTGTGTCAATAGTCGAGATGTAATATTTAGAGCATCTGAAATGTTCATGATGACAGAGAAAGATCACACTGAAACTAAGAAATCAAATGAGACAAACATTGAGGTGGAGTTTCCTAGCAATTCAAAAGAAACCACTTCTGTTAACACTGATGATATTCATGAAGATTGTGAATCAGAGGAAGAAGAATGCTCTCAGCAAGACACTGATCTTAGAAACTACTCTCTGGCTCGTGACAGGCAGAGGAGAACTATAGTGCCTCCAATGAGATTTGGTGAGGCTGATAGTATTAGTGTTGCTCTCAGTGTTGCTGATTCCTTAATTAATCAAGAGTCATTCTCTTTTGAGGAAGCAACAAGTGGTCCTAATGCTGAGAAGTGGATCGAGGCCATGAATGAAGAGATGAACTCTCTTGTCATTAATGAAACCTGGGATCTTGCTCCATTGCCTAAAGGAGGAAGAGCAATTGCTTGCAAATGGATTTATAAACTTAAAGAAGGGGTACCAGGAGGACAAGAAACAAGATATAAAGCCAGACTTGTGGCTAAAGGTTTCACTCAAAGAGCAGGGATTTATTACAATGAGATTTTTTCACCTGTGGTAAAGCAAACCTCCATTCGTTTGCTATTGTCTATTGTTGTGCAGAACAATCTTGAGTTAGACAAGCTAGACGTTAAAACTGCTTTCTTACATAGTAAACTAACTGAGATCATATATATGAAACAACCACAAGGATATGAGGAAAAGGGGAAGGAGCATCTTGTTTGTTTACTAAACAAATCTTTGTATGGACTAAAGCAGTCGCCAAGATGTTGGTATCAAAGGTTTGATGATTATGTTAAAATGATTGGTTTTGAAAGGAATTCGTACGATAATTGTGTGTACATCAACACAAGCAGGTACTCTTTTACTGTCTTTTTACTCTTGTATGTAGATGACATGCTTCTGGCCAGTAAATCCAAAGGTGATATTCATAAAGTTAAGATTTCTCTAAAGAAAGAATTTGAAATGAAGGACCTTGGTGAGGCAAAGAAGATTTTAGGTCTTGAAATAGCTAGGCAAAGAAGTTTAGGTGTTTTGAGTATTAATCAGTTCATCTACTGCAACAAAATTCTTAAGAGATTTCAGATGGATGTAGCTAAGTCTGTCACAACTCCTTTAGCACAACATTTCAAATTGTCCTCAGAAAATTCACCAAAATAAGGTGATCCAGATCATGTGAAGTATATGGCAGCAGTTCCTTACTCTCAATTAGTAGGTAGTCTGATGTATCTGATGATATCTACTCGTCCTGATCTTGCATATGCCGTGAGCTTAGTCAGTAGGTACATGGCTAATCCAGGGAAAAATCATTGGGAGGCTTCAAAGTGGATATTGAGATACTTGAAGGGCACTCCATCTGCGAGCTTAGTTTACAAACAAAATTTTGTTGAAAGCAATTTTGTTTATGGCTATGTTGATTCAGATTATGCTGGTGATTTGGATAAAAGAAGATCCTTATCTGGGTACATCTTTTTAATAGGAAAGAATGTACTGAGTTGGAAAGCTACACTGCAGTCTGTGGTAGCTTTATCTTCTACAGAGGCTGAATATATAGCACTTTCTAAGGCTATTAAAGAAGGCTTATGGCTTAAAGGGCTTGTAGAAGGCTTTGGGGTTACACAAAAGTCTATTAAGATTTATTGTGATAATATGAGTGCCATACATTTATCCAAGAATAATCAGTTTCACAGTAGAAGCAAACATATTGACATAAAGTATCATTTTATCAGAAAGCATATTGAAGAAGGTTTAGTTGAAGTTGTTAAAGTGCACATATCTAGCAATGTTGCTGATATTTTGACTAAACCAGTTTCTCGAGCTAAACTTGATCACTGCCTTGAGATAATTGGTCTTAACTTGCCTGAAACAGGTTGAAGTTTCTAGCAAAAGGTAGCAGTTAGTTTATTTTTCAAGGTGGAGAATTGTAAGGTTGTTTAAGCTAACTGTTTTTAACAACCTTCTTATTTCTTCTATAAATAGTTTCCTAATGTGGTTGTATAACTTACTTTTCATATTGAATAAAAACTATTGCTTCTTAATAGTGGACGTAGGTCTGTTTTGGACCGAACCACTCTAAATTTCTGCGTTCAATCTCTTCTCCTTTGAGACTACTTTCTTTCATTCGTGCTATTAAATAAAACAGAGTAAATGCTCTAGTGTATACTTTGCTGCCTCCATTTCTTTGATTGTTTGCCATAGTTTGCTGTTTTTCTTGATCATAAGGAAGTAATAAACAAGTAGACGATTGTTTCTTTAGTTCTACAATAACTAACCCAAAAGAAATGTTTAGAACCCTTAAAACACTTACCAAAAGCTCGATGAAATCTCAACGTCTGTTGGACAGCACCTCAAAACACTTCAAAAAGCACAACCTAACCTCCAAACACCATGGGTAAACACAATCTTGCATCAATACTTAATGGGTTGTCAAAACTCACCCCCATAACAACCCCAAACTAAAAATAAATAAATAGAACACTTACAAAGTGACAAAAATCGGACGGCTAGCAACTGCAGATGTGTTATTGAACTCGTGAATGGAGAAGATGAAGGAAGAAAATGTAAAGAATCTTGAAGAAGAGGAAGAAAACGTAAGAGGGGGAGGAGGGCTGCCTAAGGAGGGAGAGATAATCGATGGGGGAAATGAAAATGGGGGTATGGGGAGGGAGAAAGGAGAGAAATGAAAATGGGATTTGAGATTTTTTATTTATCTTTATCTTTTTTGATAATAGATGGAGGAAATGAAAATGAGGGGAAAATAAAAATGGGGGAAGGAGGGAAATAAAAATGGGGAGAAAATGAAAATGTGGGGTTAAAAAAAGAGGGTGAATTCCAAATAAACTTTAAAAAAAATCGGATCTTTAATGTCGGTTTAAAATCGACATTATAGCTCCAGTTTAATGAGGCTATAATGTCGGTTTAAAACCGACATTAAAGATCCGAGTTTTTTTTTTTTTTTTTTGTCAAAACCGACATTGTACATCCGTGTTTATTTATTTCAACCGACATTAAAGGCCTAATTTCTTGTAGTGAGGGGATTGTTTGTGAAAAATTGAGTTTTCAAACAAAAGAAAAAATAAACTTTGGAGAGGTGAGATTCCCACATCGCTTAATTAAGCATTGGGATCTCACTTATTTACCCTCTCTTTTAGCATTGGGCTTGGGCCCAAATGGGTGCCCAAATTTTAGAAGAGGTAAGGAGATAGGCTATGGTGGGCTTGGTGGCTTCTCCACACATGCGCCACTATCCGTCGCTCCAGTCGAGCGTGGTGAGGTGGATAAAAATAAGTTTTATTTTATTTTTATTATTTTTTAATATTTTTAAATAAAAATAAAATTTACCATTTTGCCCCTCGTCACATCCACGTATGGTCAACCAGTCTTCGTGCCAGCGCCATTTTCTCGGTGCACGTGCAGTAAACGAGTGCTCACTCGCGGCTCACGTTCTGCGGCCGAGCGCTCGTCCAGCATGCGTCGGTTGACCCTCGAGGTGTATATAAGGTCCGCCTTCTCCAGCTGAAAATTAACACAAAAATTGTTTTCAGAGCTTTTTTTGTCTTTCGAGCATTTGAAAGGTATGAACATTTCGTTCGTTACTTGTGCAAGTTTAGATCAAGACAAACTTTTTCTAGGCTGTTTTATCCTAGAGACGACATGGCAACAACTCTGAACTGTTTACACCTTGGGCAGAGCCGCAAAATGTCTTAAAGAGAGCGAGCTCTGCGACTTAGCCTTCACGAGTTTTTTGTCTTGCAGGCGTCCAGTACAAGGCGTCCATTGCATCGCTTGGCGCTAGCACCAGGCGTCCAATTCCTTGCATTGACCACTAGGCGTCCAGTTTCTTGCGTTCACCACCAGGCATTCAACATCTCAATGCACAGTATCAGGCGTTGACTGTCGAGGCGTTCGATTACTCAACACAGAGTACCAGTTCCAACAATAGTTGATTAAAAAAAAGAAGAAAATAACATTGATTAAATTTAAACCTACTCACACACCCAACGAAACATTTTTAAGATAGCTTTTTTTCTTACTAGTTTGTGCACGTGTTCAATAAATTTTAAAATGTAATTTTATTAAATAGTTGAAATGTGACTTTATTAGAAATTGAGTTTATAACTATTTTAGAAATTTATATTATTGCATGTGTCATTGTCAAACGAAGTTGGTATTTGGGTTTAGGGTTTAGGGTTTAGGGTTTATTAGAAATTGAGTTTATAACTATTTTAGAAATTTATATTATTGCATGTGTCATTGTCAAACGAAGTTGGTATTTTTTTTAATATGAGCTTTATTATATGCTCATATTGTCACTATTATTCAAATATATTTTGGAAAGAGTTATTTATGTCGTTGTACGAAATGGTATTATTAGACTTTTCTAACGCTTCAACTTCATTACAAATTATCGTAGATAATTTTAAAATTTTATAAATGAACGCTTTTAAAAATATATATTCATTTCATTTATCAATTATTATTTGTATATTGAAATTTCATTAATTTTGTTTACATTTAAATTTTCATTAGTTCAATATAACTTTTAATCCGTTAAATTCTGTTAGTATAACTATAAGATTTAATAAATTATAAAGTTAATTTTAATTATTTAAACTCTTAAAAGATTAGATGGAAACGTTACCACTTATTTTGTTGTAGGAAATTGAAGAGCTTTTGCACTTTTTGAAATTCCAAATTAAACTTCATGAGGTTACTTTTCAAGCATGATAAAATAATGAGTCTAAAACTTATCACATTCTAACAAAAAATTTGCATATTCTATCTTTACACTCCTTCATTTATTAACAATTAGTCGGGGACACGTGTGCGATGCACGTGATTTAAAATCTTTAAAACATAAATTCTTAATTACTTTTTTTTAAAATTTAAATAGTAAATATCAAACATGAAATTTAAAAGTAGTGAAAGAGACGATAACTAAAATTATATATATGTTTTATTTAGTTAATTTATAATAAATATGAAATGTGTTGGATGCAGTTGAAAATGTTTGTAGCATAATTATTTCATAGATTGAAATGCAAAAGGTTTAACGAATATAATTTTTGTAAGTATTAGACATGGTGTTTAAAAATGATTAAAGAAATAAATTGAAGTAAGATGTTTTCATTTATAATTTTAAATGGTTTTGAGTAAAATTAAATTATCAATAATTTTAATAGTCGTATATACTTAAGGTTCTTTTTAATATAAAATCATGTCATATCTACTAAAACATTGTAAAATTACATTGAATTCAAGCAAAATAATAGTGAAATATAATTTAAAAATAATATAAATATTCATTAGAATGAATTGTTAAATTATATTTTTATGTTCTTTTTAATAAAATATTGAAAAATTTTCACAGATAGAAAAAATGTCAAACTATTTACAGAAAATAGCAAAAAAAAAAAAAAAAAATACTGATAGACATTGATATACTTCTATCAGCATCTATCAGTGATAGACTTCTATTATTTCTATCACCGATAGACCCTGATAGACTTCTATCAGCATCTATCACAACTATCTAAAAATTTTGCTATTTTGTGTAAATAGTTTCCATTATTTTTCTATTTTTAAAACTTCCCCTAAAATATTAGTAAATAATTGTTTCATGAAAAAAAGAAAACAAAATAGAATTATTCATATATATAACTAGTTTATGTTAGAAAAAAAATTGAATGTACATAAAATATTATCAAAAAAGTAATCTACGATATTTTTTTGAAGGAAAAAGTACAAATATATATATATATTTTTTTATAACTACAAGTAGTTATCTACGATAGTTTTTGAAGGAAAAACATAAATTATATTTTTCTACGACGTTCTCAAATAAGTAATTAGTAAACAACTATATCTTCTTAAAATTTAATAAACAAAACAAAAAGGAATTGGTTAGATACATATCCTAATTCAATTTAATTTGTTGCTCTAACATCCATAAAGTTTAACATTTCGTATAATTGAAATAATTATTGTCACATGAGAAAAGAAAAATAATAAAATCTGCTCAATTTTAATTTTGGAAAAAAATTTTAAAATAGTTTTTTGAGTTGAATTTACATGTTTCTCCAAAAAAGTTATCAGTATCTCATTTCTATTGAAAAAACTACACTTTCATAAAATCTAACCGTATCTTTTTATCCTATAAAATAAATTTCTAAATTCTCTTATCGAGAACATAAACTTTTAATTTTCATTTAGAAGACTTCGAGCTCTCTAATAAAAGAAAATTTGGGCAAAAAAGATATAATATATATATTTATTATGTGAAATGGTGCGAGAAAAAGAAATGTGTAGTTATTGAGTGAAGGAATTTGTATTTGTTAAAAGATGTGTATAAATGATTTTAAATTTCAATTTACTAATTATTTAGTAATAAAAATTAAAAAGAAAAAAAAAATAAAGAATATTAGAACAAATAGAATTATTGAAAGATTTAATGGTAAAAGGGGAATGTAAAATTAAATGAGAAAAAACCAATAAAAGATACAAAAAAGTATAAAAGGATATGAGGACAAAATAGGATTGGTTGAAAACTCTGATGGTCAAATGAATATAAAATTAAATGAAAAGAAAAAAAAAAAAAAGAAAGAAAAGGATGAATGTTATGTGAGATCACATGAAGGGGTGTGAGTGAGGGTAAAATGATATTTATTGAAAAAGTTAGGGGCAAAGAGGGAAGTTAAAAATTCTCCTCTCTTAGCATCATTTAATATAGTATAGATTATGAGTGTATTTAAATCTTCATTAATTTAAGGGTTATTTTCTTATATAACAAAATGACCAACTCATTTACAAATATAGCAAAATAGCAAAAAAAATTCTCAGCCTATTAAAGAAGCTTTCTATTTTTTTTTTTTTTTGCTATATTAAAAAATATTTTCCAACAGTTTTACCATTTAAAAGTGTTGGACCGGTATGGCAACCCTAGAGGGGTGAATAGGGTTTAATTAAACTTTTTAAGAAATATGCTCAATTTAAACTAATTAAATACTTTTTAAAATAAATTAATAAAAACCCTAAATGATGCCAAATAACAAGATTGATAAAAGGTATGTAACAATAAATTCAATCAATATCAACCAACAAAAACATGCAATTAAAATTAAATGCAAAAATAATTAGGAAAGAGTTAGAGAAGAAGACACCGTAATTTTTATAGTGGTTCGGTCAAACTCGACCTACATCCACTTTCCCAAGCGCCTTTTGGGATTTCGATTAAAAATCTCCTTTTGACTTTTTCCACAGATCAAAGCCGAACCGTTACCTTGCTCCTTTTTCGGGTTCAAAAGCAAACCCGATCCTTTCCACGGGTTAGGATCAAACCGTTACAATGTTGTTGAAAGCTTTAAATCACTCAATAAAACTCTCTAAAAGAGTGGATATACAAATTTGAGCTCACACACTTTGATTCTCACAATACAATAGAAAATTCTCTCAAGAATAAGATGAAAAGAACAAAAATTGGAAGCTTGGAGAGAGAGCAACAATGGTGGCCTTTTTACTAATTTTGAGAATTGAAAAGTGTGAAAAAGTTGAAACAATTTTGGGAAGATGAAGTTTAAAAAGAGAGGAAAGTGGGCTAAAAAATTGAATTTGATTTTGATCCATTGGATTGTGTAAAAAGCAAATTGAGTGGTTGAGATTAAAAGTAAAAAAGTAATTTTCTTTTTAATTTTAAAATCAACTAGCCGTTAGACACAAACATATATAATATTAAATTCATTTACTTTAAAAACAATTAGCCGTTAGACACATACATATATATAATATTAAATTCATTTCTTTTTAAAATCATTTTTTTTATTATTTTCAAAATCAATATCTTTTAGTTTTATTAAAATCCACCAATTATAAAATAAAGCCCCTTGTGTCACTTCCTCTATGGCTCCAAGTGACACTCCTTAATTAATCTAATTTGATGATTAATTTTGGCCACGTCACCACCTCTGTATTTTTTCGTTAACTTTATTTCGACGATAACTTCTTTGTTTGAACTCCGATTTTGGTGATTCAAAAGGCATCAGAATCATTGTTTCAAGCTCTACGCTATGGGCTATTCAAAATAATAAAATTGTTAGTAAAAAAAATCAGGTTTGTTATCATCAAAACATTAATTAAATCATTAATTAATTTGAGATTAAGGGCCAAAAAGCCAACAATCTCCCCCTTTTTGATGATGACAAACCATTGAAGAAAAATAGCATGAAATGCACATAACCATAGCAACACATGATGATTAAGATATAATTCCAATATCAAGAACATAAATCACTACAAAGTTCATGCTTGAAATTCATTCAAACGAATTAACTTCTCCCCCTTAATTAAATCTCCCTCCAAAATTAATTCAAAAGACATAATCATGCAAAATAATCAGTAACTCCCCCTTAATTAAATCTCCCTCTAAAATTAATTCAAAAGACATAATCATGCAAAATAATCAGTAATACACATTTTTCTTATACTTCTCCCCCTTTGGAATCATCAAAAAGAGCAATTAAGAAAAAAAAAATGAGTGCTCCCCCTAAAAACATGAACACATACAAAGATTCCAATTCTCCCCCTATCAATATGCATTCCCTAACAATATCAAGTAAGATAGAGAATCAAGATGCATCACAACGAATAATACCAAGCTCAAGCCTATTTTTGCAAAAACTTTCTTCATTCAAAGGCTTGGTAAAAATATCCGCTAATTGATTATTAGAGCTCACAAATTCAAGAATAATATGACCATTTTGTACATGCTCTCTAATAAAATGATGCCTAATATCAATATGCTTAGTCCTAGAATGATGTATAGGATTTTTAGTCAAATTAATAGCACTAGTGTTATCACAAAATATGGGCACATTATCAAATTTTAATCCAAAATCACAAAGAGTTTGTTTCATCCAAAGAATTTGTGCACAACAACTAGCAACCGCAATATATTGCGCTTCGGTAGTGGATAAAGCAACCGAATTTTGCTTTTTACTAAACCAAGATACTAAGGAACTACCAAGAAATTGGCAAGTCCCGCTAGTACTCTTACGGTCAAGTAAACTACCGGCAAAATCCGCATCGGAATATCCTACCAAATTAAATTCAACATTTCTAGGATACCACAAACCTAGATCAATAGTTCCAAGCAAATATTTAAATATTCTTTTAACGGCATGCAAATGTGATTCCTTAGGACAAGATTGAAATCTAGCACAAAGACATACACTAAACATGATATCGGGTCTACTAGCGGTCAAATAAAGTAGAGATCCGATGATACCTCGATAAGTCTTTATGTCCACACATTTACCTTTTTCATCTTTGTCAAGCTTAGTGGTAGTACTCATAGGAGTTTTTGCAATTTTACCTTCATTGAATTTGAACCTCTTGAGTAAATCCCTTGTGTATTTTCTTGACTTATGAAGATGCCATCCTTGAGTTGTTTGATTTGGAGTCCAAGGAAGAAACTAAGTTTTCCCATCATACTCATCTCAAATGCATTATGCATACACTTAGAAAATTCTTCACACAAGGATGGATTAGTAGAACCAAAAATAATATCATCCACATATATTTGCACTATAAGCATATCATTTTCTTTCACCTTAATAAAGAGAGTAGTATCAATTTTTCCCATTTTAAAGCCATTCTCATGTAGAAAATTACTAAGTCTATCATACCAAGCTCTTGGAGCTTGTTTTAAATCATAAAGAGCCTTTTTTAACTTATAGACATGATTAGGCAAATCAAAATTTTCAAAGCCTGGAGGTTGTTCTACATAAACTTCCTCCATAATATAACCATTCAAAAATGCACTTTTCACATCCATTTGATACAAAATGAAATTCTTATAAGAGGCAAAAGCAAGCAACATTCTAATAGCTTCTAATCTAGCAACCGGTGCAAAAGTTTCTTCATAATTTATACCTTCTTCTTGACAATAACCTTGAGCTACAAGTCTAGCTTTATTTCTAATGATATTTCCATGTTCATCCATCTTATTTCTAAATACCCATTTAGTTCCAATTATAGAAACATTAGAAGGCCTAGGGACTAATTCCCAAACTTTGTTCCTTTCAAATTTATTTAATTCTTCTTGCATAGCTAAAATCCAAAACTCATCACATTCGGCATCTTTAAAACTTTTAGGTTCAACTTGAGAAACAAATGCAAGATTACTAAATAAATTAAGAGAAGAACGAGTTTTCACACCTTGTTCGGGATCACCAAGAATCAAATCCTTGGGATGGGATGGAGCATATCTCCACTCTTTAGGCATGGATGAAGAATCATCTTCCTTCTTTTCATTGATGCTCACTTCTTGCATACTTGAGACAATTTCTTTACCTTTGTCACTAAGAAGTAAATCTCCAAAATCTTTTTCTAAATCATCACTACAAATAGACTCATTAGAAACAATATTACAAGATTCATCAAACACAACATGCATAGATTCCTCAATAACTAAAGTTTTCTTATTGAAAACTCTATAAGCTTTACTAGAAAAGGAATATCCAAGAAAAATCCCAACATCCGTCTTAGAGTCAAAATTTTCAAGTTTTTCTTTGTTGTTCAAAATAAAACATTTGCAACCAAAAACTTTGAAATACCCAATGTTTGGAATTTTTCCATGCCAAAGCTCATAAGGGTTTTATCTAAAGATGGTCTAATTAAAACTCTATTTAAGACATAGCATGCGGTGTTAACGGCTTCCGCCCAAAAATATTTAGGTAAACCATACTCATGCAACATTGACCTAGCAAATTCTTGCAAAGTACGATTTTTTCTTTCAACTACACCATTTTGTTGAGGAGTTCTTGGAGAGGAAAAATTATGAGAAAAACCATTTTCTTCACAAAAATCTTTAAAAGCATCATTATCAAATTCTCCTCCATGATCACTCCTAATTTTAGAAATAAAAAATCCTTTTTCATTTTGAACTCTTTTTGCAAAACTAATAAAACTTTTCAAGGCTTTATCCTTATGTTTTATCATCAAAACCCAAGTAAATCTTGAAAAATCATCAACTATCACAAATGCATAATAGTTCCCTCCAAAGCTAGCAATTCTAGAAGGGCCAAATAAGTCCATGTATAATAGTTGTAGGGGTCTAGTAGTAGAGATCACATTTTTAGATTTGAAAGAGGACTTAGTTTGCTTACCCATTTGACAAGCATCACAAACTTTATCTTTTTCAAATTTAAATTTGGGAAGACCTCTAACTAAAGAATTCTTGGAAATATTTGAAATTAAGTGCATGCTAGCATGTCCTAGTCTTCTATGCCATAACCAAGAATCATCATGCAAAGCCGAAAGACATTTATCACTAATAGGGCAATCATTCAAATCAATAGTGTAAACATTTTCATCTCTATTTCCAACAAACACGACTTTTCTATCACTAACATTTTCAATGATGCAATTCTTTTTATCAAAAACTATTCTAAATCCTTTATCACACAATTGACTAATACTAAGTAAATCATGCTTTAAACCATCAACTAAAAGCACATTTTCAATCAAAATAGAAGACTCATTACCTATATTACCCTTACCAATTATTTTACCTTTCTTGTTGTCACCGAAGGTTACCATGCCTCCATCCTTTTTAGAGAAAGAAATGAATTTTGATCGGTCTCCGGTCATATGCCTTGAGCAACCACTATCCAAATACCATCTATTTTTCTTGGAGGCTTTCAAACAAACCTACAAACAAGAATTTCAAGTTTGATTCTTTGGTACCCATACTTGTTTGGGTCCTAGAGTGTTAGCATTTACAAACTTAGGGATCCATTTCATTTTTGCATTAGCATTAAAAGCATTGGATCTAGACAAGTAACAAGAGTAAGCTTTATGTCCATACTTGCCACAAGAAAAACAAACAATATCATTCAATGATCTATCTTTCACAACAAATTTATGCCCTTTACTTTTCTTGGAAAAATTCTTTCTTGGAGCATTGTAAAACTTTGCTCTTTGAGAAAAATTTCTTCTTGAATAAGTACTGTGAGCATACTTCAACTTAAAGCACTTGGGTCTAATATGACCTTCAACACCACAATTATGACATATAGGCACAAAACTAGATTTAGCATTATTAGACACAACATTAGGCATATTAGGCACAATAGAAGATGCTTTAACAAATATAGTTTTAGAACTTGGAGTAGAGAATTCATCAATATATCCTAAACCTCTTTATCACCATAAGGCTTGCCTACTTCAATTATTTTGTCCAACCTTTGAGCACCTATTGTCAACTTTTTAATGGACTCTTTAGCTTTATCAAGTTCTTGTAAAGCATTTAATTCTTTTTCCTTAAGAAATTTAATCAAATTATCCTTTTCACAACTATCATGCTCAAGAAATCTAACTTTATCAAGTAATGCGTTTTTCTCATCACAAACACCAACATGCTTATCACAAGAGACATTCATTCCATCAATTTCTACAACATGCTCATTCTCTTTAAAGCAAGCAATTTCATCAAGTAAAGACTTATTTTCACTAGTTAAGACATTGTTTTTCTTCTTAAGCACAATATATTTTGAACTAAGTTTTTCTAAGTCATTTTGCATACTTTCAAAAGCTTCAAACAATTCATCATAAGAAGGGGGTTCTAGAGTTACCTCATCATCAAGTTCATCATCCTTGTCACTATGAGCCATGAGACAAATGCGTGCCACTTCTTCAACATCACTTCCACTTTCACTTTCACTACTATCATCCCAAGTAGCCTTCATTGCCTTCTTCTTGGATTTCTTAGAAGATTTGAGGAGAGGACAATCCGTTCTTATATGACCCGGCTTTTTGCATTCATAACAAATCACCTCATCTTTTTTTTTACTCTTCTCACCTTTTGTCTCTCTTTGGGTTGATAGGTGTTTCTTGAATTGCTTCTTTCTCTTAAGAAAATTTTTGTACTTAGGTGAAAAATATGCAATGTCATCTTCATCAAGGGCATCCTCATCTTCAGAGTCAACTTCCAAGGAGATGGTCTTTAATGCAATGCTCTTCTTCTTTTTGGACTCATCCTCCAAGTGCTCCTTCATAGTGATCTCATGGGTCATGAGTGAACCAATGAGTTCCTCCAATGGAAGTTTGGTGAGATCCTTTGCTTCTTGGATTGCCGTTACCTTTGCTTCCCAAGTCTTAGGTAGAGACCTAAGAATTTTCCTAACATTTTCGGATGTTGTATAGACTTTACCAAGTCCCTTCAAAGCATTTATAATGTTAGTAAATCTAGTAAACATATCGGTTATAGACTCATTAGCATCCATCTTAAACAATTCATAATTATGAACAAGCATGCTAATTTTGGACTCTTTAACTTGATTTGTTCCTTCATGAGTAATTTCAAGAGTATTCCAAATTTCTTGAGCGGAAGAACACATAGATATTCTATTAAATTCATCTTTGCTCAAAGCACAATACAAACAATTTATAGCCTTAGCATTGAAAGAACACATTTTCATTTCATTTTCATCATACTCTTCTTCTAACTTAGGCTTATCAACATTATCAACCTTTTTCATAGGAACATATGGACCTTTAGCAACAATTAACCACAAATTATAGTCAATAGATTGAAAATAAATTGTCATTCTAGTTTTCCAATATGCATAATTTGAACCATCAAAGAAAGGAGGTCTAGAAGTAGATTGGCCTTCAACAATTCCATTTGCAACTAGGTTTGCCATAATGCTCTAACAATAAAGTTTGTCAAGAAAATTAAATTTGAAGATGAGCACCCTTGCTCTGATACCAATTGTTGGACCGGTATGACAACCCTAGAGGGGGGTGAATAGGGTTTAATTAAACTTTTTAAGAAATATGCTCAATTTAAACTAATTAAATACTTTTTAAAATAAATTAATAAAAACCCTAAATGATGCCAAATAACAAGATTGATAAAAAGTATGTAACAATAAATTCAATCAATATCAACCAACAAAAACATGCAATTAAAATTAAATGCAAAATAATTAGGAAAGAGTTAGAGAAGAAGACACCGTAATTTTTATAGTGGTTCGGTCAAACTCGACCTACATCCACTTTCCCAAGCGCCTCTTGGGATTTCGATTAAAAATCTCCTTTTGACTTTTTCCACAGATCAAAGCCGAACCGTTACCTTGCTCCTTTTTCGGGTTCAAAAGCAAACCCGATCCTTTCCACGGGTTAGGATCAAACCGTTACAATGTTGTTGAAAGCTTTAAATCACTCAATAAAACTCTCTAAAAGAGTGGATATACAAATTTGAGCTCACACACTTTGATTCTCACAATACAATAGAAAATTCTCTCAAGAATAAGATGAAAAGAACAAAAATTGGAAGCTTGGAGAGAGAGCAACAATGGTGGCCTTTTTACTAATTTTGAGAATTGAAAAGTGTGAAAAGTTGAAACAATTTTGGGAAGATGAAGTTTAAAAAGAGAGGAAAGTGGGCTAAAAAATTGAATTTGATTTTGATCCATTGGATTGTGTAAAAAGCAAATTGAGTGGTTGAGATTAAAAGTAAAAAAGTACTTTTCTTTTTAATTTTAAAATCAACTAGCCGTTAGACACAAACATATATAATATTAAATTCATTTACTTTAAAAACAATTAGCCGTTAGACACATACATATATATAATATTAAATTCATTTCTTTTTAAAATCATTTTTTTTATTATTTTCAAAATCAATATCTTTTAGTTTTATTAAAATCCACCAATTATAAAATAAAGCCCCTTGTGTCACTTCCTCTATGGCTCCAAGTGACACTCCTTAATTAATCTAATTTGATGATTAATTTTGGCCACGTCACCACCTCTGTATTTTTTCGTTAACTTTATTTCGACGATAACTTCTTCTTTTGAACTCCGATTTTGGTGATTCAAAAAGCATCAGAATCGTTGTTTCGAGCTTTACGCTATGGGCTATTCAAAATAATAAAATTGTTAGTAAAAAAAATCAGGTTTGTTATCATCAAAACATTAATTAAATCATTAATTAAAATTAATTAATTTGAGATTAAGGGCCAAAAAGCCAACAAAAAGAACTTCTCTTAATTTAAAATTGTTTTACTATTTTTAAGTTCTAAAGTTTTTTAAAATAAGTATTATTGTATATTCAATTTTAAAGAAAAATTACTAAATTTATCTAGATATTGGGTTCTTTTAATTTTTAGTTGATCTAAAATTTTTTAGTTTTATAAAATATAATTAATAGATTAGCACACTCCAAGCAAAATTTACCAAATAATTAAAATGTTATATCATATTATTATAAATGTAATATTTAGTGTAGATATTCATAACCTACATAGGTTACAAAAATCTATAACCTCCCATTGAATTACATAATGTAACATATGTCATTCATGTCCTATAAATAGTGTGGAATTGTGCATTTGTAAGACAAACCACAATTGAATTCAATTGTTATCTCTACTTTCTAATTCTCTCTACTTTATTCTTTTGTTCTTTCTTTGTTCTTCCTTTGTTCTTGTTTTGTTTATATTATACAACACGTTATCAGCACGAGTCTCTACCACTTTGAAGATTTTGTAGAGATTGGATTTGATTCATTGGAATATCAAGAACGCTAAAGATCCACTAGAATTTTCTCCATAATTTTTAAGGTATTTAGAATTTCGTTCAAATACGGTGAGTATTTTGATTTTGGTGATTTGGTCTCGTTTGATTTAGAGGAAACAAAATTATACATATGTGTTTGATGTATTCATCATTGGTTCTCTCACCACCATCATTCATCTTTATTCTATTAAAACTAAAGGTCAAAATAAGGTGCGTACTCTATTTTAATCATATATGTGATTTATGTGTTTGCAAATGGATTTTTAAGATATATTGGTATTAGGTTTTTTGTTAAACTTTTAACTTGATCAAAGATAAAAAGTTCATATTATGAGATTTCTTTAATAAAAAAACCTAAGCAGTAGGTTGCATGGTAATTTAGTTTCTAGACCTTATTTATTCTTGATTTTAAATATTAGAGCTATTCTACTACAGTGATGAAAATTTTCAACCTTTTGAAGTAAAGTTTAATCTCTGCTTTTATCAGCATTTGTGTTAAGCGTGTACTTGCCTACATGAACTCTTGAATGCGGCTTGGTATAAAGTAATTAAGCATTATTATTGAAAAGTTCATATAAAGCATTGAGCATTCAACTTTTTATTTTATGCCTTTGGGGTGCATATGATGCATATTAAACATAGATAATTCACATTTTGGTTTAAATTTTATTTGAAGTATATACAAATATACATATGTATGTTTACTGTTGTTAGGCCATAAACAATTTTGAATTTGTGAATTGAATAACTTCTTCAAAGCGATTGTGTAAGTTGAGCAAAGAATTTTTTTTTTAAGGTTTTTGAATTCTAAATTCAAATCAATATAACTTAAATTGTCTTCAATTTCTTAGACTACCAAATTGTAAAATATCATATATGTTTAAAAATGCTTGATATTTTGCCTAAAGTATGTCATTTAGAATAAGGTTGTAAATTATGGTCAATTCAATTGAGTTGTTTCCTAATTAATTTATATTTTTCATATATTTGAATACGAAAATTGAATTAGGATGTGTTTATCTCTCATATTTCTAACCATTGGAAATTTTCTAATAAGGATTATTATGATTCTCTCCTACACATATTATCTTTTATATGTTAAAATTTTCATCTAATAATATTATCTTTTATTTTTCAAATATGAGAATAAATATCCAAGACTATCTTTAGTTTTATTTTGAAAGGTTTAAGCTTTAAAATATTAAAGATTATTCCTTAAGTGAATTAGTTTTTATAAGATAAAAAATAAACCTTAATAATTCACTTAGATTCATTAATCTATTAATTAACTCTTAATTAAAATATTAATGAATTAGAAATAAAAATTTGACTAAAAGATAACTCTGTCTAAGGATGGTTCGGGCTAGGATGAGGTATTTAAGCTGACCATAAGGAAACACCTCTACCTGGGAACTAACCTGGGAGTTGAATTAGTCAAATTTTTATTTGTCTATTGAAATTTATTAGAATATTTAAATGAATATTTAAATTATTCTCACGTGAATTTTGTAAACTTTAAAAATTTATATGTAGTGATAATATATATTTGAATGAATTCTCTCATGGTAAAAGTTTGAAAGTAATGCTTAATAGTTTATTACTCTTCCTAAAACTAATTTTGATTCAATGCACTAGAAGTTGCAAAAATCAAAATGAGCCTATGATTTATGCAAAATAATGAATTTCGACTATTTAATATCATTCCTTGAAGTGAATGCTTCAATATTTAATAATTATGATTGAAATCATCCTAATAGAAGAAGAAGTAATTATTCTATTAAAACCACACATATTTATATGAGAATTTCATTTAAAATGTGATGCAAAAGAGACAATAATCTTGTACCTGTCGTACACTAAGAGTTTTTTTGAAAAATTAAAATCCTTAATAATGAAAAAGAAGATGATGTGTGGTATAGCAAACTTTGAGAATTTATTTGAATCTTTTGAAGAGATCATAACTTATCATTTCCCTAAATATGATATTATTTGGATGTTATAAGTTTTTAGAATCTCCTGAAGAGATGATTATTCTTTTTTACCCACTTGTATATGAGATATTTGGTTTTTTTTTAATCTCCTGAAGAGAAAAGAATAATTAATAATATTTATGTTTTGCATATAGTACATCTATGCATATTATACTTAGAAGTAGACAATACATTTTCTAAAATTCAAATGCTTGAAGCAAAAAAAATCAAATATGATATATATTAAGTCATGTAGACTTCATTAAATGTTTTGGAAAAGAAAATATTATTTTGCTCATAGGAGCAAAATTTACAATTAATATACCACATTCTCTTGTAAATCAAAGAGAAGTTTAGTAAATTTGGACGGTATATGTTGTAATAAATATCATCTAGAGAAATTGATAATAAGAATAATATATGATATTTATATACTATATCTATTGTCTCCTACGAGAAATGCATATAAAAAAGTTATATGTTTTTCCTTCTAAATTGTATTACACACATATTCGTATAATTGAAATATATGCAACAATGAACCCAAAGTTCATTGATCCAAATATATTTTTATTTGACATGATGAGTCATTTTAGGTTAATAGTAAAAATAATTATTGAAAATATATATTGACATCTACTGAAGAACTAGAAGATTCTTTCCTCTAATAAATTGTCATATGCGATTTTGTTCTCAAGAGATTAATTATCAAACTCTCACTAGTTAAAATTGGAAGTGAACCTCTCAAGTGAACCATTTAAATATTTTATGGTTTTGTTGACGCATCCAGTTGATGGTCACATATATGTTTATTATTATTCAAAACCTTAC
The DNA here is from genome assembly GCA_002890555.2 of Lagenaria siceraria. Classification (NCBI taxonomy): domain Eukaryota; kingdom Viridiplantae; phylum Streptophyta; class Magnoliopsida; order Cucurbitales; family Cucurbitaceae; genus Lagenaria; species Lagenaria siceraria. The sequence goes on along the minus strand of CM016483.1, from coordinate 12,507,559 downwards.
GTCTGCAAGGTTAGTTTCTCAAATAGTTAAAAGTATAATTTCATGATTTTAAAATAAAAAAAATTTTTGTTTTGATAATGCTAGTGAATTTGCATCCCAACATTTGATAATTGATTGGGATAAGTGTTGAACATCCTGTAGTTTATTTTCAAATAGCAAAGCTTCTAAATCTGTATGAGATCACATCGTTGTGTATGCTCTAAGCCAATAGCTTATGAGCTTATGGCCAGAAACCCAAATATATTTCATGTGTGCAAATGTGTAGTAAATGATTAGATTGTTACATAACAACAATTAAGATAATGAAGCGATTAAAATGAGTCCTCAAAAGAAGTTATAAATCTATGTTGAAATTGATTTCACATCAATTAATAAATATTGTGAACCACTGATGGGTGATATATCTACTACACAATTTGCTATTTGTCATTAATGAGACAAATTTTCCAACATTAGGGGGAGGGATTAAGAAAGTTGGAAAAAGAAATTGAATGAAATGCATATGTATTGTCTCACTTTGATCATCATACAGATCACTTTGAACTAGAAGTTCAAAAGATAACCCATTCAAATAATATTACAAATTAAATGCTAGATGTATTTACAGAGCATTTATAGTTGCAAGAAAGTTACTAAATTATATATATTAGTTGTAAATACAACATCTAAAAATGATATCCCAATGCAAGAAGTTGTCATTATTAATGAGTCTACACCATGCTTGAAGCGTGATAGACAAATGGGTTCCAAAGATAAAGATCCTAAAAAAGTAGTCAATAATAAAAATTGACTCAGTTAAAAATATGGATATTCCAGAAAAAATCTTAAATATGAGTACTCATAAAAATCTTTAAGTAAATAAGGATAATAAAAAGATCTCGAGAAATTATATGTCATGACAAGAAAAATGATGGAACCATACTTATATAAGTTGACAACATTTTTTTGCATACAATATTGCTCACGATATTATTTATGAAAATGAGTATTATGTACTTAGATATATTGAAAAATGTCGACATAGAAGGGATTGACTTATGTGGAAAGAAACAATTCAATAGAAATAAACTCATTTTTCAAATCGTGAAGACTAGTAGTCCAGACTTCAGATAATGTCAAACATGTGGGATACAAGTGAGTATTTGTAAGAAAAACAAATAGAGTAAAGTCACATGATATAAAGCAAGACAGATTCCACAATAATTCTCGTAATGAATTGGTATTGACTATGATAGAACATATCCTCTAATGGTGGATATACAATACCATAAGATATCTAATTTATTTGACTGTATGAAAAGTTTAATATACATCTTATGGATGCAGTCATACCACATTTAATGAATCTCTTAATAATGATAATCCCTGAAGGATTAAAGGTACCAAAATCATATAATTCAAATATTAGAAAATTATATTTATCATAAAGATTCTTCTATATATATATATAAAACACTCTTGAGCATGTGATATAGTGATCATCTTATTAAACATTTGTTGAAATAAGGGTATAAAATAACCCTGTTTGTCAATATGATATTATAAAGAAATCATAGTCAAGATTTACTACATACGTATATGTTGAAGATCTGAATATATAATGAAAACTCTTGAAGAGATTTCAAAGACAATAAAGTTTCTTAAAAAAGAAATTGAGATGAAAGTTCCAGTAAACAAATAATAGCGTTTATATAAATATCATTTATATAAATAATATTTGAATCTTATTCAAATATTTATCTCCCTCATAATATATAGTTTTACTTATAAATCTTATTTATGATTAACTATATATTATAATGTATCAATATACATTATATTTTTATATTAATCACATTAATATAAAAATTTTTATTTCCCTCAATATAATTTGAACAATTCAAATTATTCTAAAAAAACTATTCCTTGTTTCATCCTTAGCTAGCTAGCAAGGGAACCTTATAGACCTACAAATTATAAGTTCCAATGATTCTCGATTAATTAATTAATCAACATTCATTAACTGTCGGTCACTCTACTAAAGATCGACAACTGTAGTCTTTGCACTGTAGATATATTTCTGTGTCCATGGATTTAATCAATCAATGATGAGTCGACCCTTCACAAATTACTCATAACCACACCTGGGTCAAATTATCGTTTTATCCCTGTGTTACCTCTAACTCTTTAAGTACCACTGATCCCTCTAATGAACAATTTTGTCCTAGTCCAACTATGAGCTAGACCCCTCTCTGGCTAGTGAGAGGGTGAGACGCCTCATTGTTCAAGTCTCGGTATCAGCTCTTAATGGAGCAATTCATAAGATATGAATTCCTTCTCGTACAGTTGAGTGCCCAACTACTTGCTCGAAAAAAATCCCCAAAGTGGTAAGCTTATTGAGTCGGCAAACCTGGCCACTCTCACCCATACAAATCAAAGGATTGCCCTCACAAGCAGGAGTTCACAATTGACTCAAGATTAAGGTCGAGTCACTTATGATCATCCTAGTGAAATGTAAGTCTCATTAAGCAACAGTGTTAATATAAGAGACTAATCATTTCGCGGTCCAGTCTTATATATGTCTCACATATATAGGATACCCCCACTCACATGTCTCTAGATGAACGTTTAGGATCTAAACGTTTGTGACACTTTACAACACTTGCAACAATCACAAAGTGGGTCGTATCTGTAGTGTTACCAGGATAAGGTACCCAACATTATCCATCTACTACAGACCGTTTAGTTTATCACTTAAACACGATTTACTTGTATGTCTCAATTTACTAATTTACTATATATGCCCTTGAAGATTAATTATAAATAATAAATAAATAATAAAATATTTGCTATCAATATAATACATAATTAATTAATTATAATTATCAATAATAAGTGTAATTAAAATTCAAAAGTCGGAATGTAAAAAGTTTCTCCTCCATTAAAGATTAATTATAAATAGTAAATAAATAATAAATTATTAACTATCAATATAATATATAATTAATTGATTATTGATTATCAGTAATAAGTGTAATAGAAATTCAAAGATTGGAATGTAAAAAGTTTCTCCTACTACAAAATTTTTCTTCTTTTAATTTAATTCAAAAAATAAAATTTTAATAGTTTTAGAATTCAAAAAGTTTTGTAACTCTCAATTTCTACTACTATAAAATTGAGTTTTCTTTATCACCAATTTTCACCAACACCTAAAGCCTCATTCTTTCTTTTTTGTTCTCTCAATGCATTTTTCTTCAAGTCTCTTCAATCTTCAAAACATCTCAAGATGTTGTTACATTCAAGTAGCAAAGAAGACATGTCTCACATCTACATCTCGAATATGAAGATTGCGATGTGACACCTCAATTTTGATGAAGTTGAATAAGAGTGTTTGTCTACCCAGTGTTATGAAGAAATAAGTGTATAACTAAGTTAAGTTTTTTAGTTACTATTTTTTAAAATTTTTTTTTATAATCCCTGTATTGTTTAAAATATTTCTTGAAAAAATGAAAAAAAAAATTGATGATCTATCTATATTTTGAGGAATGTGTATAGTTAGGGCCTTGAATTTTCTTTGTTACTTCTTTTAGTTATTTTTTTTTTAATAATTTGTATATTATTATTTTATTTATAATGATTATTGGAAAGACAATAGATCAATCTATTACATGCTTATGTTCTTTTTTTTTTTTTAAATAAAAAAGCATGTAACCTTATGTCTAAATTTTTTAAAATCAAATTATAAATAGTAAATTAATTATCATCAATATAGTAAAAATAAAAATATTGTAATTATTAAAAAATAATAATAAAAGGATAGGACACAAAATTTTTTATTACTTCATTCACAAAGAATTTAAAGAATTTTTCTTTAATTATAATAAGTAACTTGAAGTTATATTTTATCTCAATTATAAGAAACTACCTATTTTAATTTGTTTTAAGAAATGAAAACGCGTGTAAATGCAAGTGGTAAATCACTAATATATTAACTATTAATATATTAAAAGGTCAAGATTTTTGAAATTTTTTTTGGACAAGTAGAAATTGTAAAGTCATTGTCGTTGTATCTTGAAGAATATTTTGATTTCAAACACCAATTAAAGACAAACATTATTCTCAAATTATTTTATGAAACAAAGGTATCAATATCTCATAGGATTTTTAATATATATAACTTTCTTATTGTTTTTGTTGTTTATGCAAGATTCTTTTTAAAATTTTATTTCTTACATTCATCTAATTAATTGAATGCCTTTTTTCTATATTATAAGCATAGAAAATAAATATATTTTATATTTTTAAATTAACATTTTTTAAGTATTAACACAAAAAATGAACTAAAATAAATTGATCATACTCTTCTTCTTTTTTTCTAGAATAAACTGGAAACATCAATAGAAATGAATTTCTAATAAAATCAATAGAAAATGCAAGAAATTATTGAATTGTTAGTTTTGTGCATGTATAAAACATGAATTTCGATCTCAATGAGAAAAATTAAAACGGTAAATCAAATATGAACTTGACAATCTTATATATATTCGTGATTTCTATTTTGAGTTGTGATTTTTTTTAAAAAAATTAGATTAAATTTCTTTTGGTTAATTACAATTTCTTTCTTATGATATCATATTTCTTAGTGTAGCATCAATGATGACCAAAAAGGGAGACAAAAAAAATAAAGAAGAGGAGAGATGATCATTTCCTAATTGGACGACAAAAAAAGGATATGATAATCATATCGAAATGGGAGAGAATTATTCATAATTGGAGTTTTGAAAATATATTAGTTCCTGTTTACAATACTATCATAATTGGGGTTTTAAAAACAACATTATTTACCCAAAAAAACACTAAAATTGCATTAAAAATTACTAAATTGCTATTAAAGTATTTAAATTTATTTGTAATATATGCATACATATATTTTGTATAATTGAAATAATAATAAAAGTTACATTTCCTAAAGAAAAAATAAGTAAATCCATCCTTTTATACAATTTTAAATGGTTTGTTAGATTAAAATGGACCAACATGATCGAATAAGTACCCAAACTTACTCAATTAGTTCATTCAATTTATAGGTTTTATTATTTAATTTTATACATGTGACAATATCAATATTAGAATTGAGGATCTTTCTAAAATGTCCAATTGAAAAGAAAAACAATATTCACAAACATTAAAGGTACCAATTCTTAATATAAAATAATCCCAAATGTTCTTTTTTTAAAAATAATTACTTTTAACAAAAAAAAAATTATATTCACAAATAAGAATTGCATAAATTAGTTGAACCAAAACTTATTATTATAAAAATAATAAATTTTTACTTGAAAATTAACTAATTCATTTATTTCGAATTAGTGATTTTAGAAACAAAAAGAGTTTCCTCCATAAATATATATTTAAAAAAGTTAGAACTTTTAGTTTCTTTATATATAAATATAGCATAAATTTAACATATCTTTCTTGCTATATTTTGATGAAGGAGAAACATTAGATAATTATATAATTTAGTCCATATTACCTTAATTGTTAATTTAGATTAATTAACATTTAATTACTTATTTGTCTCTTTATTGTAAGGATATAAAGAGATTATATTGGGAACAATAATTTTTTTAAGTATAATATTAAAAGCATACTTATTTTGAATACAAACCAAAAATTAGAAGCAACCATATTAAATTCGACATTTTCATTTTTCATTTTTTTTCATATTGATATTGAATATTAAAAAGTAATAAGAATTAGAGGTGTTAAACTTTTTATCATCCTTGCGTCGAGCTAATTCACTTTAGTATCTCATTGAACAAAAATGGAGGAACGATATTATAAGTACAATAAAAAAATATTTTTACTAATAAAATAAAATAAAAACATTCAACCAATTAAAAAGATTGTCTAAGCAACCCTAATTTAAAAAAAAAAACATAAAATAGATTAAATAGAAATTATTATAGTTAATATTTCTTCACTTAAATCATGTTAACTTCAAATTATTTCAATTAAAAATGCGGTGGAATGAAAGAAAAAAAATCTTATAATGAATGAATAATCATCATATTATTATCATAAATATAATATTATTATATGAAACTAATTAATAAATTTACTTATATCTTTACTATTTTTGAACAAGATTTTCGAAGAAATTTAATTCGTGGAATTTGAACTTTGTATTTGTATTAATTTCAGTATTTGTGAGTACAGTCTTTAGTATTTGATTATTTGATTCTTTCTCTCAAAAAGTTACAAGAAATTTAAGTCTTCTAAATCTTCCTAGAGCTTCAGCTTCAAAACCTTTAGGAGTTTTAGCCTTCTAAGTCTTTGGTCTTTAAGTCTTTAGAGTTGGGGAACTTAAGAACTTTGATCTCGAGATCTTGAGAATTTGAGAGCATCAATCTTCAGAACTTGTTAGCTTGGAAGCTTCGATCTTCAGATTTTTAGAGCTTTGGTCTTCAATTCTTTAGAACTTGAGAGCTTCTAAAGTTTCAATATTTCATTGCCAAATATTCCAACCTCCCCAAAATGAAGGGCTAAGGGGCCTAGAGGATTTTCATGGGCCTTAAAATGGGCTTGGGCCCATTTTATTTTGGGCTTGGGCCCCAATATCTTCTTTGGCCCAAGACTTCACAGTGGGCTTGAATCATATTGGACTTTGGATCAAAATGATTTTAATTACTCTGCTCAATCCAATTTATAATTTTCCACAATGCACTTGGACTTTCGTTGAGATGACGTGGCGAATTTTGGTTGGTTGAAATTTCTTAGTCAACAAATGCTCTTTTTCGAGATCAGGCACGTGTATGAGTGGTATAAGTTGTATGTTCTTAATTTTGATTATGTTCAATGTGTCAATCTAATCAAATTATGAATTGGGTCCATAATTTTGATTTAAATTTTATATATTTGACACACATATAGTTTTTTTTTTGTACCAATTTATCAAAACATGAATTTAGGTTCAAAGTTTTGATTTTCTCTCTTGATATAAAATTTGATTTAAACTTAGTAGAGTTTACGCTCGATGTAATTCAAAATTTAAAATTGGGACTAAGTTCGAACTTTATCCATATTTGTATTTGAACTTGGAGTAGGATTAAATTTCTACCCAAAATACTTTACTTGAGTGGAATAGAATTTGGGGCAATGTTGAATCTTACTCAATTTTGGTATAGGACAAAATTTGGAATATGCTCAAATCTTAATTGGAGGTAAATTTGAAGTTTTTATCCATAATTTATTTTTGACTTGAGGATAAAAACTTAAACTTGGATAAATTGAATTTAAGGATAAAATTTGGGACAATGCCCAAATTTTAAACAAATTTAAAGTCTTTGCTCCAATTTAATTTGGTTTGGAGATAAGAACCAAATTAGATTTGGGATAAAATTTGAAATAATATTTGAATTCGAATCTTACTCAAATTTTATTTATACTCAACTTTCGATTTGAACTTAGAATACAAAAATTGATTTGTGGTGAACCATCGCAACTTTAAATTCAAATAGAAATTGGATATAAATCCAACATTTAGTATTTGTTTTTTTTAGATTAGGAATCTATATTTTTTTTTTGGATAAATGGTAGTGCAGTATTGAGATCCTAACTGAAATTAGATAAACTTAGCTTTGAATTTCCCGAAATTTCCATCTTGGAGAAAATTTTTGGTTCTTCCCATATCTCAACTTCCTTTTAGAATTTGGATTTTGAATCCCAAATCTTTTCGTAACTGAATCCAAGACTTATATAAATTGGGACAAAATTTATCTGAAACGGAAGACACTCAAATAAGTTTCAGTATTTTTGAAAACTTTCACCTACGTACTTTCTAGCTTGAACACTGGTAACTTGTAGAAATATAAGTTATCTCTTTTATTAGAATAATTGCGAATGAAGAATGAAAAATGCATCATCTTCGGCTTTATTTCACAATAAATATTTCATATGTGTGCAAGCATGAATATAGGCATAGGAAAGAATAATCTTATGTGTGCAAGCATGAATATAGGCATAGGAAAGAATAATCTTATATTTAATCTGTTTAAACACCCAATTTTACAGGAAAAACACAAGGTTCAATGCATGTGTCGAGCTTCACCAGAAACGCATATCTCAAATGCGTGACACTAAAAGACAAAATTGGGAAACTTGAAAAACCTACATTAACAGCTGGAGACAAAGGAAGATTTTTTGCCCTCTAAATTGCATAACAGTACTACTATCAGCCAACTACCGGTCAGAGGTGACGATTGATAGACGCACAACCTTATCTCTTGCGTTAGAGCCTGACTTTGTGACATCACGAAAGACAATCTTGAGGCTATAAAAAGCAGCTGAAGCCACAAAAGAAGGAGTTAGAAAATTAGATACTTTTCGGCTACAGAAGAACTTAGGAATCAGTTAGTCACCCTCCATTCCTTCCCTCTCAGTGAAAATTGAGTGCATCCATTCCATCGCCACTGGAGAGCTGGTGAGTTTCAACCTCGAAAGAGCAGTTGGATCCTCATCTTCATCTCCTTCATCAACGCAAGCAAGTAAAAAAAGCCACCATTCTTGTCGGCGAGCACTGTCGCCGCCAGCTTCATCTTCTTTATCTTTCCACTATTTATTTTGTATCTCAAGTGTATTTAGTTATTTATTTTGTTGTTGTATGAACTCCATCTATATCGTTATTAATATATATATATATATATATAACCTACATCAAGAATCCTTCCTTATCTTCCATCTTTACTTTATTTTCATTAACAAGCATGAGTAACTAAAACCCTTGAAGGGTTGGAGAAAATGAATCATCCATCTTAAGAGTTTGAGCTTAGTTTTCAATTCATTTACATTGATGTATTTTTATCTTCATTGCTTAAATCCACTTGACAACTTGATTTAAGTAGAAATATTTAACTACTTAAGAGAGCAAGGAACTATGGAACTCATCAACGTAACTAAGAAATATTCCTAGACATAAGAGAAGTCTTAGGCTCAACTAAACTAGCATGCATCATAGACATATGATTTATGTGACTCATCTATCAAAAGGTAAGAACCATTTGAGTTTAGGAGCATGAACCATGAAACTAAGTAAGAACTCAACCGATCGATGGAAAGTTTTCTCCAACCCTTTTTTCTCCATTTGAAAGACCAATACTTTTTTCTTACTTGCACAATATCTCACTGTTCCCAGTTCATATTTTATCTCTTTTATTGCTCTATTTCTTAGTACTTGTATACACCAAAACTTCACCTTATTTGTCAAAATATCGCAAGTTAAGCATGATCATAAGTAGCTACGAAATCCCTGTGTTCGACCTCGGTCCTCACCGAGACATCTTAGTATTAGTTTATACATGGACTGATATTAGGAAAAACTTGATCTTTAGTGCTTGATAAGCAAGACATCATTGAGCATACACACTTTTCACACAACAAACACTCAACTTGTTGTGTGCAGAGTAACACTAGGCTTGAAAGCATTAAAAAAAATCTCTCTTTTTTTTTTTTAAAAAAAAAAATCCTTTACTGCTACTGCATCTTTCTTTTTTTCTTCTTCATCTACACTGTGGGACTGTCCCTTTTTTGCAATTTTTTTTTTATATTTCCGTTGAAACAAGTAGGCATGAGGAGTATCCCACAAGAATTAGGTGTTGTTGGGCTTGCCAATTAGTGTCTTCACGAAAATCTGCACACCACCGCGCAATCAGAGCATAAGATGCAATGTTGATTCCTTTTAGATGTTGTAGTCTGCTAAAGTCCTACCGTCTTCCAGATTTTCATCGAAGCTCGTGCAAAGACTTAACATCGAGTTTGATGTCGTATGGCGTGGACGACAGCAGTATGGATTCACTGGCGATCTACGAGATTTTTTCTTTAATTAAAAAAAATTTATTTTATTTTTAAACTTTATTTATTTATTTTATTTTTATTGGGAATTTCAATTTCTTGTTTTTTTTATAAAAAATTATCTTTAGTTATATATATATATATATATATATATTTAATAACTTTTATTTAATTTTTTTTCTTTTCTTTTCTATAAATTGTTTTTTGTTTTCTAGTTTTTGTTTTTATTTTTTACTTAAAAAAAACTTCTTTTTTCTAATTTTCATTTATTTTATTGGAAAATTCACCTTTTCTTTTGTTAAAAAAAAACTTCTACTAATTCTTTAGGGTTTTTTTTTCTATTTTTTCTTTTGGGTTTTTTTACCCATTTTTTATGCAATTTTATTTTTTTACTTTTTCTTTACAACTCTTTTGTTACTTACTTTTTCTTTTTGCATTATTATTAAAAAAAATTATTCTAACTACTTGCCTCGTATTGTTTACAAGATTTAATTTATTGCTAACTTGTGCCCCAATTGAGTTACTTTTCCAGCCTACGGACCTCCATATACTTCTATCAAAGGTAAAGATTTTTTTTTTTTTTTTTTTTTTTGCAGAAACACATCGATCGCCGCCTTGGCCTCTATAACAATGACCCTAGAAGGAATGATGATCCTGCGAAGGTCTGAGCGATTTAGTTCGCCATAAGATCTGAGCTTGTTCGCCATCTCGATGAACCTGCAAAGGTCTGAGCGATTTGGTTTGCCATAAGATCTGAGCTTGTTTGCCATCCTGATGAACTTGCGAAAGTTTAAGTGATTTGGTTCGCCATAAGATCTGAGCTTGTTCGTCATCCGGATGAACCTGCGAAGGTTTGAGTGATTTGGTTCGCCATAAGATCTGAGCTTGTTCGCCATCTCAATGAACCTGTAAAGGTCTGAGCGATTTGGTTTGCCATAAGATCTGAGCGAGTTCGCCATCTCGATGAACCTGTGATGGTCTGAGCGATTTGGTTCGTCATAAGATCTAAGCTTGTTTGCCATCTCGATGAACCTGCAAAGGTCTGCGATTTGGTTTGCCATAAAATTTGAGCTTGTTCGCTATTTGATGAACCTGCGAAGATCTGATCGATTTGGTTTGCCGTAAGATCTGAGCTTGTTCTCCATCCCGATGAACCTGCGAAGGTCTGAGAGATTTAGTTCGCCATAAGATTTGAGCTGTTCGTTTGCCCAACCCCCGCTGCCATTTTATTTAGATTATACAATCAAGACTTTCTTGTAGGACCATGGTTTACATCACCGAACATGTCTCGTCTAGAAAAACGCATCTCGCGATTCTTGCAGATAGGTATCAACCTATAACAAGTGGACTTAACCTTCCTCTGGAAAAGCCACTAACTGGTCATTTTTTAGCTGATTGGCGAAACTTAGATGACGACATGACCCTTTCTGAGTTATCTGCTGAGGTGCCCTTACATCAAGGAGAAAATGTGTGAATATTACAATCTCCTATTCATAACAAAGCCCCCAATCCAAACTGGGAATTAACTCTCAGACATCGTATGCTTAAGGGTGAAACTCGTTGGAATGCCGTCGTGAAAGTCCCTAGAGAATTCACTTTTACTGACTGCTACTGGGAATGTCTAGAGTTTGTAGTTAGCCGAAACGAACAATTTTTTTTATAACGTTCGTTTATTCAATGCGATGATGGCCTCTTCGTATACGTATGATCGTAATAGTAATGTGGTCCAAGCCTTTTGTGAAGCTTGGTGTCCGTCAACTAATACTCTTCATACTATGACGGGAGAGATATCAATTTCTCTATGGAACCTATGGTCATTTGGGGGCTTTTCAATCCGAGGGAGTTTTTATGAGGAAGTCATTCTTGCTATAGAGAATTAACCGGCTCGTGGGACCATAGTAGATACCTCTCAAAGACTTGCGAACATCTTTTCTTGGCATATTATTTGTTAACTTGCTCACAGAAGAAAGATCGTTCATCATTGTCCAATAATGATTCACAAGTGATTATCAGCTCTTGGATTTCATTCTGGTTCCTTGGAGCTTGAAAATATGACAAACCCCCTGCGCGAAACCAAAAGAAAGCCTCCTGCTCTCGGTCTACTCATAACCCCAATGGGGCAAAGATCTGGCCTCGGGAATGGTCGAGCAGAGAGAATTTGCGATTCAAGGAACTTGGGATAGAAGACAATGTGAAGGATAAAATGTATTTGGCTGCTTTTTTATCCTGTTGGTTGTGTCTTTTTGTGTTCCCGCAAAAAGGGGTTACCTTCGTCCCTAAGTTAAAGGTTACTAGTCTGATGGCTGACAAAAAGTCTTATAACTTTACCGTTCTTGTTCTGGCCAACATATATCATGATCTAAGGCTGATAACCTAAGCTTCAAATCTAAGTGGACGCATGGACTTTCACTTTCCTATGTATTACGTCCATTGTTGGTTGGCCCACTACTTTAATATACATTACCCCACTCCTTTTTTTTTTTTTACTTGGTTCATTATTATTAATTTTCATATGTAACAACAAATATTATGACTCAATGGAAGTATTTTGTGTGTGTGTGTGACTGCACTTAAATTTTGTTTTAAGTTGCCTACGTATCCTTTATGATAATGAGATCAAGTTATAACATAATTTAATACAATGAGTTTATTTCCTTTTATATATATATAACCGTTCACCTTTAAGTTCATGCGGGCCAAGAGCAATATGTAGTTTATACTCTTGCGTTAAGGAGTTTTTTTGTTGTTATTTTTATTTTTACATAATAACTTTAAGCAAAAAATTTTTTAAGAAATTTGCCGTCGATCGGACCAATTCTTAATCCTTCCTGATCAACAATCTTGTATGCTTCGTTTGTGTAGACTTCTTTAACAACGTAGGGTCCGTCCCATGTAGGTGTGAACTTATTTTCTGTATGTCTCGTTGTGATGATAGGTATCCTTATAGCAAGTACTAGATCACCAATTTGGAATGTTCGAGGCTTCACGTGCCTATCAAAGGCTTTGGACATTCGTGCTTAGTAATACTACAATGCCTATTAAGGCTCCAGTCTCTTTTCATTAAGTGCTTCTAACTCATGAAGACGTAATGACATTGTCTTCAGTAGTCAGACTTTCTTGAATTGCCATTCTTAATAATGAAATTTCTCTCTCGAGTGGGAGAACAACTTCTGTTTCGTAAACTAAAGAATACGGCATAACACCTATAGGAGTGCGATGATAGTTCGATAAGCACATAGTGCTTTACCGATTTTTTCCTACTAGTCTCTTTTTGTCTTAAAGACCACATTCTCCCGTAGATTGCATAAAGTTTTATTGAATGATTCTGCCAATCCATTTGCTGCAACATTGTACATAGAAGACTTGTACTGTTTGAACTTAAACTTCTCGCACAACTTGTTCATCAGACTGTTGGCGAATTGTCTTCCATTATTTGTCATGATACGATGGGGAATCTCGTATTGATAAATATGTGTTCGGACAAAATTTACAATGCTTTCCTTTTTTACTTCTCTTAATGGCACAGCTTCAGCCCATCTTGAAAAGTAGTTCATTCCTGTAGGAATGTAAGAGTATCCTGCCGACGATTTAGGTGTTGTAGGTCCGACCAGATCGAGTCTCCAAGCTTTAAACGACCAAGAAGCCACTGTTGGATGAAGAGGCTCCAGTGGTTGGTGCATAAAATTTGCATGGAACTGACAAGTTTCACATCGCTTGGCATACTGTATTGAGTCGCGGATCATTGTGGGCCAGTAGTAACCCATCCTTTTTAATTGATGTTAGAGCTTTGGCCCAGACTGGTGAGCACCACAAAAGCCTGAATGTGCTTCTTATAAGGCTTTTTATGATTCCTCCTTTCCTAAGCATTGGAGAAAGAGACCCTCATATGAACGTTGATAAAGCGATCATTGTAGTAAATAAATCGAGCAGCTCTTCTTCGTATCTCGGCTCTGTGTTGGAGATCCATGGGAAGCTTTCCGTGTTGCAGATAGTCTATAATACATTGTTGCCAATCCTCCTCTTCAATCACATAAACGGATATCGTGCCGATTTCTTCAAATTGATCTTCAATTGGCAGAATGATCCACTTTTGACAAAAAGATGTTTATCAGTATGTCATATGAAATCGTCAAGGCTGTGGCAAGATTTGCGAGCGCGTCTACTCTTTTATTCTTTAATCTTGGTATATGTTTAAGTCTTACACCTTCAAACTTATCCATCAGTCTTCTAGCATAAATGAAGTAAGGCTTTAAATCTTCACGTTTTACATCATACTGGCGTGAGAAATGATTTATAATTAACTTTGAATCGCCATATACTTCAATGTACATTATCTCGATCTTAAGAGCTATTTGTAAGCCAATGATAAGTGCCTGGTACTCAGCAACATTATTTGAACATAACTCACTGAGTGTGAAGCTATACGACAATATGTGCCTCTCAAAGGAAATGAAGACAACGCCGATGCCTGCTCCACTTCTTCGTGCTGTGCTATCAAAGTACATGGTCCATGGCTCCATGCTTTTGACATAAAACACTTCTTCATCGGGCAAGTCTTCACATAATTTACAGCTTGATGAACTTAGATGACTGGATAAGAAATCTGCTAACGCTTGACCTTTCACCACCTTCTGAGGTATATAGACAATATCATATTGTTGAAGTATAATTGCCTATTTAGTGAGACGTTCTAAGATGATTGGCCTAGATAGGATATATTTGATAGGGTCGACTTTTGCTACCAAGTATATGGTGAAGGCCTGCATATAATGTCACAACTTGTCTATTGCAAAGAACAAAACGAGACACATTTTCTCGATTGAAGAATAATTCAACGCGGCTCTAGTCAAAGTTCTGCTTAGATAGTAGAGTGCACATTCCTTACCTTTCTTTTTTTCTTATGCAAGTAGTGCTTCAAGCGATCTTTCTTGCGCAACAATATATAATATCAATGATTTTCCAGCTGTAGGCGCGCTCAAAACCGGGGGTTAAGCAAATACTTTTTTATGCTATCGAATGCGTTTTGGCATGTTTGGTCCCATTCGAAGACTGTATCTTTCCTCATCAACCTCTAAACAGGTTGACATCTACCCGCCACATTAGATATAAATCTTCTGATGTAGGCCAAACGACCTTGAAGACTTCTTAACTCATGTAGGTTTTTAGGGCTTGACATTTTTCTGAATAGCATCGATTTTAGCTTGATTGATTTCAATCCCGCGATGCCTCACAATAAATCTAAGAAATTTTCTTGAAGTCACACCGAACACACATTTAAGAGGATTCGTCCTTAATTGATACTTTCTTAGACGATCAAAGACAAGTTTAAAGTCTTTTAGGTGATTATGTCATTTTCTGGACTTCACACGAGATTGTCAACATAGCATTCAACGTGTTTATGTAACATATCATCAAAGATTTTCTGCATAGCATGCTGATATGTAGCACTAGCATTCTTTAATCTGAAAAGCATCACCTTATAACAGTATATGCCTTTTGGGGTTCGAAATGCTGTTTTCTCTTCATCTTCTAGGGCTATTCGAATTTGGTTATATCCTGATGACCCGTCCATGAAGGATAAAGCTCATGCCCTGTGGTAGCATCCACCATGATTTCTGTGATAGGTAAGGAAAAATCATCTTTTGGGCATGTACAATTCAAGTCACGAAAATCAACACAAACACGTAGCTCATCGTTCTTTTTCCTCATGAGAACAATGTTGGCTATCCATGTTGGATACTTGACTTCACGAATAAATCCAGCCTCAATTAGCTTGTTAACCTCTTCCTCAATTTGAGGAATGAGTTATGGTCGAAAACGTTGCTGAGCTGCTTGATTGGTCGATACCCTGGTTTAATTGCTAGGCGGTGGACAATCACTTTTAGATCAAGCCCGGACATTTCTTTATACGACCAAGCAAAGACATCCTTATATGTTGTGAGTAAGCTCACATATTCCCTTTCCTCGTCATCTGCAAGTTGTGCGCTTATGAAGGTTGGACGAGGCTCTTCTATTATTTCAAGGTCGACTTCCTTTAGCTCATCAACCGTTGATTGACCACCATCCTCAAGTGATAATGAAGCTTCTTCCGCATCCTCTTCGAGTACCTCATAATTCAATACTTCTTCTATTGTCACGTGACAACAACTTGTCGTATCTTTTTCATCTTCTAGGTCATTCTCTTTAGATCGAGCGATAATGACATCATGTTGCTTTACTTTTAATGAACCCTTTGTCTTTACCGAAACAAGCAACTTCCTTTTCATTCTATATGGAATATCACTTCGAATTTTTTCATCACTTTCCACCTTGCATGCTTTGCCTGAGACCAATATGGAAGGTTGTTTCTGGCTTCTTGTTGTGGTCATACTTAATCTCTTAAAAGAAGATGCCCATGTGGTTGGGGCCGGACACACGTTATGTATCTTATTCAAGATTGTACTTAGCCTTTGAAATGCTAAAAGTCGGGTGGATCCAGAAGTTGAGTGTTGATTTCTATCTTCAACTACAGGCGTTATCCTTTGAAAACTGATAAACGTGCCACTGAAGGGGTGATGCGACTGAAAGCAAAAATCCTCTGACCTTCGCCTCTTTAGTCTTCTTTGGAATCATTTTTCTCTTCCGCGGTAATGTGACACGTATATGCACCTTTTACTTTTCCTTTCTTAGTTATTCGGAGGACTTATATCCGAGTCTGACTTTTGAATTAGGAATAACATATCCTTCTTTTTTAAGCTTCTTGTGAGTAGGGGAAAGCTCGGGCCTTTCGTCAAATATCCTTAGGCTTTTGAACTCAGTGTGAGTCATAAAGTCATAGCCCGCCTTTGCTAGAAACTTATATGCTTTTGGATCGAACCTGTCTTTTGTCCATTTCTCTGGAAAAATCACCATCACCTCTTCTTTTTCAGTCTTTTAGTCCTCTCCTTTTGCTATTTTTGTGAGCGGTGTGGTGAAGTTTTCCTTCAAAATTCTGATATCTCAAATCTTTACGTTCTTCTAGCACTCTGCAAATGGCGATTCACCCTTCTTGCGCCGAAAGAGAGGAACATACAGTAAAACATGAGGTTTTGACACCTTTTCTTGAGGGCATATTGCCTTTTCATTCTTCGACACCTCACACTTGGCTTAGCTGATTGGTTCATCATTCCCTCGGCTGCCAAGAACATTTGCTTCACTCGATTTCTTTGTTGTGCTTGCTCGTTGCTTAGGCTTATCAGCGCCTTTAGCCACAGGCACTTCAGTTGATATAACTTCACTGATATTATCGCTTTTCATATAAAACCTTGCATTAGCAAAATGAGATTCGACCTCTGAGAATGGCTTGGTGTCGGCATCAACTTTCCTGATACCCTATTGATAGAATTTTAAACACTGGTGGAGCGTGGATGTTACTACTCTGTTTTCATGAATCCATCGATGCCCTAACAAAAGCTGGTATATGGTTCTTGAATCGATCACATGAAATAGGGTGTTTGCTTTCAGATCCTCTATGATGAGTTCTAGACGAATCATGCTTATGGCTCGCTGTCCTCCCTGATTAAAACCTTGAATCACCACCTTACTATTTGATAACTCATCCATCAAAAGGCTCAGTTGGTTCATGGTTGACTTTGGCATTATGTTTACAGTTGAGCCATCATAGATGAGGATTCGACTGAGCTTTTGCTCTCGGACATATCCCGAGACGAATAGAGGTCTATTATGAAGTTTTGGGAATGCAGACAATTTGAGCACATGAAAAATAGAGCAGATTTGTCGAAGGGCTCTGGATCAGATGCTGACGTTGTCTTTCTCACTAGGGAAGACGATGACTTCCTCTAAAAAAGACGGAATTCATCCTCGTGGTATGTCCGCTTTACCATGATAGAGGATGTGATGTTAGCGGTTCTACAAGTTTTCACACAGGCATTGACTTTTCGGTTATGCAAGGTGTGTGGTGGAAGTTGTGTCGATGGCTGAAGAACTTCCAGGTGAGCCAAGTAGGTAGAAGTTGCACCATTAATATCAGCAAGGTTTATCGGCATGTGACAAAAAAGGTAAATCTTGGAAGGTGGTATTCCAAGTGGTCTACTCTTTATGGTGGAGTAGGTTATAGTTCTCTGAGTTGAGAATTGTGATTGTCGGTGAAGACAATGGATGTTGCAGAAGTTGTGGATTCTTCAAATATCTTGTCAAGGTGGAATTTGTTAGGTTTTTGACAAAATATTAGAAGCGCATTTGTCCCACATCGATTAAATTGAAGAATGAGGGTGAACTCCAAGCCTATAAAAGGAGCCTATGCCTCTAGTTTCAATTAGTTCGAGTTAGAAACACTTTAAGCTTATTGTGCTAACTCAAGTTAAATTCCTTTTGTATTCTCTAGTTTGAGTGGGAAAAATGTGTAAGTAGTATTAAAGCTTTGAGAGAGTGCTCTTGTAATTGGGATCGAGAAAGAGAATTATTCTGTGTGATTGTAATAATTTTTCACACAGTAGATTTTTCTTGGTCCGTGATTTTTCTCCAAGTTAGGAGTTTTCTATGTTAACTCTTGTGTTTCCATATTTATTGTTTCTTTTAATTTCTCATATATTTTTCTGGTTATTCATGTGGTAGAAGTGGGAGGTTTTTCCCAACAAGTGGTATCAGAGCTTTAGGTTCGAAGTTTCTTCAATTTCTAAGTATGCTCTGTGGTTGCAGCATTGTCTGACCTTCCATATCAGAAAATAATTCTTGAAACAGGCTGCGGTGTTTGTGAATAGTGTGAGTTGTTCACTATTTGCTGTTTTGCTAGGAAGAGAAGCAGATATGTCAAGCTTTATGAGTTCAGTAAAGTTTGATGTGGAAAATTTGATGGAAGGATCAACTTCGACTTTTGGCAAGTGCAAGTCAGGGATGTGTTAATACAATTTGGGTTACACAAGTGCAAGTTAAGCGGTGATGGTGTTCTAGTGCAGTTCCTGAGTGATTCCAGCGAAGATTCAAAGAAGATAGTCTTTGAGCAGAAGATAGGTTGCTGGGAATGCAGACAATTTGAGCACATGAAAAACATAGCTGATTCGTCGAAGGGCTCTAGATCAGATGTTGACGTTGTCTTTCTCGCCAGGGGAGACGGTGACTTCCTTTGAAAAAGACGGAATTCATCCTTGTGGTATGTCCGCTTTACCATGACAGAGGATGTGATGTTAGCGGTTCCACAAGTTTGCATACAAGCATTGACTTGGAGGTTATGCAAGGTGTGTGGTGGAAGTATCGATGGCTGAAGAACTTCCAGGTGAGCCAAGTAGGTGAAAGTTGCACCATAAATATCAGCAAGGTTTATCCACATGTGACAAAAAAGGTAAATCTTGGAAGGTGGTATTTCAAGCGGTCTACTCTTTATAGTGGAGTAGGTTATAGTTCTCTGAGTTGAGAATTATGATTGTCGGTGAAGACAATGGATGTTGCAGAAGTGGTGGATTATTCAAATATCTTGCCAAGGTGGAGTTTTTTGGGTTTTTGGCAAAATATTAGAAGTGCAGTTGTCCCACATCGGTTAAATTGAAGAATGAGGGTGGACTCTAAGCCTATAAAAGGAGCCTATGCCTCTAGTTTCAATTAGTTATAGTTAGAAACACTTTAAGCTTATTGTGCTAACTCTAGTTAAATTTGTTTTGTATTCTCTAGTTTGAGAGTGGAAAAAAGGTGTGAGTAGTTTAAAAGCTTTGAGAGAGAGAGAATTATTATGTTTGATTGTAACAATTTTTCACATAGTAGATTTTTCTTGGTCCATGATTTTTCTCCAAGCTGGGAGTTTTCCACGCTAATTCTTGTGTTTCCATATTTATTGTTTTCTTTTAATTTCTCATATATTTTTCTGGTTATTCTTGTGGGAGGTTTTTCCCAACAATGTCAACATCCAATATATAAAAAACCTTTTTCATAACCGTCCAAAAAAAAATACTAAAAATTCTTAAAAGAAAACTATTTTCCATGAATTTAATAGTTGGTATCTCACTCTCATGACTATAATATTATATTTAAAAATTAAAATTTCAAAAAAAAATTATTAAATTAGTTATCTCATTCTGCATTTACACATGATAAAATATATCATGCATGACCATACCTTTTTTGAACAAATGTGATATTTATTTGTGAATATAAAATAAATATTGTTCAATAAAACTATGTTTAAAAACTATTTATATAATAAGTGTACGAGTTTATGTAAGATAATCCATTTAAAAAAGATATAGCCATGTTTGATTTATTTTTATATTGAGAAATAAATATTATATACATTTTAAAAAAGAATCCATAGAAATATTTAAACTAAAGAATATTATATTATAAGAAAATATAAAATTAATCGTAAGTAGTTTTTAAAAATAATTTTAAATAAAAAGAATAAAATTTTAAAAATACACATGCAATGCACGTGGTAAAAGACTAGTTATAATATAAAGTTAATTTTGTATGAGATGCAAAAATTAAACTTTATAATATGTGAGAGAAAATATTTGAATAAGATTAAAAAATTAATAATGTGAATAAGATTCATATTAAACTATAGGTTATGTGAGAGGTATTGGTTAATTGTTAACTAATAATTGATATATATATATATATATATATATATATATATATATATATATATATATATTAATTTGATTAATAAAAATTGATTTTGATAACTCCCATTTGAGAGTTATCAAATCGTGTTATTGAGGGAGTTTTAAAACTCCCTCTTTATTCTTTGATTAAGGTATCAGTCAGTAGAGAAGAAAAAGATAGAATATTTTTTCTCTATAACTCTCTCACAAAAATTTCATCATTCCCTACCAAAATAATTCGAAATCCACACTTCCAAGACCATATTTCCTAGAGGATAATAAGTGTTGTGCGTGGTAATGTCTGTCTCTGGTTGTTACTATGTTCGAAGAAGAATGCTAAGTTTGTAATATTGGAGAAAGAGTTTGCGAAGAAAAGAGAAACTCCGAGGGTAAGTCTTTTCTTCTCTTTGTACTTCTCCTCCTAAACATGCTTAATTTCATATGTTTATCTTATTGTTTTATGTTCTGTGTTTCTCTATTTTTCTCAAAATTTGTAATTGAAAATTAAAATCAAAAGCGATCACACCCTTCCGCTAGGATTCGATCCCTTCAATATCAGAGCCCAATCGTGATTTTGATTTTACAATTCAAATTGAAATTCAGAGAAGAGGTGGGTGTTAATTTTTTGCATTTTGAATGTGGGTTTGCTGGTGGATGTATTCGAATTGTTGGCACTTAGATTTAATACTTTAATTTGATTAAAGTTGTAAGGGCTCGTTTTTGGGCATTTATTTTCTGCTATCGAATTTGTAAGTCTGTGTCTTGAAGCTTGGCAAGAGTTGTTGAGGAGTGGCTGCAAGAACGGAGCAAGATAGATGAAGATTGAAATAGAGAAAAACATTTTGTGTTGTAGCATAACGCACAGCGTTGCGACACTACAAGGAGTGCAGCATTACGCTGCGACACACAAGCCACAACATCGTGACGTTGCAAGGAGCGTAACATTACACTATAGTTGAAAGACCCAGAGCGTAATTACGCTCCATAGAGCATCACGACGCTCCGAGTAGTTCGCGCGTGTGAGACGTGTTCCAAAACTTGGTTTCGAGCTTTGGGAGCAGTTTTCAGCAGTTTTTCCCTCTTTGATGTATTTTATTAATTAAATTAATGTAAAATTTTTATATTAATTTAATTAATATTTTAGGGTGCCAAAATTCGGTCCAATTTGCTGTTTAATTTATTTATGCATGTGATGTATGTTTAAATTAAATATATTGCACAATGTATGCTATATAGTTTTAAAATCCTACCTTAGGATAAACATTATTCATGCATCATATTTAATATAAGAGTTATATTATATAGTTGTATGAATGTTAAGTATGTTCATGCATTTTAATATAAGAGTTATATTCAAATGCTCTCTTATATTCAAATGCATGTCTAATATAGTTTCATTAATTTAATATAAATATTATACTTTTTTAATGAAAAGCATGATCATGCATTATATATATAAGAGTTATAATATATGATGACATGTTTATATAGTATGCTTGTTTACTATATGATTTTTATTAATGCCTTAATATAAAAGTTATATTATGTATCGTTAATGAAAATAGAAATGCATTGAACATAACATTACTTAGAAATATAAATGTTATATTTGGTTGAATGTCATTAGATGCATGTTATACGTTTTAATTATTCATTAATTTTATAAGAGTTATAATTTCTAATGAATTAGAATTAAAATCTATAATAAAGAGATGCATGCAAACATAGGTCAAATCGATTTTAAATAGTTTAAAATTGATTGAGATAGACTTAAGTAGATAATATTTCTAATATGATTAGAAATAGGTTAATCTTTTAATATTCTTTGAATATGATTAAATTGTTTATTAAAAGATTAAATTTATAAAATAATTGTCCATAAGGGACCTTTTTCTAAGAAAGGTTCTGTCAAGGATTGAGGTTTTTAAGCTGACGGTAACTGAACACCTTTACCTGAGAACCGACCTGGAAGGTGAATTGAACAAATATTTTATAAGTATGCAATAAATGATTCAACTTTATTAAAAAGTTTAATGAATTGAATCATATATAATTAAACTAACCAATATACGATTTATATTGGGCTAATTTAACAATGGACTTAGTTAAAGTTGATTAGCCGGACTTTTTTTTCTAAGTAATGAACCCGAGGTTTAAAACACTCAATGGGAGAAAAAAGATATAAATGATATGTCGTTTTCTTCTCATGTATCTCCCTATAAATTCACACTGTCAAATCTATGCTCGGCCTCGAGACATCTTTGCTTGTGTCCCCCTACGGATGGTGTTTCCATAGATCAATACCAAGATAAATGGAGAGAGTGTTTATAGTAAGTGGGAGAGGGACGTGTGTCAACATTTACCACGGTCTCCTTCATTAGTTTGGAGTTAGGTTTCATGCTCGGCCTCGTGGAACCTTTGCTTGTGTTCCCTTACGAAAGGTTTTTGCATGAAATCTAACTCAAAACTCCAGTAATGGATATGATTGCTCTAGTTTTTGCCCCAATCAATTTTTCTTACGATTGACTCATTGGGGCGGAACTCTAGGATCTAAAAGAAGGGGTTATAGTTAGATGAAGTTGTTAAGCAAGTTAATGATTTCTTGGCCGAACAAATGATGATTGATTCTTATACGAATAAGAGTTATTCTGGTGTAACACTTGGTTAAGAGTGTCTTAATTCAGTGAAGGGATGACTGACTGTCCTATGGTGGCTTTTGTCCTGACTCACTGAAACATCATTGCAAAATTAGATGTCACATAGGGTACATTAAATTTTTTGCTAAACTTGGTTGGTTTTAAAAGTGTTTGTGCGAAGAACTAATATAAATAATTTGTATTTTTCAACAAACTTCAATATGACTAGCGCTACTTTGAACCTTCTAAGTGCTGACAAATTAAACGGAGAGAATTACACTAGTTGGAAAAATACAATCAACACTGTGCTGATAATCGATGTCCTGGGATTCGTTCTTGTTAAGGAGTGTCCTCAAGTCCCAGCTGTCAATGTAGCCCGAAATGTTCGGGAGGCATATAAGCTGTGGGACAAGGCGAATGAGAAGGCTCGAGCGTATATCCTGGCTAGCTTGTCTGAAGTGTTGGCCAAGAAGCATGAGCCCATGCTCACAGCCCGTGAGATCATGGAGTCCCTGTGGGAAATGTTTGGACAACCATCCACACAGCTCAGACATGACGCTCTCAAATACATCTTCAATGCCCATATGTAAGAAGGGGCATCTGTTCGTGAACATGTTTTGAATATGATGGTCCACTTTAACTATGAACTCCTGTTTATTCAGGATTATTCTTAGATCTGCATGGGTGAGAGTGGCCTGAGTACGCCAACTCAACAAGCCTCTCATTTCAGGGGTAAGACCGAGTAGATAGCTGGGGACATAGTTCTGCGAGACAGAATTCACTTCTACCGACTTAGGATTAATAGATAGGTTGTTCCCTCAAATATTGACTCTGAGTCTTGAACAAGGGGCCCCACCCTCTCATTGGCTTGAGAGGGACTCAGTTTAGTGGTAGGATCACAAATCAATTGTTCATTAGAGGATCAATGGGACTTAAGGAACA
This sequence comes from Lagenaria siceraria, assembly GCA_002890555.2. Lineage (NCBI taxonomy): Eukaryota > Viridiplantae > Streptophyta > Magnoliopsida > Cucurbitales > Cucurbitaceae > Lagenaria > Lagenaria siceraria. Next base: position 12,483,582 of record CM016483.1, on the reverse strand, counting down.
AGATGTATTCATAGGGGTGAAACGGTAATTTTGACCTAGCTGTGATTACGGACAATATGTGAAGGATCGATTTACTAATTATGATTATATTAAGTAGACAAAAATATATCTACAATGAGGAGAGTGCAACTACGAGCTTTAGAGGAGTGTCCCGTTGGTTAACGAATGTTAGTTAACTAGGTTAAAGAGTTTGGTCGGTTAGTCTCGAATCGTTGGAACTTATGATCTGTAGGTCCATTTGGTCCCTCTGTTGGCTCACAAACGGATAAAACCTTAGATAGTGTGGTGAATGAATTTGAAATGTTCAAATTCGGCTTTGAAAAAAACGTTAGACATATGCGATATATCTAAATGTATCGATGTTTAATTACGAATTAAACGGACAAAGAGAGTTAATAATAATGTTTAAATATGATTTAAATTTTAAAAATATGAATAGGGATTCATATTGGAAAAATTATTTTTTGGAAAATCAAGGTTAGTGAGAAAATAATATTATTTTAATATTAGATATTAAATTAATATTATTTATTTATTTGAAATTAATTTTATATAAAATTAATTAATTGTTTAATTTTATTTAATATTTGAAAAATCCAATTTTGCAAAAGTTGGAATTTTTCACCCACAAGCAACTAGCTTGGTGTAATCTCTTTTTTGAGCCACTAATCCCACTCAATTCTTCATCAATTTGTTGTCATTTTGGTATTAACTCTCAATGCATGTTGTTTCTCTATAAAACACTGATTTGGATTGAGATTGAGGTTGAGATTTCTAAAAATTAAGGGTTAATTTTGTTGAAATCTCTCAAGAACACCCTCTTCTCTTTAACTTCATTTCCTTCACAAATTCACCACAGAATTGGATCCCACAATCCAATCTAAGGCAAGAGAATGGTAGAGAAGACACTTATGGTAGTCTACAATCAATTGGTGTTAAATTTCGTAGAGAAATCAAGGAGAATTTGAACTTCAAAGGTTGTATTATTCTCACTTTTTTCCCTCTTTTGCATGCATTTTGTCTTTAAAATTGAGCATGTTAGAGTGTAATTCATCATAATTCACTTCTATCGCATGTTAATATATCCTTCAGTTGGTATCAGAGAATGTTAATTGCACTCAATTTGCTCTGGTGGGATTCAATTCATGAGATGAATGCTTGGTATTGTTAAAATAGTGTTTTATGATTTTGGCATCAACTTACTCTTTCAATTGTTGAAATTTGTTGTAATTAAGTCCTTGTTGTTGGGCCTTGATGTGTTGTAAAGGGTCTATAATTTGCTTGAGTCGACTAGAGTTGAAATTAAGATGTAATTTAAAGAAATTCGAGCAAAGGTCGAGTTGGCACAAAATAGGGGGAGCTATTCTGCAAGGCAGCGTCGCGACGCTCCCTCAACAGCGTCTCGACGCTGTTCATAGTTTTTCAGATCCACGCGCATTGAAGAAGAAACGGTTCAATTGAATCATTTTTGGTCTAGTTCGGTCTATTTTGACTCATTCCAGCTAGTTCAGACCTGTTTTGACACTGTGGAGGCCGGTTCAAGCGATTTTGGGGCAGTTTGGGTTGGTTCGAAGGGTTCGGGGCTGATCCGAAAGTATTTCCTATATCATTATTGTAATAATTTAGTATTTATGTGCTTTTGATGCAAAAAAGCAACCCATTTTAGTGTTTTTTTTTATAATTATTTATGCATTGTGAATTCTTCCCTATGAAGGATCGTCCTTTATTTTCATGGGTGAGAATGACCGAAGTAGTTGATTCAATATGCCTATCATTTTGGAGACTTAACCAACTAGGGAGCTGAGAACGTAATTTCATAAGATGCAATCAACTCATTTTCATATAAAGAAAGTAGATGAGTACTTCCCTTAAGTGTTGATTTCGAGACTTGAACGATGAGGCCCTACCCTCTCACTGGCCAAGGAGGGACTTGGTTTATGGTTGGACCATAAACAAATTGTTCATTAGAGGATCTGTAGTACTTAAGGAGAAAGAGGTAATTGCAGGAGTAAAACGGACATTTGACCCAGCTGTAATTACAATCAACTCGTGAAGGATCGACTTGCTTATAATGATTATATCCATGGACACAACTTGTAAAGTACAACTTTAGGTCTATAGTGGAATGTCCTATAGTTAATGAATGAACCCTGATTAATGGAAGAATTTAGTTAATTAGTTTTGCATCAGTAGAGCTTATAATCTGTAGGTTCATGAGGTCCTATTGCTACCACATAACGGACAAACATGGATCAAGTAGTATTGAACGAAAATTTGAAAGGTTCAAATTAACATGTAAATTGAAGAAAAATATATTTGTTTTATTAGATGCAATTAATATGATATATAATGTAGTAAGATTATATATGATTTTAATTATATTAAAATACATTATTATATTTATTTTGAATAAGATTCAAATAAGAAATATATAATATTGGAGAATTAAATTATTTGAATATGATTCAAATAATTAATAGTTTATTTCAATATAAGATATTAAAATATTAATATTTGATTAGGGTTTCCCTAATGAAGTTCCTATAAATAGAATGTTATAGAGGTGGAAACATAACAATCAATCTTTCTGAAATCCTATAGCAGAAAACTCTCTGCAAACTCCCCTACTCCCAAGAGAAATCATAGTGAAAGTTTTCTGTGATTTTTCCTCTTTATCTCCACTTCTTTTAAGAGGCTCCCACAAGCTTGATTCCTACCAGAGACATATCAAAGAAGACATTTGTGGTGGTGATTACAATTGAAGAAGGTAGATTGTCAGAATATTGTTGGGTTTTATGTTCTAAAACTCGTAGTTTGTAAACATGAATCTGCATTTTATTTATCAATAAAGTTGTTATTAACATCAGTAAACTTGTTATTGAATAAAGTGAATTGTTGTTAATATAACTCTAAATTCAATAAACTAAGAACCCTTTGGCTTTAGTATGAAAACTTAAACTATATGTAGTGACATAAAAGTGGATCAAGTTCGAGCAAAATAGCCAAAACGGTCTATAATATAGGGATGAGGTTGGGTACCTTATCTTAGGGACGCTATTGAATGTAACTCACTTTGTATTTAGTACAAATGATGTGATCCTAAATAATTCATGTGGAGACATGTGAGTGGGGGCGTTCTGTGTAATGAGTTTGCATAAGACCGGACCACAAAATAGTCACTATTACTTTAAAACGTCGTTTACTGTTAAATACTAACTATTTCAACTAGATGATCCAGGTAACTCGATCTCAATCCTAAGCTAACTATAAACTCTTGTTTATTCAGGATTATCCTTAGATCTACATGGGTGAGAGTGGCCAGAGTGCGCCGACTCAATAAGCCCCCATTTCAAGTGTAAGACTGTGTAGGTAGCTGGGACATAGTCTTGCAAGATGGAATTCACTCCTACCCATCTTAGGGTTAGTAGATAGGTTGTTCCCTTAAGTACTGATTATGGGTCTTGAGCATGGGGCTCACCCTTTCATTGGCTTGAGAGGGACTTGGTTTAGTGATAGGTACACAAACCAATTGTTCATTAGAGGATTAATGAGACTTAAGGAACAAGATGTAATCACAAGGGTAAAACGGTAATTTTGACCTAGCTGTGATTATGGACAACCTGTGAAGGATCGACTTACTAATTATGATTATATCAAGTGAACAGAAATATATCTACAGTGAGGAAAGTGCAGTTACGGGCTTTAGTAGAGCATCCCGTCAATTAACGAATGTTGGTTAACTAGGTTAAAGAGTTTGGCCAGTTAATCTCGGATCGTTGGAGCTCATGAACTGTAGGTCCATTAGGTCCCTCTACTAGCTCATGAATGGATAAAACCTTAGATTATATGGTGAATGAATTTGAAATGTCAAATTCGGCTTAAGGAATGAATGTCGGGTATATGCGATATGTCTAACATATTAACGATTAATTACGAATTAAACGGACAAAGAGAGTTAATTAGAATATTTAAATATGATGTAAATATTATTTATATGAATAGGGATTCATATCTTTTTTAAAAAAAATCGGGATAAGTGGAAAAAATAATATTATTTTATTATTTAATATTAAAATAATATTATATTTAATTAATTAAATATTAAATATTTTATTTAATTAAATATTTTTTAAATTAAAATTTTAATTTAAAAATAAATTTAATTCAATTTTTTAGAAAATAATTTAAAATTGAATTTAAAATTGATTTTAGAAAAATTAGATCTCCCTGCTCTCTAAGCAACTAGCTTAGTTGTTAACTCCACATTTTGCCACTAATTTTGATCAATTTGTTGTCAAATTTTTGGGCATTTGGGTTGCATGTTAATCCTTAATAAATAAGGATGAATTAGGCAAAAGATGAAGTTAAGAATTTTGGTAATTTAAAGGTTATTTTGCCAAATTTTCTCCATAGCTCTTCTTCTTCACCAAGCTTCATTCTTTCACAAATTCACCACAAAATTGGATCCCACCATCTAATCTAAGGCCAGAGAATAGTAGAGAAGACTCTTGTGGTAGTCTACAAACAAGTGGTGTTTATTTTCATCAAGAAAAAAGGAAGAATTTAGAGCTTCAAGGGTAAATGTTCTTAAAACTCAAGTTTTCCTCTTTTAATTGCATGTTTTATTCTCAAAATTGAGCATCTAAGAGTGAAATTCGGTCAAATTAATTTCTGTTGCATGCTCTATGTCCTGCAATTGGTATTAGAGCACTTAATTTTCTTTGGTGGGGCTTAATTCATGAGATGAATGTTTTTTGGAGCTAAATTGGTTTTTCCGGTTTTGGCATGTTTTACCCTTCAATTCGTGGTTAAAAGTTGTAATTAAGCCCTCGGTTTTGGGTGTTAATGTGTCGAGAAGAGTCTGTAATTTTTTTAGATTTTTTCGAGTTGTATTTTGGTAGAATTTTGAAGAATTCCGAGGGGTGTACAAGTAGAAGAAGAACAGAGGAGCTGTTGGATTTTGGCTATTGGTTTGTAAACCCCTTCCCCATGCGTTGATGATTCACTCATTTTGACCAGTTCAACTTCTTTTGGTCCGGTTCAAATATTTTTTCAGCCGGTTCAACCCGTTTTCGAGGTGTTTCAAGCTGGTTCGAGTTGGTTCAAAATGTTTGGAACTAGTTCGAGCAGTTTTTTAATTTATTATTATAATAATTTAGTTTTTTGCTTGCTAAAAATGTCAAAACTTGTCCAATTTAGTGTATTTTAATTATTTATGCATTGTGAATGTATGTTTAATTAATTTAAATTTATTTGTGCATAAAGTATGCCATATAGATTTAAATCCCCACCATAGGATAAGCATGTTTCATGCATTATATGTATGTTATAAGTGTTATAATATATAGTATGCAAGATTAATTAATTTCATGAGTTTTAATATAATTAGTTATATTAATTGATGAAATGTATATTTATGTTATAGTTTTTTTTTTGAATTGTTTATTTTATAAGTGTTATAAAATAAATTATAATTTTTAAAATCTATAACAAAGATAAATTGCATGCTCACTTAGGGTAAACCGATGCAACTCAAATCAACCTATTTTAATAGTTAAAATTAGGTTGATATCTTGTAAAATTGTATTTACAAAACTCAACCAATAAAATCCTGTCTAAGGCTGGAGGTATTTAAGTTGACGGTTTACGGAACACCTCCTACCTGGGGATCGAGTTGACGTCTGAGCTGAATTAACCCGGTTTTATGAGCATGCGTGAATGGTATGAGGTAATAAATGGTTTATTACTTAGACATCTTAGGTTAAAAATCCAGTAGAAACGTTATATTAGGATTATTTACCTAGACTTAGGTTATGTTTTATTAGTCAGAATATACCTAAGTAAAAATATACCCAAACATAATAGAATACTTAAGTGGGAGAGTAATACATACGATATATCGTTTTTAGCTCTCACGTCCATAAGAGTTCACACCGTGAGATTCATGCTGGGCTTCGTGTCTAGAGCCCTCAATGTGCATGAGACTCAAACCTTTAAATATTCCATAGCCTTTATCTCGGTGGTCCTAATACGAAATTGATGGATAATTGTTAAACCCTCATAGCTCAATTTTTTAGTTGTTTGTCTCTGATAGACTTGATGAAGGTGGTCTTAACAAGGACTAGATATGAAGTCTTCATACCTTTTTTTTTTTTTTTTTTTTTTGAGTGGTTTGTCTCTAACAAACTTGATGAAGTAATTAACGTGACTATAAAGGTGTGGTCGCCTTCTATAAAAGAGTTTAAGGGTCTCTTTTTAGAGCTTTCACGATGACTTGAGCTTTATGTGCACAACCTTAAATAGCACATGATTTACAATTGTATCACAAAATCAAGAAAAACACTAGGATTGAAATATGTTGTAGGAGTCTCAATCATAGCTATTTAAAGTTCAAAATGTAACTACTTTCTTTAAGTTAGACTATTATTCTATCTCACTATGCATCAATTCAAATTGAAAGATATAGATGTGTAAGTTTATACTTCTTTCTTTGCTTAGAGAAATTATTTTATTGATGTTTTCATTAAGATGGCAGTCATTTGTGGGGGATTGTTGAGAATGACTTCATTATTTTATTTTGTGACCGTTATAAGGTTACAAATCTATATTAAAAAAAACATTTTGATGGTTATACATCTTATAATCATTTGATGGTTACAGATCTAATGTTTTAAAACCATTTGATTGCTATAGATGTAACATTTTAAAATTGTCTAATTCTTACAGATATAATATTAATTTTAGATTTGAAACTTTTTTTGAATTTTCCTGTTTCTTATAAATAGAGGACAAAAATTTGGTTTGAGGAGATACACAAATTTTTTCTCCTCTCAGTTTTCCATTTTTCTTTATTTTCTCTAAGCAAAGTTTTTATTGATTCCAACTTTTTTCTGATGAGTGCTCATTTGTCAAGAGTGTTGTGTTAATCCTAGAGGGCAACTGGCGTGAGATGATTAGCACCGAGGTCGTGTCAAAATTGCTTTCAAGGCAGGGGTCATTCCATGCCACAACAATCGATTTGTTCGACACTCCATTTTTACATGACGTACAAGTATACAATGTATATATTTTTGTTGAATTATTTTGGGGTGATTATATATAATATATATTTGCTGGTATTTATTGATCTCTGAATGCAGTCATGCATTATATTTAGTATTGAACTCGAATGTAGTATATGATTTTTTTTTGTTAAATATATGATATTTGAATAAATTTATATATATTTGGTTGTAATTCTTGATCTCTAAGTTAATATAGAAGATGCTAATGAGAGCATTGCTCAACCAATATTTGTGGCTCGAATATAAAGTTTGTGGTTCGAATCCCTCCATCCTTATTGTACTTAGAAAAAATTAATATAGAATATAACTGGCACTTTATTTCATATTTGAAGAATAGAATACAGGTAGATAATATGGTAAAGTATGTTTGTTGTATATATTATATACGTTGGTATTGATATTGATGGTGTGTATATATGGTATACTTTGAAGTTGATATAGGAAAATCATTCGGGTAAATTATTGAGATAGAATGAACTAAGATGCTAAAGTGAAAAGATAATGGGCACAACAAGTAAACAATGACCCAGGATAATGGACGACGCTATGGGTGGCACGAGGTGAATGATGGTGGTCGTAAATTTGGTTGCATAAGTTATCTTAATTTTTTTCAGTTTGATACTAATGTAAATACAATATATATTTTAGTTTATATATATATATATATATTACTAACTAATCCTCGATTATTAATAAGCTATCTGGTATATATGATTGACACATATATATTTCATATCTTATTTTGGCATATACAATTGACACATTTGTGCTACCCATATAGGGGTCTGAATGTATATTAGATAGTACTGGGTATATAATAATTAACGAATAGATAATATACAAGGAAAATACATTAATTTATCTCCATTAAATATATAAAAAATATTGTATATTTGACTACTGCAATAATATGATCAAGTGCAAAAGATATCATATATTGTATATGTATATATATTAGTGTATCCTCAAACTCTCTATAAATATAGAAATAAATTATATATCTTCTAACAAGGATTACATGGTATTTTTGAATTATCTCATCATATAAGGGAATCTAATAGCCAAATCTACATGGAAAGTGATTTTTTGCATTTAATAAAAAATATTTTTAGAAATATGAAGTAAAGGAAAATGTAACCATTAGATCTAATAAAGAAATCCCATAAATACTAATAATTTGAGTCTAAGAAAGCAAATTTGTAAATGAAAATAGTTTGGTTCCTAATTTCAAGGAATCTTACCAAATTAAATGAAATTGGAACAAGCAGTTAGATAGGACCCAAAAGGTGTTATTTCCCTTAGCTTAACTTGGGATTGTAGTGCTATTTAATGTGTTATTTTTATGATTTTATAGGTCTTGAGCGCTTAGAAGGTAGAATGGATCATTGAAGTTAAAAAGAGGGCGAAAATTAACCAAATTGGAGCTCTGATGGCATCAAATGGAAAGAGAAAGAAGAAATTACAAAAATGCCCATGGAGCTGGTGCAGCGGTGGCAACCCGGTGCTTGGCTGACCCATTTTCTCGAGAGGAGAGCTTACATAATGGCACCACAGTGCTAGCTATGCGTTGTGGCTGTGCACTGTAGTGTCGTGACACTCCAAAGAATTTGATAGACAATAGGCGCGCATGTGCGACGGCGCCGCAGTGCTGAGAGATTATTTTATATAAATGCATGCTATCCAATTTAGGGTTAAGAAGTTTAGGATTGCAGCCCCCACTTTACACTTTTCTCTGTATTTTTTCATTCCCAGTTCTATCTTTCTTGTATTTTTCATTTGTACAATTCTTAGATTCATCTTGTCACACTATGAGTAGCTAAGGTAATTCTTTTCTAGTTTAGGGTAGGGAAGAAACTCATTATCTTGGTTGTGAGATTTATTGTTGGTGGAAAATGTTAGAAAAGGAGTTTAAAACAAAAAGCAAATATTGAGTTTTTAGAAAAGTGAGAATCCCACATTGCTTAGTTTAGCATTGGGATCTCACTTTACATACCATTTCCTTTAATGATGGGGTTGGGCACCAAGGGGTACCCATGTCTTGGAAAGGTTGAAGAGATAGGCAATGGTGGGCTTGGTGGCTTCTCCACACACACGCGCATCGCTGCAGCCTGACCATGGCGAGGTGAGGTGCCAATAAAGATAATTTTTCATTATTATTCTATTTTATTTTTTAAAAATAAATTTTTTTTTAGAATTTACCGTCTTGCCCCTCGCCGCGTCCATCGCGTGGTCAACAATCTTCGCGTCCATCGCGTGGTCTTCTGGTCTTCCCGTCCATCACGCCTGCGCCGTTTGTTTCGGCGCATGTGCTATGGACGAGCGCTCTCCGTGCGACGCACGTTTTGTGGCTAAGTGCTCGTCCAGCATGCGACGGTTGGACCTCGCGTAGTATATAAGTCTTGCCATCTTCAGTTGAAGGGAAAACGAAAGTACTTTTACTTTCTGAATACCGAGCAATATAGAAAAAGTGTGAGCAACCGATCAATTTTTGTGCAAGTTTCGATCGAGATAGTGTTATTTTGGGTTGTTTTATCCTAGGACGGCGTGACAATTAGTCAAAACTGCAAGCACCTTGGGCAGAGCCGCGAAACGTCTTAAAGAGAGCGAGCTCTACGACTCAGCCTTCACGAGCTTTTATTTTGCAGGTTCATCGCATAGCAGGCGTCCAGTCCAGCTTCATCGCGTAGTAGGTGTCCAGTCCAACTTCATCGCATAGCAGGCGTTGAGTATCAGGCATTGACCATCAGGCGTTGACCATCAAGCGTTGAACGCATAGTGCACAGTTTTCCAACAATTTTAAGACGTTTTCATCTGCCGCTATAGTGATGGCCCAAAACGACGTCATGGTCTCCGATCTCAACCGACTGTTCCGATTCGAAGGAGCGAACTTCAAGCAGTGGAAACAGAAGATGATGTTCTTTCTCACCGTCAAGAAGGTCGCTGATACCTGCAATACGGACAAGCCAGAAATCCCGAAGAAAAATTCAACCGATAAGCAAATAAAGACCGCCGCTGACTGGGAAGAAAAGGATTTTCTGTGTAAGAATTTTATATTAAATGGTTTGACTGATAATCTGTATGATTATTATCCATCAATACGACACCGAGGAAGCTGAGTCGAAGAAATATGCTGTAAACCGTTACCTAAAGTTCCAGATGACGGACGACAAGTCTGTGGAGGCCCAGTTCCATGACTACAGAAGATTGCTCATGAAATTATCAGCGAAGGTATGCCTCTGAACGAGCAATTTCAAATTGTTGTTATTATTTACAAACTGCCCCCTCTGTGGAAGGACTTTAAAAACATTTTGAGGCATAAGATTCTCCTTGGAAAGCCTGATCACGCGTCTGATGATCGAGGAGGAGGCCCAAAAGCAACACTAGAAGGAGGAGGTAAACACCATGTCGAGGAAACCTGCCCCAGCCGCCATGAAACCTGACAAGAAGCAGAAAAGAACTAAAAGGAAAGGTCAGAATCGCAGATCCAACAACTAACAGAACTAGAAGAGATAGAGACCCCCCCTCAGGAGAAACGGTACAGTTTCTCTGCTATAACTGTAATAAACTTGGGCATATAGCCAGGAACTGTAGGAACAAGCGTCATCCTGCTGGGCAGGTGAACCTGACAGAAGAACTGTTAATAGCTATGATCACAGAAGTAAATGTGATCGGTGGTTCTGAGGGGTGGTGGATAGACACGGGCGCCACGCGCCATGTCTGTCACGACCTTAGCTAGTTTAAAATATATACTGAAACTAAGGATAATAATGTTCTGTTGGGGGATCACCACTCGTCGAGAGTTGCTGGAACGGGCGAGGTGGAGCTGAAGTTTACCTCCGGGAAGACACTCACTCTGAGGGATGTCCTGCACACTCCGAAGATAAGGAAGAATCTAGTCTCGGGCTACCTCCTCAACACGGCTGGCTTCACTCAGACCATAAGGGCAGATTTGTACACCTTGACTAAAAATAATATGTTTGTAGGAAAAGGCTACGCAACTGCTGGCATGTTTAAAATAAATGTTGAAATTAATAAAACAAATTCTTCTGCTTATATGTTGTGTTCGTTTAATGTTTGGCATGCTAGGTTCCGTCATGTTAATAATCGCATAATTAGTAACATGAGTAAGTTAGATATGATTCCTAAGTTATCTTTAAATGAATTTGAGAAATGCGAATTTTGTAGTCAGGCTAAAATAACAAAAACCTTGCATAAATCTGTACTTAGGGAATTTGAGCCTCTAGATTTAATTCATTCTGATATATGTGAACTTAATGGTGTTTTGACTAGAAATAGCAAACGTTATTTTATCACGTTTATAGATGACTGCTCTGATTTCACTTTTGTTTACTTGTTGAAAAATAAAAGTGATGTGTTTGATGCTTTCAAGCTATTTGTAGTTGAAATAGAAAACCAATATAATAGAAAGGTTAAAAGACTTCGTAGTGATAGGGGAACTGAGTATGACTCAGACAGTTTTAATAAATTCTATAACTCACATGGAATAATACATGAAAAGACTGCGTCATAGTCTCCTGAAATGAACGGCAAAGCTGAAAGGAAGAATAGAACTTTAGCCGAGCTAGTAGTTGCTATTCTCCTTAATTCAGGAGCTGCGTCTTATTGGTGGGGTGAAATTATCCTTACCGTGTGTTATGTCCTAAATAGAATTCCAAAGTCTAAAAACTCAACTTCACCATACGAAATCCTTAAGAATAAAAGACCAAACTTGACCTATTTTAGAACTTGGGGGTGCTTAGCCTATGTTAGGATTCCTGACCCAAAAAGGAGAAAACTTGCCAGTAGGGCCTATGAGTTTGTCTTTCTAGGTTATGCCGTGAATAGTAAAGCCTATAGGTTCTACGATCTTTCAAACCAAGTAGTCATTGAATCAAATGATGCCAACTTCTTTAAGGATAGATTTCCCTTTAAATCCAGAAATAGTGGGGGCGCGAGCTCCAGTAGTCTACCTCTAGTTAGAAGTCTTCCCTCATTTGAGGAAGCTGTCTCTGAGCCTAGAAGGAGGAAACTGACAAGAACTTTCAAAGATTTTGGAGACGACTTCCAGACCTACAATGTAGAAGAAGATCCTAGAGACCTTAAGGAAGCTCTGTCCTCCGTAGATGCCAACTTATGGCAAGAAGCTATAAATGACGAGATAGACTCTCTCGAGTCTAATAGGACTTGGCACTTAGTAGACCTACCCCAGGTTGCAAAGCCATAGGATGTGAGTGGATCCTGAAGAAGAAACTCAAACCTGATGGAACCATAGACAAGTTTAAAGGTAGGTTAGTAGCCAAGGGCTTCAGACAGAGAGAAAACATAGACTTCTTTGACACTTATTCACCTGTCACTAGAATCACTTCCATTCGTGTATTGTTTTCTCTCGCTACTTTAAACAACCTCGTAGTACATCAAATGGATGTAAAAACTGCCTTCCTAAATGGTGATTTGGAAGAAGAGATTTATATGGAACAACCTGAAGGCTTTGTAGTCCATGGTCATGAGACACAAAGTCTGTAAGTTAGATAAATCTCTCTATGGCCTGAAACAAGCTCTTAAGTAATGACATGAGAAATTTGATAACCTTATTATGTCTGAAGGTTTCAAAGTCAATGAAAGTGACAAATGCATCTACTATAAGTTTGAAAATAGCCTTTGCACAATCATTTGCTTGTATGTAGATGATTTGTTAATATTTGGTTCAAATTTGCACATCATAAATAATGTAAAGTCTATGTTGAGTGCAAAATTTGATATGAAAGACTTAAGAGAAGCAAGTGTAATCTTAGGCATAAAAGTCACTAGGTCGGAAAAGGGAATTTCCTTAGATCAATCTCATTATGTAGAAAAGATCCTTAAGAAATACAATTACTTTGATTGTAAATCTGCATGTACTTCTTATGATCCTAGTGTAAAGTTGTTCAAGAACACTAGTGACAGTGTTAATCAATCCGAGTATGCGAGCATCATAGGCAGTCTTAGATGTGTTGCTGATTGCACTAAACAGTACATAGCTGATGTCATAGGTTTACTATGTAGGTTTACAAGCAGACCTAGTATAGAGCATTGGAATGCTGTAGAAAGGGTCATGAGGTATTTAAAGAAAACCCAGAACCTAGGATTACACTATCAAACGTTTCCCACTGTCCTAGAAGGCTACAACAATGCTGATTGGAACTCCCTCTCGGATGATCCAGCGGCTATATCTTCAACATAGCTGGTAGAGTTGTTTCTTGGAAGTCGAAGAAACAAACAATCTTAGCCCAATCAACGATGGAGTCAAAAATGATACCATTGGCAACAGCCAGTGAAGAAGCATGCTAGCTTAGAAGTCTGCTATCAGAGATTCCCTTATGGGAAAAGCCAGTACCAGCCATCTTGATCCATTGTGATAGTACTGCAGCTTGCAAAAGTTCAGAACCGTTATTATAACGGAAAGAGACGACAAATACGTCGTAAGCACAACACCATTAGAGAGTTTCTCACTACTGGTGCCATGAGAGTGGATTATATTCGAACTGATGAGAACTTGGCAAATCCTTTGACTAAAGGACTGGCCAGAGAAAAGGTTTTCAAAACCTCAGAAAGGATGGGACTCATGCCTATAGAAAGATGAATCACGAGTGAGGAAAACCCAACCTGTAGACTGGAGATCCCAACAAACGGGTTCAAAGGGTAATAACTGATAACAAGTGATAGGTAGTGAATCATGTAAATAAACATAAAGTTCCCTTCCTAGGACCTAGAGTCTTAGCATGATATCCTGAAGCGAATGACAGGTTGAACTTAGTTCTTAATGAGATCTATACTTGATGTCAAGTGGAGTACCTAGCTACAGGAGTACCCCTGATAGATGCACCTATGTGAATGTGGAAGTGAGGGCCGCTTCCTATGGAATTTTAAGCAAATTCTCCAAAGCGTTCACTAGACTGAGATACACGTGCATAACCACAAAGCATGTGCTTTTCGAACTACACTCTAGTAATGCTGTGTGTGAGATGTTGTCAGAGATAGAGTTCAAAACCAAGAGTTACTCTAGTAAAATATGAATCATCAACACTACGTAAAGGTTCAAGTCATAAGACACATTTGCTTACGCAAAGTGTTATACATTCTGAAATTGCTCGATGAACAAAATATTTTCCTGTTTTCAAAAAATTTTCAAGTGGGGAATTGTTGGTGGAAAATGTTAGAAAAGAAGTTTAAAACAAAAAGAAAAAATTGAGTTCTTGGAAAGGGTGAGGAGATAGGCAATGGTGGGCTTGGTGACTTCTCCACACGCGGGCGCGTCGCCGCCGCCGTCCGTCCGGTCGGTTGGTTGAGGTGAGGTGGCAATAAAGATAATTTTTTATTATTATTCTATTTTATTTTTTAAAAATAAATTTTTTTTAGAATTTACCGTCTTGCCCCTCGCCGCGTCCATCGCGTGGTCAACAGTCTTCGCGTCCATCGCGTGGTCTTCTGGTCTTCCCGTCTATCGCGCCCGTGCCGTTTGTTTTGGCGCACGTGCTATAGACGAGCGCTCACCGCGCGGTGCATGTTCTGTGGCCGAGCGCTCGTCCAGCATGCGACGGTTGGACCTCGCGTAGTATATTAGCCTTTCCATCTTTAGTTGAAGGGGAAACGAAAATACTTTTACTTTCTGAATACCGAGCAATATAGAAAGAGTGTGAGCAACCGATCGATTCTTGTGCGATTTTCGACCGAGACAGTGTTATTCTGGGCTGTTTTATCCTGGAAACGGCGTGATAATCAGTCAGAACTGCAAGCACCTTGGGCAGAGCTGCGAAACGTCTTAAAAAGAGCGAGCTCCACGACTCAGCCTTCACGAGCTTTTATTTTGCAGGTTCATCGCATAGCAGGCGTCCATTCCAGCTTCATCGCATAGTAGGCATCCAGTCCAGCTTCATCGCATAGCAGGCGTTGACCACTAGGAGTTGACCACCAGGTGTTGACCATCAGGCGTTGACCACCTTGCATTGAACGCATAGTGCACAGTTTTCCAACATTTATATTATGAATTTGTTGTTTAATTTTATTGATTCTTGATTGGATTTATGTTTTATGCTTAGAAATCATATCAGGCTTGATGACCTTTTTATCTTTTCTTCGCTTTGCTAAGGGAAAAATATGTTTATGAATGTTAATCTCACCTAGGGCTTGAATTAGATCATGTGTGAACTTAAATTCTATGTTGCCTAGCCAATTATCTTGCCACATAGCATGACTAATTGTTCAAGAATTGAATCGTGTTCGTGGCATGCCGGGACGAAGAACAAATAAATTTCTAACCACTTTTACGAACTTGTAGCAAGTAGGAATAGGTCGTCTCCATAGGGTATCGAGGACAAACTCAGAACAATTATTGAATTCTAGGTAATAAAGGGGGGGTTTGGTAATTAGGTTGAATAATCCCAAAACGAGTTAGGTAAGGAAATCTCAAATCCATATACTCTTCCCCCCCCCCCTCCCCCGTTCTGATCGAACTG
Organism: Lagenaria siceraria; assembly: GCA_002890555.2. Classification (NCBI taxonomy): domain Eukaryota; kingdom Viridiplantae; phylum Streptophyta; class Magnoliopsida; order Cucurbitales; family Cucurbitaceae; genus Lagenaria; species Lagenaria siceraria. Next base: position 12,468,026 of record CM016483.1, on the reverse strand, counting down.
TTTTTATAGTTTTACCCAATAAATTCTCAACTTTAGCTTTATACTCCTTGATCTTTTCAAGTGCATCAAACTTCTGTTGCATTAGGTAAACATACTCATACCTTGTATAATCAACTGTAAAAGTGATAAAATTTTCAATACCTCCTCTTGCTTGAATATTCATTGGACCGCAAAGGTTTGAATAAACAAGTTCCAATGACGAAAGCGTGTGATCGCATTCTTTGTTTTCTTGAAAAAAATTAAAAATACAAATAAGTAAGAAAAGGTTAAACACTATACCTTGGCCGATTCACAATAGCAAAAAAATATTATCCTCGAATCGGTAGTCTTCTCCCTGAATTCTTTTAATTCCACGAGATCTTCCTTGCTATGACTCTGGCAAGGGTCTGGTTTGTGGAAACCTCTTCTTGAAATAACAAAGAGAATGAGAAGAAGAATTTTTTTAGAACTGTTCTAAGAATATTTGGAGAATATCTAGAGGGGGAGTTTTAGAGTAATCGTAGAGATTATTCTTGTGGAGAGAGCATGTCCAATGTGTTCTATGAGTTATTCCTAATCCTATTAGGATAACCCTTTGCAAAGATTTAAATATTTAATAATATCTACCCAAATATATCTCATATTAAATGATTTGAAATATTGAAATCATATCTAAATATTTATCTCCTGCGAAATCTTTAATTTGAATCTTATCCAAATTAAAAAATTAATTATTTGAATTCAATTCAAATTAATTAATTCTCCCTCCAATTATTTAATTCAAATCTTATTTAAATTAAATAACTTTATTATATGGATCTCATCCAAATAATTTAATTTTTGGAATCATATTCAAATAAATTAATTCTCTCATTATCTATTAAATTCGAATCTTATTCAAATTAAATAATTTATTTATTTATATGGATCTCATCAAAATAAATAATTAATTATTTAATCATATTCAAATAAATTAATTCTCCATACCATAAAGTCATAATTTGAATCTCATTCAAATAAACTTTATAGTAAATCATGCAATTAATTGTATCCAATACAATTAATATTTTTCCTCATAAAATTTGAACATTTCAAATTTTCTTTCAACATAGTTGATCTTTGTTGGTCCATGGGGAGCTAGCAAGGGGACCTTATAAACCTACAGATTATAAACTCCAATAATCCAAGATGAATTAATTAAACTCTTTAATTAAATTAACCTTCATTCATTAACTACAGGGCAAACCACTTTAGACCCATAGTTGAACTCTTATGCACTGTAGGACAAGTTGTGTCCATGGATATAATCAATATAAGCAAGTCGATCCTTCACGAGTTGTTCATAATTACAGTTGGGTCAAATGTCCGTTTTACCCCTGTAATTACCTCTTTTCCTTAAGTACCGCTAATTTCTCTAATGAACAATTTGTTTATGGTCCAACCATAGACTAAGTCCCTCTCGGGCAAGTAAGAGGGTGGGGCCTCTTGTTCAAGACTCGAAATCAGCACTTAAGGAAACTACTCATCCACTTATCCTATGCGGGAAGAAGTGAATTTCATCTTGTGAAGCTTATGTTCTCAGCTCCCCACTTAGTAAAGTCCCCAAAATGGTAGGCTTATTGAGTCGGCAACTCGGGTCATTCTCACCCGTGCAAATCAAAGAACTAACCTCACAAACAGAAGTTCGTAAGTCACTCAAGATTAAGATCGCGTCGCACATGATCATCCTATGAAATATTAATTTCATTAATTAATGAATTTACAAAGAGAGATTAAATATTTCGCAGTCCGGTCTTATACAAACTTTTTGTATAGGATAACCCCACTCACATGTCTCCACATGAATGGTTTGGATCAAACCATTTGTAACTATTACAAAGTGGGTCGTATCCATAGTGTTACCAGGATAAGACACCCAACCTTATCCATATACTTAGACCTTTAGGTTATTTCTTGAACATGATCCACCCGTATGTCAACTACATACATGTTCAAGATTTCATATAATAACCTTAGATTTTCATGGTTAATGGATAAATTAATATTGCATAATTAATCAACTAATAAATTACGAGGCTTTAGGGCACAAATCCCAACACTTTGCACATCAAGTTATTTTCATTTATTGCAGAACAAACTTCAACACCATTTTTCGAAAAAAAATCATTCTATTATGAATAAAATTAACAATGTACTTATGTTTCAATAAACAAGTAACAGAAATTAAGTTCCTTTTGAAATTAGAAACAAAATAAACATTGTCTAAGAAAATAAATTTAGAATTGAAAAATAATTTTAAGCTCCCAACTACAACCGCCAAGACGACCTGCCCTGTCCCAACTTGCAGAGTCATGTCTCCAGCCTCCAGCTGCTACCAGGAACTAGTTCCTTGTAAAGAAGAAAAAACATAGTTAGTGGCTCTTGAATCATCATTTTCTACTAAACAGGTTTCCAAGACTAGTAAATCATATTTACCTTCTTTGGTTTTTTTCTTCTCAGCCAAATACTTTGGATAGTTTCGTTTCCAGTGATGTCCTCGTTGCTATGAAAACAATTTTCCTTTGCAACCTTGCCCTTCTTACCCTTCTAGGTAGCGGTAGGGGTAGCTTTATTCCCCTTTCCATCTTTCTTTTTCTTCCACTTCTTTGATCCAGAAGAGGAAGGTACAGACTTCACCCCAGAGGTTGAACCTCTGTGGAAACTTTTGTTGGAGAAGACAACATTTTCCTCCCCTTTCTTACCTTTGACTTTCATTAAAGATTTGTATGTCTGTAGCCCGTTAAGAAGGGTGGTAAGCGTATACTCTATCTTGTTCATCACATCATTGCTACAAAACTGAAGGAAGCTCTCAGGTAGAGTTTTCAGAATAAAGCTTACCTAGTTGGACTCGTCTACGACAGACCCGTTCATTTCTGCCACATTGAAGTGGACCATCATGTTAAGAACATGCTCTCTAACAGATGATTCGTCGTTTGTCTTGGCATTGAAGATCAAGTTGAAAGCATCATGCTTGATATGTGTGGACGGTTGCCCAAACATATTACGCAATGAATCCATGATCTCGCGAGCATTGATCATGCTTTTTGGCCATGACTTTAGTCAAGCCTATCAAAATGTAGACATTGGCCTTGTCATTAGCTTTGATCCACCTGTCATAGGCGTCACGAACATTTTGTACCGCATTGGGTCCAGGGGCTGGAGAACATTCCTCCGTTAGGAAAATTTTGAGGTCGTCAATGACCAACATTGTGTTTATCTTATTATTCCAAGTAGCATAATTTTCACCGATTCATTTTTTGGCGCCAAGCAAAGAAATAATTGAGCTAGTCATTTTGATAAAAGGAGTGCTGAAATTAGATAAATTATTTATATTAGATAATTTTGCATAACTCATTTAATCCAATCATGCTTTAGCAAAAATTAATGAACCCTAATATCAAATTATTTTGCATTGATACTTTAATGATTTAGAACAAATGTCATCTTAGGGTGTATAGTTATTCCGTTACTAAATTGTGACATTCTCAACTAAGTATTACACCAGAATAACTCTTATTCCTATAATATTTTAAGTTATCATTTATTTGGTCAAGAAATCATTAACTTGCTTAATGTTTTCTCATAAGTGTAACCCTTCATTTTAAATCCTTTAATCTTGCCCCAATAAGTCGCCTCAGGGAAGGGCAATATTGGTGCAATTGATTATAATGATCTTATCCATTGCTGGAGTTCATTCTGTCCATTTTCCATGTCAACACCTTTCTAAGGGGGATGCTCCCAAGACGCCATGAGGCCGAGCATGGAAAAACACATTACGAACAAATGAAGGAGATCGCAAGATGTGTTGACACACGTCCTTCTCCCACTTACTATAAACACTTTCTCCATTCACCTTGATATTGACCCATGCAAATACCTTCCTAAGGGAGGATATGCCCAGGGCATCACGAGGTCAAGCATGGATCTCACGGTGCGAACTTTTAGGAAGAGCGTGGATGGAAATTGACATATCAAATTCATCTGCGAACTTTTAGGAAGAGCGTGGATGGAAATTGACATATCAAATGCATTATTCTCCTCCCACTAAGTGTTTTAAAAACTTAGAGTTATAGATTT